>JASVEL010000756.1:0-462002 GCA_032618575.1 Nicotiana noctiflora | reverse complement strand
CCAAACTTTGCAGAAAGCACATATATAATATTTAAGACTTGTACCGGGCGTCGGAACCAAAATACGAGCCCGATACCAAGGTCAATTAATTCATTTTCCTTTAATAATTACATCAAAAACAATTTCACAGAAAAATTCATAACTTGGGCTCTAGGCCTCGGAATTCGACTCCGGACGCATGTCCAAGTCCCATATTTTCCTACGGACCTTCCGGGACCATCCAATCTCGGGTCCGGGTCCGTTTACCAAAAATGTTGACCGAAGTCAACTATATCAATATTAATATCATTTTTCTCCAAATTTCTCATAGAATTCATATTTTCTATCACAAAAACTTTCCGGCTACATGCCCGGATCGTGCACGTAAATCGAGACAATATAGAATGAGGTTTTCAAGGCCTCAGAAGCTCGATATGATTAATAAAACAAGCGATGACCCTTTGGGTCGTCACATCACTAGGCGAAATTAGTAATTCATATCGTGTACTTACTCTCTATCTGACTATTAATGTTGGATTAATGGAGCTAGAGCTTTTAATTATAATGTTCATGACTTAAATTAATAGTATACTCTCCATCTGAGTTGAGTTTATTTTAATTATTGGAGTGAACAATCTAGTATTATATATGTATGTTGCACGAGTAGTTCTTTTCCCATCGAAATTGTTATTCAAGATGCATGACATATAGCGTGTTTAAATTTTTGAAGTAAAAGTTTATACAGTTGACTGAAAATAATAGTATATTCTTAATCTGAGTTGGTTCTATTTATATTGGATTATATAATTTTTGAATTATATAATATACCTTGCATAAATGATTCTTTTCTCATCGAAATTTATTATTCGAAATGCATGTATGTATATAAATATTGAATGCAGTCTGAATTTTACTATTCAGTATTTTGACTTATTATGATCTATTTAATTGTTTTTTATCCCAATTCCACAACAACTTTATGCAATTTGTCATATTACTTGTTAAAATTTTCTTTTAGTGGTAACACATTAATTTAAAGGATGCAATATATGTACCTTTTGTTAGAAGGAATTTAATTTCGATTTTTGGGCAAAATAAGAGATGGATATTTATTTTATTTTTCGAATAACTCTTTAGTTATTGAGCTTGATAAATATTTTATCTCTTGTGGTACATCAATCCATGATCTTGTTATTTTATATTAATGTCTCTCCTAAACAGAACAATAGTCTACCTCATAAGAGAATATGTTCTTCTAAATTGAGTAAAATTTATATGTGTACCTTTGTCTAAGTCATATTAATCTGGATAAGATTTCATGTTGGTCAAGGATGAACCTTAAGGTTCATTGAAAGTAGAGGCACTACCAAATTATAGATCTTTTTTTGGAAGGAAATTAGACTAAAGGTTGTTTCACTTCAAAGGAAAATAATGTTAGTAATAAACTAGAATGATCCCTTCTAAGTTGTATGGTTAAATTAACATACTAGAAAGAGTTAGTTTTGAGTATTTTCATGACGTTCATAAATTATTACTCAAAATATTAATATATTTATTTGATGCACCGTAAGTCTTAATGAATTAAGTAATTCAAGATTTCTAACACTTGAAATAGAGAAGCACCAAGAAAATATATTAAGTTACTGCAATTTTATTGTAGTAGCAAACACATCTCTAAAGAGTTATTTTGTTACTTATCAGAATAAGGGATTACAACTTAACTGAATACACCTTAAACTCCATAATATAAGGGTATGGTAGAAAGAAGAAATAAGTCTCTTTTGGATATGAATAGATTAATGGCGTGTTATTCAGATTACCTTATTTATTTTTTGAATATTTTTTAGAAACTGCAATCACATTCTGAATTTAGTTCCTTCTATGTTAGTACCTGAGACATCTATAGAACTATGGATTGAATGTATGTTCAGTCCATGGTATGTTCAGATATATGATTGTCTTTCATATGTGCTAAAAGGGAAAGCAGATATGTAAGTTGAAACTAAGAAGGATAGGTGCATATTTATTGAATATCCAAGAAAACAGATGGAGTTTAATTTCATTGTCCTAAAGAATGTAAGGCAATTTACCTTCAAGAACATCAAAACTCACAAGTCGGAATTGAAATCCCATTGCATTTGAGTAGTGGGAGAACGTTAATCATAATACGCCTTTATCGAGTGGGAGTGATGTTTGAAAAGTAAAAACTATAGTAAGAAGTCGCTAATATTTTAATGTCGCAAGGAAATGAAGCTAATATTATTAGTACTTCGTCGTAGTGGGAGAATGCTAAACAAATCCATAGTTTTGTGTACACTTTTGGGATAATTTCAGTAATAGGATCCCTAAAGATTTTAATACTAAAGATGATTATGACAAAGCGCTACTGGACAAATATTGTATCAGAAATAACTTGCCATGATTCTTTAACAAAAACCTTATTTGATGAAGATGTTTAATAGTCATGCAAAAGAATGCCTAAGAAATTTGTAGATGCATGTTTATAAGTCTAAGTGGGAGATTGTTAGGGCATTGTGACGACTCGGCTCGTCGTCACATAAGTTACCACCCTTTTCCCCCATATTATGTTGCTCTATGTTTCAATATCGTATTTGGGTTGATCGGATAGAATTAGATTGGTTTTAGTTGGAAATGTCACTTAGCCTCTTAAAGGAAAGCTTGTTTTGGAAAAGTCACCCGAAAGTTGACTATATAGTTAGAGGGCTCGAATGTAAATTTTGGTGGTTCAGTTAGCTTCGGAGGATTATTTGTAACTTAGGAGTGCGATCGAAATTGAATTTGGAGGTTCGGTATAGAATTAGGCTTGAATTGGCGAAGTTTGAATTTTGGCGAATTCTGGTTGATAGGTGAGATTTAGATCCTAGGGTCAGAATATAATTCTGAGAGTGCTGTAACTTTGATAGGTGATTTTGGATATGTGTGCAAAATTTCTGGTCTTTCGGACATCGTTTGCTCGGGTTTTTAATCGAATGTGAGTTTTGGAAGAATTTGATAGATTTAGGTTTTGATTTGGTGAAATTTGATGATTTTGGTGTTAACCTGTGACGACCTAGCCCGTCGTCACGAGAGTTACCATCCCGTTTTCCCCTCATTATGTTGTTTCATATTTCTATATCTGTATTAAAGTCAATCGAGTGATTTTGGGTTGAATCTGGTTGAAAATAAGGCATATAGCCTTTTAGAATAAAGCTTGTTTTAGAAAATTCAACCTGAAGTTGACTGTGTGGTTAGAGGGCTCGGATGTGGATTTTGGTGATTCAATTAGCTTCGGGAGGTGATTTGTGACTTAGCGGAGAAATCGAAATTGAATTTGGAGGTCCGGCGTAGAAATAGGCTTGAATTGGTGAAGTTGGAATTTTGACGAAATCCGGTTGATAGGTAAGATTTTGATCCGGGGATCGGAATGGAATTCTGACAGTTGCAGTAACTTTATTAGGTGATTTTGGATATGTCTGCAAATTTGGAGGTCATTCGGACATCATTTGGTCGGGTTTTTGATGGAATATAGGTTTCGGAAGTTTTGGTTGAAACTTAGGCTTGAATTCGCCTTGATTTGATGATTTTGGTATTTAATGATGTGTTTTTATAACTGTAACAAGTTCGTATCGTGACAGGTTGGTGGTTTTGGTTGAGGTCCCAGGGGCCTCGGGGGTGATTCCTGGACCATTTTGTGTTGAAGATCACAAAAATTGCTGTCATAAAAGTTGCAGACTTTTTCTCTATGCGATCGCAAGGGTTGTGATGCGATCGCATAGAAAGTTTGGAGGAGGCTCAACTTTTGTTCTATGCGATCGCGGTCTGGGTGTATGCAATCTCATAGTTGATAAGGTTAGTGCTCTGCGATCGCGAGAGGAGCTATGCGATCGCATAAAGTATTGGCCAGGGGTCCCAGGTTCTTTATTTGTTCTGTGCGATCGCGGGGCATAGGTATGCTATCGCGTAGTGTTGTCGATGAAGCAATGCGATCGCAGGGAGCTGAGTGCGATCGCATAAGTCAATTGTTGAGCCTGGAAAATGTTGTTCTATGCGATCGCAAGTATGGTGATGCGATAGCATAGTGTATTTAACTGGGCAGATAGAAGGGTTTAAGGACATTTCATCCGCAAGCAAAATCATATTTTCTCCATTGTTGGGCAAGGTTTGAAGCTATTGGATGAGAGAGTAAGAGATTTTTACCTAGTTTTCAATTGGAGGTAAGTTTTATGGTGTAATTACGTGATTTTATCCTAGAATCTTCATATATATCACTGAAAATTGGAGGAAATAAGGTGTAAATTGGGGTTTTGCTTGAAGCCTAAGAAAAAAATAGAAAATTGATGATTCGATGGGGCAAATGAACTCTGATTTTGATAAATTTTATATGTATGGACTCGTGGCGAGACGAAGATTCTGAAAATGTGGATTTCGTAATTTTTGAAGAAGTGGGTCCGGGGCTCGAGTTTTGGAAACTTCGTGTTTTTGGTGTAATTCGAGTTATTTTGATTGGGTTATGTTCCTTTAGCATATTTTGAAGTATTCCTATTAGTTTTGATTAGATTCTGCACCCGTTGAGGTTGATTCTCATGGCAAGGGCATTGCGGACTAGTGTTTGAGCCGGTTCGAGGTGTGTAATGGGTATGGATGATGACATGTGGGTTTGAAACCCCGGTATATCACTATGTGACGCTGTATTGAGGCGTGAAATGTACTCTACTGTAAGTACGGGGTCGATTGTGATTGGGGACTATGGCTTAGTCTGACTGTGTAGTATTATACTGTGTTGTTGGCTATAAATGAGCTGGTAAACCTCCTACTTGGATTGTTGTGGATATATTTGGGCTGTGAGCCAGTTATTTTGATCCCGTGAGGATCGTTATCGTTACTTCTATGATTATAGCATGTTATCCTGATATGAGTCCTGAGCTAAACACTGTCTCAAATGATTTTCCAAACTTTGGTCTTTCTGAACACTAGTTTCTGCTATTACTATTAAAAAGGATTTCAAAATGATAATTTACTGTGCCTGTGAGGCTTGCATTGCATGTGGCTGGACTAGTAGTGGATCGGGCTGTGCGCTGTAGTATATCACTGATACTGTGCTTGGGCTGTAGGATCCCCTCTGGAGTCTGAACCCCCACAATGAGCGCGGGAACCCAAATGGATCGGGCTATTGCCGTAGCGGTCATGTTCATGCATTTGCATTGCATTTAGACATATCTACTGTACTGGCTTAGCTGTCATGGCTTTATCTGTTATTTACAATGCTGAAAAGGATAAAAGAGTTATTACATAGCTTTGCTTATTGGTTTATTGGGTATTTTTACCTTCAATGCCTTTATCTGTGCTTATTACCACTAAGTTGGAAGTACTCACACTACTCCCTGCACCTTGTGTGCAGATCCAGGTACTTCACAGCATGGTTGACTTCCGAGCTGCTCCAGAGCATTTATGGATTGTCGAGGTAGCTACTTGGCATCCGCAAGACTTGACCTTCCATGTTATCTTTTCTTGATTTTCCGCATTTTGTCAAACGCATATGTATATAGTACTATTATGACACTCTTGGTAGAGGCTCCTGACTCGTGACCCCTGATTCCGTGGGGGAGTATTATGTTATGTTGGGAGATTTTCACAGCTTATGCTAGATCTTTGTAACTTTCTTATTCTGCTAATGCTTTTAAAGTAAAGTGAGAGCTGGTAGCTTGGTATTTTGAAAGGTTGGTCAGGCTGGCCTAGCAATGTGCTGGGCACCATCACGACCGGGTTTTGGGGTCGTGACATAACCATAATGTTTTAATGGTTATAGCATGTTTGAATAAGGTAATAGATCATATCCATATTTTTTGGTTGAGGTCCTGCGGGCCTCGAGGTGAATTCAGGTGGTTAAATGAGAGGTTTTGAAGTGTGTTGCAAGTCAGATTTTGCTGTCATCTTGTATTTCCGCTTCTGCAGAAATGCACTGCAGAAGCAGTTCCGCAAAAGCAGGTATGTGATTGCAGAAGCGGTCGTTGGCTGGTTAGGGAACATTTCGCAGAAGCAGAAGGTGGCTCGCACCAGTGGATCCGCAGGAGCGGACATCCAGCCACAGAAGCGAACATAGACGATCCGCAGAAGCGGAAGGTGGCTCGCACCAGCGAGTCCGCAGGAGCGGACATCCAGCCACATAAGCAAATATAGACGATCCGCAGAAGCAGATATGGAGCCGCATAAGAGGAAGCTAAAGTTTTAATGAAAAACTGCATAAGTGGTGATTTGGTAACAGAAGCATGAGCCGCAGGTGTGGTATCCCAACCGCAGAAGAGGAAGCTTGGCTTGGTTTAAGTGAACACTGTTTTCTTGATTTTGAAATAGAAGAAACATTTTGGACGTCGGACTAAGCATATTTTGGGCGATTTTTGAAGAGGGTTTCAAGGGCTATCATCATGTAAGGATTGTTGGACCTAGATTATGATATTGTTTTTCCTAAACGTGGATTAACACTGAAAACCCAAGGAATTAAATTGTAAAAATGGAGGTTAGAGCTTGAAACTTAAGAGGGCTTAAACTAGGGATTTTAGGGAGCATGACTCCGATTTTGATGAATTTTATATGTACGGACTCGTGGCGAAACGAGAATTCTGGTGATGTGAATTTTGTAATTTTGTTAGAAGTGGGCCCGGGGCTTGGGTTTTTTCAACTTCGTGATTTTTGGTGTTTTTCGAGTTCTTTCAATTGGGTTATGTTCCAGTAGCTTATTATAACATATTTCTTGTAGTTTTGATCAGATTTGGCACATGAGGAGATTAATTCGATAGGAAAAGGCTTAGCGGACTAGTCTTGTGGCCAGTTTGAGGTAACTAATAGATGTAGATGATGACTTAGGGGTTTGAAACCCCGGTATATCATACTGTGACGCTATATTTAGGCGATACACATACTCTGCGGATGCGGGGTCATTTGTTATTGGGGACTATGGCTTAGTCCATCCGAGTGATGTTCATACTGTATTATGGACTAGAAATTGATTGGTAAACATCCTACTTGGATTGTTATGAGTGTATTTAGGCTGTGTGCTGATTATTCGGATCCCTTAGGGATTATTATCATTGTTTCCATGATGCTTAGCATATTTTCATGATATCAGTCATAAGTTAAACACTCTCTCAAAATGATTAGTAAATTTCTAAAGTTTAAACACTTAATATATAATCTCTAATAATTGGAAATGGAAATGATAAACTTGAATGTGCCCATGTGGCTTACATGCATATATCTTGACTGAGTATGGATCGGCTGCACACCGCAGCGAATGCTACGATGATATTGCGCTTGGGCTGTAGGAGCCCCTACAGATTCTGAACCCCCACAGTGAGGGTGGGTATCCAAATGGATCGGACTGCACGCCACAGCGGTTATGTGCATTGTATTGCATTCATGCATCAATATCTATCTATTTTACCTGTCATTGCTTGTTATTGTTTCACCGTTAAATATGTTGAATAATTGGTTATAGCTTTGTATTGTAATATTTTGGGATTTCTCACTTTCATCCATTATATATGTCTATTACCTCTGAGTTCGAAGTTCTCACTTTACTCCCTGCACCGTGTTTGCAGATTCAGGTATTACGGGAGCTTAGTCGAGCTGTTTTGCTACTTCCCAGAGTCTTCGGAGTTGTCGAGGTACCTGTCGGGGATTCGCAGGACCCGACTCCTCCCCTTATCAGTTTATATTTTCACATCCTAGATTTATGTATATGATGATTCATTACTCTGTTCTCTTAGAGGCTCTAGACTCGTGACCCTAGGTCTTTGGGAGTTTTATTGGTGTTATCATGACTTTCATTATTTTTTCTATCTGTCAACTGAATCATTAAGTTTTGTTATCTGTTATAAATATTTAATTAACAAGTATTGAGTTTTCATTCTCGGGTAGAGGGTGTTCATTGCGCGGGCTTGCCTAGCAATTGTGTTGGGCACCATCACGACCAGGATTGGGGTCGTGACAAGTTGGTATCAGAGCCTAGGTTACTAGGCCATGAGCCAGTTATTAGAGTCTCGTGAATCGGTACAGAGACATCTATATTTATCCTCAAGAAGCTGCAGAACCTTTAGGAAACACTTCATATTATTGAATTCTTGTTGTGCGGCTTTGTTGTTCCAAGAACTAAACTTCTGTATTTTATTCTCTCACAGATGGCGAAAACCCGTGCTACCGGACATGGCAAATGACCACCATTGCCACCCACTAGAGGCCGTGGATGCGGCCGTGGTCGTGGTCAAGGCAAAGTAGCAGGAGCAACACCTGTTAACCCACCAGTTGCCCCCATTCAAGACCAACCTCTAGCTGTAGATGCTCCAGCAGCACCGGCAGTGCCCATTGTGACTCCTGGCCTTTAGGAGGCGTTAGCTCAAATCCTATCCATCCACACTGGCCTGGCTCAGGCAGTCTCAGCCACTACTACCGCAGCTAATTCTTAGACCGGGGGTGGTCATCAGACCCCTGCACCTCGCACACCCGAGCATGTTATTCAGGGATAACATACAGGAGGAGCAGCCCTAGCTCAGTCAGTTGCACTGGTTGCTCTAGTTGTGCCATCGCACCAGCTCCAGATTATGTGGTTCCATCTATGCCAGATGACGAGCAGCGTCGACTAGGGAGGTTGGGTAGGTTCCAGCATCCAACATTTAGTGGTATTGAAGGCGAGGATGCCCATGGATTTCTAGACAAGTGTCAGCATATGCTTCGCACTGCAAGGATTTTGGAGTCTAGTGGAGTGGCTTTTACTACCTTCCAGTTCTCAGGGCCTACATTTACATGATGGGAGGAGTTTTAGAGGCGTAGACCTGTTGGAGTAGCGCCCCTTAAATGGAAGTAGTTCTCCACTCTTTTTCTGGAGAAATATGTACCACAGTCTCGTAAGGAGGAGCTTTGTCGACAGTTTGAGTGATTGATTCAGGGGGGCATGACTGTGACCTAGTATGAGTTGAGGTTTATGTAGTTAGCTCGGCATGCTACTTGGATTATCCCGACAGATCGGGGGAGGATTAGGAGGTTCGTGGTTTAGGTAGCTTCAGTGGTGCTCCGTCTATGGGCCAGTTCCACCATGGCGGAGGTCGTTCCTTAAGGCCTCCTTAGTAAGGTCGTCCAGAGTAGAGTGGGGCTTCTTTAAGCCGTGGTCGTCAGATATATCAGTAGGGTCAGTCTTCACTTAGTGCCCTTACAGCTCAGAGTTCTATTCCTGCCTCTTCAGCCCAAGGTTTATCTACAGCGAGGGGTTCCCTTCAATCCCCTTCTCCAGCATCGGGTATTTGCTACAAGTTCTGTGAGTTTGGCCACATAAGGAGACAGTGCCCTCGGCTTCATGGAGATCGGTCTCAGCGGAGTGATCAACCCTCCTATTCTACTCCATTCACTTCAGCACCATCCCAGTCAGGTAGGGGTGGGGGCCAGACAGCTAAGGGCCACCCTAGGGGTGGAGACCGATCTGGTGGTGGTCATGCTTGGTTCTATGCTATTCCAAACATGAGGGACGCCATTGCATCAGATATTGTTATTATAGGTATTATCTTAGTCTGCCACAGGGATGCTTCTATTTTATTTGATCTCGGGTCTAAATACTCTTATGTGTCTTCATATTTTTCCCATCATCTGGGTACTACCCGTGGTTGTCTTGCCTTGCCTGTGCATGTATCTAGCTCGGTAGGTGATACCATTATTGTGGATCATGTATATTAATCTTGTCTGGTGACTATTGGGGGTTTGGAGATCCGAGTGACTTGTTGTTGTTAGGCATGGTAGATTTTGATGTGATTCTTGGTATGGATTGGCTATCTCAGTACCGTGCTATTCTGGATTGTCATGCCAAGACAGTTACATTGGCTATTTCGGGTGTTTCGAGGATTGGTTGGCGAGGTATGACTGATTATGTTCCCAATCGGGTGATCTCTTTCCTAAAGTCCCAGTAAATGGGTGGGAAAGGTTTTTTATCGTACTTGGCTTTTGTGAGTTGGATCTGAGACTCTTAGTATTGATTTTGTGCCCGCTATGAGCGATTTCCCAGATGTGTATCCAGCAGACCTGTCGGGCATGTCACCGGACAGGGACATTGATTTCGGTATTGATCTGGTGTTGGGCACTCAGCCCATCTCTATTCCTCGATATCGTATGGCACTACCTAAGTTAAAGGAATTGGAGGAGAAACTTCAAGAATTTCTAGATAAGGGGTTCATTCATCCGAATGTATCACCGTGGGGTCCATCGGTCTTATTTGTGAATAAGAAAGATGGCACAATGAGAATGTGCATTGACTACAGGTAGTTGAACAAGGTGACAGTGAAGAACAAGTATCCACTACCGTGCATTAATAATTTGTTTGATCAGCTCCAGGGAGAAAGGGTATTCTCGAAGATTGATCTCTGTTCGGGCTATCACCAGCTGAAGATTAGGGATTCAGATATTATGAAGACATCTTTCAGGACGAGATATGGGCTTCTAAGTTTCTAGTTATGTCTTTTGGGGTGACTAATGCCCCAGTCGCATTCATGCATATGATGAACAACGTGTTTCGATTGTATATGGATTCATTTGTGATTGTTTTTATTTATGACATCCGGGTGTACTCGCATAGCCATGAGGAGCATGCTCGGCATTTGAGAGTGGAATTACAGAAATTGGGGGAGGAGAAGCTTTATGCAAAGTTCTCCAAGTGCGAGTTCTGGCTTGGGTCTGTGTCTTTTGTGGGACACGTGGTATCTAGTGATGGTATTCAGGTTGACCCAAAAAAGATAGAGGCGGTGCAGAGTTGGCCTAGACCGCCCTAAGCCACGGAGATTCAAAGTTTCCTCGGTTTTGCAGGGTATTATTTCCAGTTTGTCCAGGGATTTTCATATATTGCTTCGTCCTTGACCAATTTGACACAGAAGGGTGCACCATTTATATGTTTAGACGAGTGTGAGGAGAGCTTTCAGAAGCTTAAGACATCTTTAACCACAGCTCATGTGTTAGTTCTTCCATCAGCTTGAGGTTCTTACAATGCTTCGAGAGTTGGGATCGGATGTGTGTTGATGTATGATGGTAGAGTTATTGCATATGCTTCTCGCCAGTTGAAGCCTCGTGAGAAGAACCACCCTAAACATGATTTGGAGTTGGCTGCCATAGTTCATGCTTTAAAGATTTGGAGGCACTACTTATATCGCGTATTTTGTGAGGTACATACCGATCATCGCAACATTTAGAATTTGTTCAAATAGAAAGATATTAATTTAAGGTAGCGGAGGTGGCTTGAGTTACTCAAGGATTATGACATTACCATTTTGTATCATCCGAGGAAGGCCAATGTAGTTGCCGATGCCTTGAGATGGAAAGCTTTAAGTATAGGTAGTTTGGCGTACATTCCAGTTGGGGAGAGGCCCTTTGCTGTTGATGTCCATGCTTTGGCCAAGCTGATGGTGAGGCTAGATATTTTGGAGCCTAGTTGGGTGTTGGATTTTGTAGTATCTCGGTCCTTCTTGTATGACCGCATTAGAGAGCGCCAGTATGATGATCCGTATTTGTGTGTCCTTAAGGACAGAGTTCAACATTATGATGCCATGGATGTGACCATTGATAGTATTGTGTTTTGAGGATGTAGGGCTGGATTTGCATGGCCAATGTGGATGGGCTTCGGGAGTTGGTATTGGAGGAGGCCCACAGCTCGCAGTATTGTATTCATCCAGGTGTTGCGAAGATGTATCAGGACTTGAGACAGCATTACTGGTGGAGGAGAATGAAGTAAGATATTGTGAGTTATGTAGATCGGTGCCTCAACTATCAACAGGTCAAGTATCAGCATCAAAGGCCCGATGCTGTACTTTAGCGCATGGATATTCCCGAGTGGAAGTGGGAGAGGATTACTATGGATTTTGTCAGTCGTCTCCCTCAGACAACGAGAAACTTTGATTTGATTTGAGTGATTGTGGATTGGCTGACCAAGTCTGTGCACTTCATTCTGGTATGTATTACATATTCTTCGGAGTGGTTATCAGAGATTTTTATCTGGGAGATTGTACGGTTGCATGGGGTCCCAGTTTCCATTATATCAGATAGGGGTACTTAGTTTATTTCTCAGTTCTGGAGGACTTTTCAGCGAGAGTTGGGTACACAAGTAGAGTTGAGTACATCGTTTCATCCTCAGACGAATAGGTAGTCCGAGCGTACCATTAAGATATTTGAGGACATATTGCATTCCAGTGTTATTGATTTTGGAGGTTCTTGGGCTGATTTCTTTCCACTTGCAGAGTTTGGTTACAACAACAACTATCAATCCAACATTCAGATGGTGCCATATGAAGCCTTATATGGGAAACGGTGTAGATCTCTGGTTGGTTGGTTTGAGCCTAGCGAGGCTAGGATATTGGGGATAGAGTTAGTCCAGGATACCTTGGATAAGGTGAAAGTGATCCAGGAGAGACTTCGTACAGCTCAGTTGCATCAAAAGAGTTATGCGGACCGGAAGGTTTGAGATGTATCGTATATGGTGGGCGAGAAGGTCTTGTTGAAGGTTTCACCTATGAAGGGCATTATGATATTTGGAAAGAAAGGAAAGTTGAGTTCGCAATTCGTTAGCCCTTTTGAGATTCTTAGGAGGATTGGGGAGGTAGCCTATATGCTTGCTTTGCCGCCCAGCTTGTCAGGAGTTCACCCGGTATTTCATGTATCTATGCTTCGAAAGTATGTTGGGGACTCCTCTCATGTGTTGGACTTCAGTACAGTTCAGTTGGATGATGATTTAAACTATAATGTGGAGCCAGTGGCTATTTTGGGTCGTTAGGTTCCGAGATTGAGATCGTAGGATATAGCTTCGGTGAAGGTGTAGTGGAGAGGTCGGTCCGTGGAGGAGGCTACTTGGGAGACCGAGCGGGAGATGTGAAGCAGATATCCTCATTTGTTTGAGTCTCCAAGTATGCTTTTTGACCCGTTCGAGGACGAGAGTTTGTTTTAGTTGGGAGGATGTGATGATCTGGCCCGTCATCATGTGAGTTACTGTTGTGTTTCCCCATATTATGTTGCTCTATGTTTCAATATTAGTATTTGGGTTGATCGGGTAGAATTGGATTGTTTTAGTTGGAAATGAGGCATTTAGCCTCTTAGAGAGAAGCTTGTTTTGGAAAAGTCAGCCGGAAGTTGACTATATAGTTAAAGGGCACAAATGTGAATTTCAATGGGTTGGTTAGCTTCGTAGGATGATTTGTGACTTAGGAGTGCGATCGAAATTGAATTTGGAGGTCCGATGTAGAATTAGGCTTGAATTGGTGATGTTTGAATTTTGGCAAATTTTGGTTGATAGGTGAGTCTATAGCTTCATTAGGTTATTTTGGATATGTGTGCGGAATTTCAGGTCACTCGGACGTCCTTTGGTCGGGTTTTTGATCAAATGTAAGTTTCGGAAGAATTTGATAGATTTAGGCTTTGATTTGGTGAAATTTGATGATTTTGGTGTTAACGGTAATGTTTTGATGGTTCAAGCAGGTTTGAATAAGGGAATTGATAATATTTGTGTTTTTGGTTACGGTCCCGGGGACCTCGGGGTAAATTCGGGTGGATGAACGAGAGGTTTTGAAGTGTGTTGCAAGTCAGATTTTGTTGTCATTTGGTATTTTCGCTTCTACAGAAATGGACCACAGTAGCGGGTATCACTGAAGCGGTCGTTTGCTGGCTAGGGAAAATTTCGCAAAAGCGAAAGGTGGCTCACACCAGCGGGTCCGCAAGAGCGGACATCCAGCCGCAGAAGCGAATATGGTCGATCCACAGTAGCGCATATGGATCCGCATAAGCGAAAGTTGAGGTATTAATGAAAAATCACATAAGCGGTGATTTGGCCGCAGAAGCCGGAGTCGCAGGTGCGGTATCCCAACCGCGGAAGCGAAAACCTGGATGGGTTTAAGTGAACACTATTTTCACGATTTTGAAAGAGAAGAAACATTTTGGACTTCAAACTAAGGAAATTTTGGGCGATTATTGAAGAGGGTTTCGAGGGCTATCATCAGTTAAGGATTCTTGGACCTATATTATGATATTATTGTGCATAAATGTGGATTAACACTGAAAACCCAAGGAATTAAAGGGTAAAAATGGAGGTTAGGGCTTCAAACTTAAGAGCGCTTAAACTAAGGTTTTGAGGGAGCATTTGGACTGCGATTTTGATGAATTTTATGTTTACGAACTCGTGGCGAGACGAGGAATCGGTGATATGAATTTCATAATTTTTTGAGAAGTGGGCCCGGGGCCCAATTTTGCCAACTTCGTGATTTTTTGCTGTTTTTAGAGTTCTTTCAATTGGGTTATGTGCCATTAGCTTATTATAACGTATTCCTTATGGTTTTGATCAGATTTGGCGCGCGAGGAGGTTTATTCGAGAGGAAAATTCTTAGCGGACTAGTCTTGTGGACGGTTTGAAGTGAGTAATAGATGTGGATGATGACCTGAGGGTGAAACCCCGGTATATCACACTGTGATGCTATATCGAGGCCAGACACGTACTCTACGGTGAGTGCTGGGTCGTTTGTGATTGGGGACTACGGCTTAGTTCGTCCAAGTGATATTCTTACTGTATGATGGACTAGAAATTGATTGGTAAGCATCCTACTTAGATTGTTATGAGTGTATTTGGGCTGTGTGCCGATTACTTGGATCCCTTAGGGATTATTATCACTGTTTCCATAATTCTTAGCATGTTTTCATGATATCAGTCCTGAGTTAAACACTATATCGAAATGATTAGTAAATTTCTAAAGTTTAAACACTTAATCTATAATCTCTAATAATTGGAACTGGAAATGATAAATTCGATTGTGCCCGTGTGGCTTACATGCATATATTTGGACTGAGTGTAGATCGGGTTTCACGCCGCAGTGAATAATATGATGATATTGCGCTTGAGCTGTAGGATCTTCTCCAGGGTCTAAGCCCCCACAGTGAGCGCGAGTACCCAAATGGATCGGGCTGCGCGCCACAGCGATCATGTGCATTACATTGCATTCATGCATTGATATCTATCTGTTTTACTTGTCATTGCTTGTTGCTGTTCCACCATTAAATATGTTGAATTATTGATTATAGATTTCCATTGTAATATTTTGGTATTTCTCACTTTCAGCCACTATCTATGTCTATTACCACTGAGTTGGAAGTACTCACTTTACTCCCTGCACTATATGTGCAGATTCAGGTGTTCCGGGAGCTTAGTCGAGCTGTTTTGTTGTTTCCTAGAGTCTTCGGGGTTGTCGAGGTAGCAGTCGAGCGTCCGCAAAACCCGACTCCTCCCCCTTATCAATTTATATTTCTAGATTATGTATTTGAGGATTTATTACTCTGTTAGCTTAGAGGCTCTAGACTCGTGAACCCAGGTCTTTGGGAGTTTTATTGGTGTTATCATGACTTTCAGTATTGTTTCTATCTATCAATTGAATCATTAAGTCTTGTTATCTGTTATAAATATTTAATTAACTGGTATTGAATTTTCATACTCGGGTTCAGGGTGTTAAATCGTCGGGCTTGCCTAGCAATTGTGTTGGGCTCCATCACGATCGGGATTGGGGTCGTGCCAAGCATATACTATTAGCCATGCATTTAGATATAGTATATTCTGACAATTGTCATGGTTAAAAGTCTAAGTGGGTGAGTGATATGATATATATTATTAACCATGGATTTTGTTTAGATATAGTATTTCTTATGATATAATTGTTCATTCAATTTAAATAAAGTTTTAAATATATCATATATTAGTCTATGTCCTTTGATTATATGGTAGTTCATTTAGTGTAAAAGTTTAGCTTATACACGGAAGAATAAATCATCGGTTCTTATAACTATAAAGTTTGAGTTCACAATCTAATGATGGAATTGGACAAACTATCAAGAATAATTGTAGCGCAAGATTAAATATAATTTATCTTGATTGTGAAAATTATTTAATTCCAACTTCTTGTGCTAATACATTTTGTATGTATTGAACGGACCAAGCAGAGATAAGTATTTTATACCGACTTAATAAAATAAACTCTGTAGCCATTAAATGTACTTATACTCTTAATCTTGATATAATTGTTATTAGTTGTATGCATTATTATTGTTTTTATTTATTAATGTGAGATTCTTTCGTGGGTCAATATGCCTAATAAATTGGATAATAACAATAATGTACATCGGCGAAGTAATAGTTAGTTGATGGAATCCATGTCTCGATTTAGAGATTGATGATACACCTTTACGAAAGCTTATAAATTTTTATATGTAAATCCGGCCTGTGAAATTTATATCCGACACATGAAATAAGTTAAATGAAGTCCAAAGAAAATAATCAATAAATAAAATTATTAGTAATTTAATTAATTGATTAGTATATGAATCCTAACATGTGGAGTTAAATAAGATTTAATGGATGCATTTTGAAATTGATAAAAAGTGCAATTACGAATTTTTAGTGGAATAATTTATAATTAATTATGGTGAATATTAATTTCAAAAATCAAAAATTAATTTCATAATTGGAGCCTTATTAATTAAATTATGTGGTCGTTACTATGCTTAAATTAGAGAAAATAAAGGAATTCTTTTTCTGGTAGAAAAGAAAACCCAACAGGTTTTGAAAAATTACTTTAATCCTTAAAACTTGCGTTATAAATACATAAGGTTTTCCATCTAGAGAGGAAAGCACATGGTGGCCGAATTTTAGCCCTATTTCCATAGAAAATTTCGCCTTCACGAAATTGCTGTTTTTTGGATATTATTTGGGTAACACGGTAGTAGACCGTAGAACGTTCGGAGATCGTGATTGTGATGATGTTGGTGATTTCATCGAGTTGCTGTGGAACTAGAGGCTAATGTAATAGATGAGCTTTGTTCGCGCTTCAAGATGTAATCCGTGAAATCCCGCTTATACTAGTTGTCTAGATTACATGTGATTTAGATATTGAGATTGCTTCCGCTGCATATAATAATCTAAGCTACATATGGTCCTTGCTATAGCTGGCTAAATTTCATCAAAAGTAAGAGCTATGGTCTTGAATGTATAATAAGATCATTAAGTGTCAGGTTGAACTTGCTCTTCCTCTTAGAGGTAGTAGAAAAGTCAGAATTGCCAAAATTTATTTCCCGGGTTTAATGGGACTATAATTTCGTGTAATTTTCCAAGCAAAGTTTAAATAAAAATATATTAAATCAAAGAAAAAGATGCTAAAACTAGGAAATAAGAAGGTGGTAAAGAAGTAAATTCCAAGTATCAGGGACTCCAGGTAGACACCAGTGGAGACAGTCCATATGATTATAACTATAGACAGATTGGTGACCATCTGCTCTGTACTGTGACAATCTCGTTATGTTGATCAAACGAACAAATGAGTTTGACATAGTTTTCAAAGCATTCTCCAGTTCTATTTCTCCTGGATATAAACTTCCTATACTTTGTTGTGGTCTTGTTTTACCTTCACATCTGCATAATAAATAAATTATTTTAATTTCAAAATACTAATTACTATATATACATTAAAGATAATAACAAATTAGTTAAAGTGGAAGATGAAAGTTACTCCTTATGGTCAGGAGAAACTCCTTGAAAAAAGACTCTTGCTTTTGTGGAGTTAAGATTAGAATCAGCCCATTTTGTCCATGTATTTATTGCTTTCTTGTAAAGTTCTAATCTGTCCATATCATTGTACGTTGTATTCCCTTCTTGAATGATATTCCAACTGCAACAAATCTTGCATTAGTTATGAATATTTAGTAGTCTATAAACGTATTAAATATATAAAAGAATGTTGAAAAATACATTCAATGTATCTCACGTTTGTCTAGTCCCTGTGCGATTCCACCAATGCCATGTATCAAACACCAACACATCCATTTGTTTCCAGACATTTCCCGAACTGATTGAATCAATTTTGAGTACTCTTGAGCCTTTATTCGTGGCAATGTCAACAATGAGAGGATTCCCAAGATACAATAACCAAATATTGTATTCCTACAATTTCACCAGTACCTTATAATAAACTCATATATTGATAAAAATCAAGTATGTCTAAATGGAGAAAAATAAAAAAGAAACAACTTTCGACAAAACCATTTTTTTTTCTTTTGTCTACTTTGACAAAAAATTGTTAGCTGTTTGCTAGAGATTTTGTGACAAAATTGAATAAAACGTGGAAAAATATGAATTTAACTTGTATAAACTAACATTATAAAGAACCTTTATGCTATCAATATATTATAATCTATTATATAACATGTAACATGTCTTATTTTCAGGTTACTAATTAACCCTATTATTTATGAACTTATTTGTAATTATCTTTTAGACCAGGTAATCTGGTTGAATAAAATATTGTTTGCAATAATTTTGGTATAATAAAATTTAAACTCAATATAATGTGACTTACTGGGATGGTGAATGTATAATGCCTTCCATTTCTATCAACGATATACTTGGCTTGTGGTTGTGATACATGAAGCAAACAAGCAAGTGAATACCACTGATTTTGACCTAGAGAATCTCCAACAAACATGATACGTTTCCCTTTATATTTTAACAATAATTCAGTTCCATTAAATCTACAAGGGAAAACAAAAAGGATCAAATATTAATTGAAAAATATTAATCGAACTCAAACTCTTTTAGTGACTAATTAAAAGGATAAACAAACTTATACCTTGACAAATTACATCCATAGGGCTGCCATCTATATTTTAAATATTCTTTATCTAGTCGCCCATTCTTTTGGCAATCCCTTGTGTCCCCAATGAAAGGACACGTGGATGAATTATAGAGAGGATATGAGTCATCAAAAACCCAACTTCCCTTGTAAATATCACAATTGTTTGTTCCTAATAAGCTTACCTCATTGAAGATCTTGGTATTCGAATTCAAGAACAGTGAAAGTGAAAAAATAGTTAAAAATGTTGATATAATAGCAATGGCAGATACAGAATAACAAACAGCCATTTGAAAACTCCTAAGTCTTCTTTTGTATGTGTGTAATATATAGGTGAAGATGAAATGCATTAAATTATTTTTTGAAATGAATTACATGCATGTGTCCATTGTTATGTTATTATGAATTGGTAGCTTATTGAAATCTTTAATTTCTACACTTGGCTAAACATTTTTCACATGTTATTTCCAACTTATTCATTTGTGTTCTATCTATTCAATGGATACTGACGACTTGATTAGAAAACATCTCACTGTCATTAATTGATTCGTAATACTAATAATATATATTCTAATTATTGCTAATAAATATGATTACTTTCCTCTCCTATCTTTATTCAACCTAGTTCATGCAAAGTGATAGCTTCTAAGCATTTCCATCCAAATAGCCGAAAATTTTCCCTCTTTCAACGTAACTAAAAGAAAAATTATAAAGCAGCTCCGAAAGTACAGTGTTTCTAGTTTAAATCAACTTTAGACCCTTTTCACTATTTATGGATATTTACCATAACTCACTATTATTTAAGAAAATATAAAAGGAAGGTCATTGGAAGTTTGGAACATACGTAACCTTAGTCGAAATACATATTTTTCTTTTTACGCTACATCTATGCTTTATCACCAAAAAAAGATAAGAAGAGGATTGGTATTCCTTTAGATAGTGGTGATCTATAATTGATGAAGAACTGCACTTAAGAGCAGATTCCAAGTATCAGCAACACCGGCTACGAAACAATTGCAGCTGTTAGGGGCAACAATTTGAGCCCAAAATTATTTAACTCACTGAATCCCCTAAGGTTGAGCCGGTTATTGCCCGCCCCATTTTTTGAACTCAGCGCACTTTGATCCAGCCCACCTCCTCACATTTAAAGTTGGACTGATTTTTAGCTAAAATTGAACCATGGGTAAATTTGCTAAAATATCTTTAAAATAATTCTTTTTTCTTGATATGCTATATATGATCATAACAAAAGGAAAAAAAATCTTATTTGATAATTAACAAATTCATAAGAAAATAACACACATTAATTGTAAGAGTTGGCCGGGCTGGGCTACGACCAAAATTTTAACTCTTCTTGATGCAGCTCATCTCAAACCTAGTAACTTTTGGGCGGATCATTAACCCGCCCATTTATGAATTCAACCTATTTTGATCCGCCCAAAATCAGCCCAACTAGCCAATTTGACACACCTAAGTGCAGTCTATGTTACTCTGTCCACCAAACCAATAAACTGAAGGATGACCATCTACTCTATATTGTGACACAGTGTTTTCAAAGACGTTTTCTGGGCGAGCTCCAAGTCGAGCCCGAGGGAACGGCATCCGAAAATTCACCTAGGTGTACAGGCAGGGGCGTAAGTACCATGGGGCGTAAGCGCCAATATTTCTGGCGTTCGCATGGGCATAAGTCCTCAGTATTCTGGGAGTTCATTTGGGGTATTTGCCCATGAACATTTTAATAATATATTTTTTAAAAAACTTAAATAGCCATATGTTAGTTCTAATAAATTTCAAACTGAAAATCTCAAAAGCCAAAGTTTTTATCTAATTTTTCATTCTAATATCATAATTTACTATTGAGTAACAAATATACTTTATACCGTTGTTTGCAAAGTGCAAACTACTACAAAGCAAAGAGTTCTGTACTTCAATTCTTACTTGCTTTCGCACTTGTATTTTCCTTCTTTATGCTTTATGTTTAAATCTCTTTTTATTGAATAACTTTTTTTCGTTTCAAGTTAGTTTTTTTCTTTATTTCAGAATATCTTTTGGTATTTCTCTAGTTTAGATATTATTTTGATGGCTCTATTAGGCTATTGTATTATACTCCTTTCATTTCAATTTATGTGAACCCATTTTACTGGGCACAAAGTTTAAGAAAAAAAAGAAGACTTTGGAACTTGTGGTGTAAAATGAGGCACATATATTTTGTGTTGCTATAAATCTTTGATAAAGATAAATTGTTTCCAAATAAGTTAAGGGGTCATTCTTTTTGACACGAACCAAAAAGGAAATAGGTTCACATAAATTAAAACGGAGGGAGTATAACTGGTATTTGTGACTAATTATCCAATTTTAGGTTTCTAAACAATAACTTTATATATATATTTTTTAATTCTTTTAACTATTAGAAACCCGACAATCATTTTTATCACTCTAAGTATATTCTATCACAGGGGCGGGCATATATCAGGTAAAATTGATAACCCGAACCGTTAATTATTTATTGGATTATCGATATTGGGTTGTTGGGTTAATATTTCGGTAACAGCTTCAATATTTTTCTTTATTGGGTTATCAGTTCGGGCTCGGTTTGGAATTCTGTTATTGGCCTGGTAAACCCAATAACCCCAAAAAAGATTAACTAATTTACTAGTTTACTATTAAGTATATACATGCATGAGGTATGTTGAGCATTGTTTGGAGCGCAATTTGGTGAACCCTATAAGGATTGAGTAGTTTTTGTGTTGTTTACTTCAATTTGAAATATTAGTACAATGTTTTGGATTTTAGACTTATTAATCTTAAGGTTGCTGCTACTTGTATTGTTATTAATGTGTTTGAACTATTACTCTGGATTGTTTGTAGTGTTGAACTATTAGTTGAAGCGTGGAACAATTAGTGTTGAACTATGTTCTATTGTTGGAGATTTAGTTCTATTGTTCTATTGTTAGCGGAACTATTAGTTCTATGTTTAGCAAAACTATTTGATGAAGTTGTTCAATCTTCAAAGCAGTCGAAGGGTAGTGACTCAACTTCGCACTTTTTCTTTTGATATCTACAAATTGCATCACAAACATATGTATCGTGGTTGACACTTCTATTCGTTATTCATTTAAATCCCTTGTATTTGCAGAAAGTGTCGAAGTGAAAATATGACTCATATTTTATTTTTTCGTCACTGACTGATATTGAAATTTTTGTTCATATTTTGTGACGACCCAAAGGGTCATCACCTATTTTTTCTCTCTTTTCGTGCTTCCGAGGCCTTGAAAATCTCATTTTTTAGTTTCTTTGATTTACGTGCGCAATCCGGGCGAGAAGCCGAAAAGCTTTTATGTGAAATTTTGTGAAAAATGCTAAAATTTGGTATTAAAATGAATAAAGCTGACTTTGGTCAATATTTTGTGTAAATAGATCCGGATACGTCATTTGACGGTCCCGGAGGTCCGTAAAAAAATATGGGACTCGAGCGTACACCTGGAATCGGAATATGAGGTCCTGAGCCCGAGAAATAAAATTTTTAAAAGAAATTATTTTTCTAAAATTGTTAAGGAATTTTGAGATTAAAATTTATTAGAACGTATTGGAATCAGGCCCGTATTTTGGTTTTGATGCCCGGTACAGGTCTTATATGTATTTTAAGAGGTTTTTGTGAAATATGTTTGAAATCGGATGTCATTTGACTTGTTTCAGACTTGAATCTCTAAAATGAGGAGTTTATGAAGTTTTAAGAAATATTAGTGATTTTGAGGTTTGATTCCTCATTTCTGATGTTATTTTGGCGTTTTCATCGCACGGTTAAGTTCGTAGGATGTCATTGAGTTAGTATGTGCGTTTGATTAGGAGCCTCGAGGTCTCAAGAGTGTTTTCGAAGGTGTTCGGGCTGGTTTTGAATTTAGAAAAGTTGTAGAAGATCGGCAACAGGTGCCCAGGTGAATCCTTCTTCGCGTTCGCACTCTCCCTCACGCGTTCGCGATGCTTCATTTGGTTCACTGCATTCGCATCACTAATCCGCATTCGCGTAGAGGTATGGAACTCTGAGGGCCCAGCCCTCTTTTCTTCTTCACGTTCGCAATGGTCGGACCGCGTTCGCGTAGGTCCTCAGCCCCTTCACATCGCGTTCAAGTATAGGCCAACACGTTCGTATAGGCCAATCTCTTGGACCCAAGCAAATTCCTTCTACATATTCGTACTTAACCTTCCGCATACGCATTTACCAACCCTATTTATCTTTCGCGAACGCAACTCACTTCATGCGAACGCCACTCACTTCATGCGAACACGAAGAGCAAAGTTTTACCCAGTTATAATGAATTTCACAATAGTAGCTACGGGTTTCTTTCAAACAATACACGAACTCTCTTCTCCCCCAAGCACTTAGGAGTCCATTGAAGCCCTTTTTCTTCATTGGGTTAGTAAATTCCAACTTGTTTTTTTCATTTTCCATCATTAATTATTGAATTCCTAAGCTTAAATCATGTTGTTTATGGTAAAAATTTAGGGTAAAGGGTAGAGTTAGCGTTTTCTATATTTTCTTGATTTAGACCTCGTTTTGGATTTGAATTTGAAAACAAATTATATTATCGGACTCGTGGGCGAATGAGGGATTTAATTTTGGTCCGAACCTCATATTTTGACCAAGCGGTCCAGGGATTGGGGGGGGGCGATTTTGGAATTTTTGGGAAGAAAGCTTGGAAATCTCTATGTAGGTATTGGGTTTGATGTGTTTAGCCTATATTGATATCATGAAGTCCTTATTGTATAGAATTGATTGAGTTGGACAGAATTCGAAAGGGAAAGCGTTCGTTATACGTTGATTCGGCGGTGGAAGTTGAGGTAAATGTTTGGTTTAACCGTAGCTTAAGGGATTAGGAATCGAGTCATAATTGCTACTTATTTTGTATGGAGTACGACGTATGAGCATGGTGACGACTATCAATGCGTTAGTGTCGAGCATGATCGTGAGTCTTAAATTGATAATTGTGTAGTCTTGCTTGATCCTATGAAAATTTTGACTGAATATTGGTAGTATTGGTGTTAAGAAGAAGTTGAATAGGATCGGTTATAGCTGACTCTCCCTTGTCGGGATGTTTGACTTATTGTTATTGTTCCATTACCGGGAAAAGTATTAAATTGATTGCCCCTTGTCGGAAGGAGTATTAAATTGATTGTTCTCTTGTCGGGCTCGTATTGTGTATTGTCTTGAAAGTAAAGGGAGCAGGCGGTACGTATACCACGAGTGATATTGAAATGGGAGCGGATGGCATGGCTACCACAAGTGATATTAGAATGGGAGCGGATGGTATGCCTATCATAAGTGATATGGAAATGGGAGTGGGTGGTGTACCTACCACGAGTAATACTGAAATGGGAGCGGGTGGTACGCCTACCACGAGATATTGAGAAATGGGACCGAGTTGCATGCCTGCAGCAAGCTGAGTTGAACATGAAAGTTGCCTTGCATTTTCAGTATTGCTAGAAGTTAAACTCCATATGTTCGTACCATTATTTCTGATATTATATTACTATATGTTACCTATGAAGCATGCTCCCCTCCCCAACTTAATTTGTTATGTTCTTGCTACTTTTCCATTGTACATTTTTATATATATCTGCACAAGATTATCTGAAGTCTGGTCCTAGCCTTGTCACTACCTCACCGGGGTTAGGCCAAGCATTTACCAGCACATGGGATCGGTTGCGCTGATACTACACTCTATGCTATTTTCACAAGTCCAGGTATTGAGCAGCAATAGCAGTACTAGCACGAGAGCAGGACTTCAGTGCATCGAGACACCGAGGTAGCCTTGCAGGCGTCCGCAGGCCCAAAATCTCCTTTATCCTTACATTAGACTGTCATCTCATTGTATTCGAGATAAACAGATTTATATTTCTTTTCGACTTTGTATTTAGTACTTCTTAGATGTTCGTGATTATGTGATCTAGTTCTTGGGTAGAGATACATGTTGGGTTTCCATGTTTTATTTAGCTATCTAAATTTGAGACTTTCGCTTATGAATTTAATTATGTCGTTTTTATTTAATGTTGTTAATTATAAAAAGGAATTAACAGAAAGGTAATTTAGTTTGGCTTGCCTAGCTCCTATCATTAGGCCATCACGACCCCCAAGGGTGGAAAATCCGCATCGTGACAAGATGGTATCAGAGCACAAAGCTACATAGGTCTCCCAACTCACGGACAAACTTGGTAGAGTCCGAGGGATTGGTACGGAGACGTTTGTATTTATCCTCCAGAGGCTACAGAGTTAGGAAAAGTTTCACATTTGTTCTTTCTTGTTGTACGGTTCTATTTCTCAACGCTAATTGAATTTCTACTTTGTTCTATCGCATATGGCAAGAACACGCATTTCCTCATCTACTGATCAGCAGTGCGAGCCCCAGGGAGCTCCCGCTAAGGGCAGAGGACGAGGCTGTGCTAGAGGCTGAGGGAGGAGCAGAGCTTAACCCTGAGTAGCAGCACTAATGGTGGAGCCTTAGGTTGACATTGATGAGGAGGTTCCGGCCCCAGCCGTAATAGTTTTGGTAGGCCCAGCTCGGGTCCCAGAGGGGTTTGTTGCTACCTAGTTCTTCAGGACGCTTTGGTCTGGTTGGTGGGCCTCATGGAGAGTGTCACTCGAGCAGGATTGCTTCCTGTTGCGCCAGCCACTTCTTAGGCTGGATGAGGAGCCCAGACTCTTACTGCACGTACTCGGAGCAGGTAGTTCCCCAGGGTCAAATTCCAGTGGTTCACCAAGCTATGGCAGTTCAGCCGGGGGTAATTGCTTGGACCGGTGATGAAGCGGCTATTTCCGCAGATGCTTTGTGGAGGCTAGACAGGTTTACCAAGCTCTTCACTACTATATTCAACTGTGCTTCTTCTATGGACCCCAGTAATTTCTTATATAGCTACCATGAGGTTCTTCAGGACATGGGCATTATTTAGTCCAATGGAGTTGATTTTGCTGCATTTCACATATCTGGATCCACCAAGACTTGGTGGAGGGATTTCGGTTTAGCTAGACCAGCAATATCACCGTCTCTGACTTGGGATCAGTTTTCAGAGTTGTTCTTGGAGAAGTTTCCACCCGCTACTCAAAGGGATGCTTATCGGAGGTATTTTAAGCGCGTCCAACAGGGTTCTATGACGATCACTCAGTATGAGATCAGGTTTATCGATTTAGCTCACCATGCTCTTGTCATACTCCCTACTGAGAGGGAGAGGGTGAGGAGATTTATTGATGGATTGATTCAGCATATTCGCCTCCAGATAGCTAGAGAGGCGGGGAGTGGTATTACTTTTCAGAAGGCGGCCAATATGGCCTAGAGGATCGAGATGGTATTGGTACGGAGGGTGGTCATAGAGCACACACGAGACCCCATCAGTCAGGCCGATTCAGTGGTGCCTCATCTTGAGGTAGGAATTCTTATGATAGGGGTCAGCCTTCTAGGCCCTTCCAGTCATCCCTCCAATTTTCTCAGGGTGCCCCGGGTTATCGTGATTTCCATGGGCATCATTTTAACCAGCAGCCATTTAGTGCACCACCAACTCCCATCAGTGCGTCACCGCTTTAGAGTTTCTAAAGCCATCCACCAAGGGCTTGTCTCACTTGTGGATACACGAGGCACATTGCTAGGTATTGCCCTCGAGCTTCGAGCAATTCTCAGCAGTAGGGTCCCCGTCATATGCTTCAGGCACCAGATGTTCCACATGCTACCAAGCCAGCTAGAGGTAGGAGTAGAGGTACTAGAGGTAGAGGCAGAGGTCATAGAGGTGGAGCATAGACCACCAGGGGTAGAGGTCAACTAGCAGCATATCGACCTAGGGACACAGCTTAGGGTACTGGCGCCAGCCCCGTTGTTATGCTCTTTAGGCTAGGCCCGACATTGAGGCTTCAGATGCAGTCATTACAGGTATGATTCTTACTTGTCATTGAAATGCGGTACTATTTGATCTAGGGAATACGTATTCGTATGTTTCATCTTATTTCACACTATGCTTGGTCATGCCTAGTGATGCTTTGGGTATTTTTATGTATGTGTCTACGCCAGTGGGTGACTCTACTGTGGTCGACCAAGTCCATCATTCATGTATTATAGTGATTGGGGGTCTTGAGACCCGTGTAGACTTGTTTCTCTTAGATATGGTTGACTTTGATATCATTATGGGTATGGACTGGTTATCACCCTATCACGCTATCTTGGATTGCCATGCCAAGACTGTGACCTTAGTGTTGCCCGATATGCCTCATTTAGAGTGGAGGGCCACTCTAGGTTATTTTACTTGCAGGATCATTTCGTATGTAAAGGCTTAATGTATGGCCAGGAAAGGGTGCCTGGCCTATTTGTAGGGTTCGTGATTCCAAAGCTGAGGTTCCTCCTATAGATTCTATGCCTATTGCCTGGGAGTTTCCAGATGTTTTCCCCTTAGACCTGCAGGGTATTCCACCTGATAGGGACATTGATTTCTGTATTGATTTGGCTTTTGGCACCCAGCCCATTTCCAACCCACCATACCGTATGGCCCCACCGGAGCTGAATAAGTTAAAGGACCAGTTGCAGGATTTGCTAGAGAAAGGTTTTATCAGACCTAGTGTTTCTCCTTGGGGCACGCCAGCGTTATTTGTCAAGAATAAGGACGGATCGATGAGGATGTGCATAGATTACCGGCAGTTAAACAAAGTAACGATAATAAGTATCTACTGCTGAAGATTGATGATTTGTTAGACCAGCTTCAGGGTTCCAGGGTATTTTCCAAAATTGACTTGAGATCTGTCTACCATCAGTTGAGGATTAGGGCATCCAATGTCCCTAAGACAACTTTCTGTACTCGGTATGGGCATTATGAGTTCTTGGTCATATCATTTGGGTTGACCAATACCCCGGCAACATTTATGGAGTTGATGAACCGAGTTGTCAGGCCATATTTGGACATGTTCGCTATAGTCTTTATTGATGATATTTTGGTGTACTCCCGCAAATAGGAGGAGCACGAGCAGCATGTTAGCTTTGTTCTTCAAACTCTGATGGATAGTCAGTTATTTGCCAAGTTCACCAAGTGTGAGTTATGGCTGATTTTAGTAGCATTTCTGGGTCACGTTATATCAGCAGAGGGTATTCAGGTGGAACCAAAGAATATTGAGGCAGTCAAGATCTGGCCTAGATCAGCATCAGCTACAGAGATTCGGATTTTCTTAGGGTTGGCGGGCTACTACCGTCGGTTTGTGGGGGGGCTTTTATCTATGTAGCCCCGATGACCAGGTTGACCCAGAAAGGTGCCCAGTTCAGATGGTCGGAAGAGTATGAGGCAAGCTTTCAGAAGCTCAAGACAACTTTGACTATGGCACCTGTGTTTGTTTTGCTTACAGCATCAGGGCCTTATACAAGCAATTGTGATGCTTCTTGTAGTGGGCTTGGTGCAACGGTGATGCAGGGTAGAAAGGTTATTGTCTATGCTTCAAGGCAGTTGAAGATTTATGAGACAAATTATCCAGTGCATGATTTAGAGTTGGCAGCTATTGTTCACACCTTAAAGATTTGGACGCACTATTTGTATGGCGTGGCATATGAGGTGTTCACTGACCACAAGAGTCTTTGGTACTTGTTCAAGCAAAAGGATTTTAATTTGAGGTAGAGGAGGTTCTTGGAGTTGTTGAAATATTATGATGTCACCATTTTATACCATCCGGTGAAGGCCAATGTGGTGGATGATGCTTTGAGTAGAAAGTCAGCTCCGGCTGTATTGAAGACTATTTTGCAAATAATAGGAGATCATCTGCACAACTCAAATGAGTAATGTGAAGCTGATTGCATTTAGGGTGAGGTTTGAATCTTTATCATCTTTCACGTTATTGAACAATCTGCTCAAATACTCCATAGCAATAGCAAATAGGAAGGGGGAGATTGGGTCCCCTTGTCTCAAACCCTTAGCATCATTAAAAGGCTCTAAAGTCTCACGATTGAACAAGATTGTGTAATTGACAGTTATTACACAAGTCATTATCCATTCAATGAATTTTTTAGGAAAAGCTAAC
This sequence comes from Nicotiana noctiflora, assembly GCA_032618575.1. Taxonomy (NCBI): domain Eukaryota; kingdom Viridiplantae; phylum Streptophyta; class Magnoliopsida; order Solanales; family Solanaceae; genus Nicotiana; species Nicotiana noctiflora. The sequence goes on along the minus strand of JASVEL010000756.1, from coordinate 433,322 downwards.
TCCTCTTTAACTTGTTCCAAATAAAACCATTCCACAGAAACATATGCTTTTTGTAAATCAACTTTGATCATGCATCTGGGGGATATGTGTTTCCTATTGTAAGCTTGCACTAATTTATTGGCCAATATGATATTGTTAACTATTTTCCTTCCAGGTATAAACCCTGCTTCTGCCTCAAAAATAATAGAACTCATGACTTTTTGAAGTCTCCCAGTTAAGACTTTAGCTATTATCTTGTATAGCATGGTGTAACAAGCAATTTGCCTGTAATCCTTTACTGTGTTTGGAATTGGTATTTTTGGTAGTAAGGTCAATGTAGTACGATTTATATCTTTGCTCAAAATACCTGTATTGAAAAACTCATTTAATGCATCACAAATCTCCTCTTTAATGATTGGCTAGGCTCTTTTAAAAATACTGCATTATAACCATCTATCCCTGGGGCTTTGTGATTTCCAATTGAGCTAAGTGCCTCAAATATTTCTTTGTCTGTGACTGTAGCGCACAATTCCATTTGCTGGATATGTGTTAACCTGGGACCATTCCTCATCACTACTGTGCTAACTACTGGAAGTTTAGTAGATGCTGCTCCCATCAGCTGTCTAAAGAAGTCTATGAATTCTGCTTCGATGTCTTTGGGGTCTTGTAGCTTCATTCCTGTCAAAAAGGTTATTTCAATTATCTGCTTCTGTTGCTGCTTCTCTTTCATCACAGCAGAAAAGTATTTGGCATTAGAGTCACCTATCTTTATCCATGTTGCTCTAGACTTCTTTCGTATTGCATTCTCTTCAATCAGAGACCATTTTTATAATTGCTCTAGCCATAATTTCACTTAATCAGCCAAACCATCTGTACATTTCATCTGCATAGCCTGTTGGACAGCTGTCAATGTTGCTCTTTCAATTGAAATTTTTCTAGCTATACCAGTAAACTCTTCACTGTTCAAATGTTTGAAAGCATGTTTCAGTTTTTTCAATTTCTATCATATATTCATAATTTTTTCCCTTTGTATGATATCCAGCCCATCCAGCTTTGACTATTTCCAAGAAAGAGCTATGATCTGCGCAAATACTGAAAAAAAACTAAATGGACCCTTAATATTTTTTTGGTGGTACCTGAAAGGAATGAGGATAGGTGCATGATCTGATATAAATGGATCCCCAAACAAAGCTGTCAGCTGACCATATTGTAACATCCACTCATCATTTTCAATTGCCCTGTCCAATCGACTATTAACTCTATCTGCTCCAAGTTGTTTGTTTGACCATGTGTAATATTCTTCTCTCCACGGAATCTCATTAAGCAACAAATTATTATAACAGTTTTTGAAATCATGCAATTCTGTTATAGTGACCGGGGATCCTTGCATGTCTTGCGGATAAAGGAGTGCATTGAAATCTCAACAAATAAGCCATGGGAAACTGCCTTTTGGATTTAAACCTTGCAAATCCTTCCATAAATCTTTCTTCAACTCTACTATATTAAAGCCATATACTGTTGTAAAAGAACATCTGATGCTATTCTGCTTGCGTATGATCTGGCAATGAAGTAACTGTGTTGTCTCCTTGATCATGTGCACATCATACTCTTTTTGATTCCATATCACCTATATTCTTCCATTTTTTGCATCTATATAGTTTGAGATTATATCCCACTGTGGAGCCACCTTGCTAGCATTGTAGGATGCTTTATTTTCTTTTACTCTAGTTTCTAAGAAAGCAACTAACTTAATTTGATTTTCTTTGAGGTATAACTTCAACTCCTTTTGTCTATACATGTTATCCATTACTCTAACGTTCCAAATTAACCAAGTTATTACTCAATTCAACTTCCCCTCCTATGTCAGGAGGTTTAGCATTTCCAGTCCCCTGTGGTAAAGCCATTCTTCATAAGTACACCCTCTTGAGAGTTTATCACTATCCCTTCTCTTTCTTTGCTAGGATGGTGTTGTGAATTGCTTGCTGTCTTTGTCCTAATCTATGACCATCCTTCTTTATTTTGTATCTCTTTCCCTTTGTCATTAACACTTGTTGAGGCTCCAAGTTTTGTTTTTGGACTTTTGGTACCGATTTTGATACTATTTTTGGTTGTCTCTTCTTCATATCCTGCCATACTATTTTCTTATACTTCTTTTACTACAGTCATGTCCAATTTTAGGCATTCTGAACAATAATCTGGTTTCCATTCAAATTCAATCTCCTGTTGAATTGTCTTCCTGATGGATTATTTGTTGTTATTTCAATAGGCAGCTTCTTTACGATGTTAACATCTTTCAAAATTTTTATATAAGAGACTCTTGTTTGCTTTGTTGTGTACTGATCAGCATAAATTGGTACTCCCAGTGTGCTAACCATTCTACTTAATGCATTCAATCCCCAACAATTCATAAGAAGGTTTGGGAATTTAACCCATAACAATACTTCTGTAAGGAATTCAGCACCGAAATCAAAATTTGGAGTCCGCTATTTTATAATGACTGGTCTATTGTTCATAAAATATGGACCCCCATACAAAATATCTTGCAAATCTGTCAAATTCAGAAATTTTGCAATGTAATATCCTTCTCCATGAAGGAACAAATCAGGTTCTGCAACTATATTTCAAACTTGAGATATGTATCTATGCATTTGATTCTATCCCGGTATTTCTCCAATCACAAAACAATTAAAGATCTCTTCCATCTTTTCGTTTCCTTTTCCACCTCTATTTTTTCCAAATTTACAACAAACTAGCCATCTATCACTTCTGGAGCAATATAGGTCAAGGACATACCATTTCCTGCAGTTCGGTTACCTGTGAACAACTTCGACCATGTAACTTCCTTCAGAGGTTCCCTCAAGGGTGTTTGTTCAAGTATTTGTTGTTGGATCTTCTCATTCTGGTCTACATTAGCAACATTAGGTTGTTTTTCTATTGAGTCCTTATTTTTACTGGTGCTTCCCTGACTGATTGCTAGACTCAGTGTCAATTTCTTTGATGCTCCTTGCTTTCCACACGGTCCATCCACATCCAAAGATTTGGTTGCAAATTGAGCTCCAGTTGGGGTAACAACTTGTTGAGAATTACCACATGCAATGTTATCAGAAATTATTGTAGCACTTACTAAACTTCCTATAGTGGCAAATGGTTGGTTTTTGAACGGGCGATCTCTCTTCTTAGCCATAGCAGCCAAGGTTCAGTGCAGGTTAGCATAACCTACGCTGAGAGAAAAGCTAGAGAGAGAAAGTTGGTATTTTAAAAATGAAATACCATTTTTAATGTAGTATTTAGAATTTAATCTATGATAATATTTTTGAAGTCTAATGTTTAATGCAATATTTAGAATGTAATCTATGATAATTTTCTTGAAGCCTAATGTGACCTTTATCACATGCATGAACATCTTTTTTCACTAAAAATAAAATATTGGATAACCCATTATTTGGTACAACAAATATTTTGGTATTCAAGAACAATATGTGCAACAATTATTGTTGTATCATAAAATCAACTAAGTTGTGTCAAAATAAAATATATTTTTTATCTTTGAACTATCACGGCTGACTCATTACTTTATATTTAATTATTAAAATTACCCAAAATATTGACCAAAGCTATCTTATGCAGAAAATGAGTTGCTTCTGTGGCTCTTACCATTTATCCAATTTCCACTTCTACAGAAATAAAGCCGCTTCTGCGATTGTCCTTAAAATCCCCCAAACTACTTCTATGCTAAATTCCTCGCAGATGTGGGCCCGCTTCTACGAAGCACCCACCGCACCTGGGAAAACTGAAGGCCTTGATCAATCTTTCTTTTGCGGTCCTTTACGCCGCATCTGTGGTTCCCAAGCCGCAGATGCAGAAATACTAGAAGCAGCAAAAATCTGCTATCTCCCAACTACCAAAATTCTTCCGTCAACCCTCCGAAATCATCCCGAGGCTCTCGGGACCTCAACCAAAAGCACCAATGACACCTATTACCCTATTCAAACTTGTACCAATCCTTAAAAAACCTTACGCAACACTGAAAACTCAAATTAATCAATAATTTAAGCCTAAGAACTTTCATTTTTATCAAAATACGCTTTCGATCTAAAAACTAACGAAAACACTTCCGAATGACCTGAGCCTTTGCACACACATCCCAAATGACACGATAGAGCTACTTCAACTTCCAGAATTCCATTCTTACAATCGGATAAAAAACTCACTATCGAACCGAAAACTTCAAAAATTTGAACTACGGCATTTCGAGCCTGAATGAGCTACGGACTTCTAAAATACATTCCGAACACGCTCCCAACCCTAAAATCACCTAACAGAGCTAACGGAACCATTGGATTTCCATTTTGATGTCGTCTTCATCGTGTTCTAACTATGGATAATTATTAACACTTAATCTCTCATTTAGGGACTAGGTGTTCCAAAGCTCTCCGAAACCCAACACCGAACATCCTGGTAAACCAAAATAGAAGAAATGAACTTAGGGGAAGAAGTTAATAGGGTATCGGGGTGTTAATTCTTAAGATGACCAGACAGGTCATCACATCTTCCTACACTAAAACATCTGTTCATCCTTGTACGAGCAGAGAGAACATACCTTAAGTAGTGAAAAGATGAGGGTAACTGCTGCGCATATCCTGCTCGATCTCCCAGGTCGCCTCCTCGACCGGTTGACTCCGCCGCTGAACCTTCACTAAAGCTATGTTATTTGACCTCAACTGTCTAATCTGTCTGTCCAATATAGCCACTGGCTCATCAACGTAGGATTTATCCTTGTCCAACAGGACTGAACTAAAATCCAACACGTGCGAAGGGTCACTGTGATACCTCCGAAGCATCAAATACCGGATGAACTCTAACCAAACTGGGAGGTAAGGCAAGCTCATAAGCAACCTCCCCAACTCGCCCTAAGATCTCAAAAGGGCTAATAAACCTCAGACTCAACTTTTCTTTCTTACCAAACCTCATGAAGCCTTTCATAGGTGAAACCTGAAGCAGAACCCACTCACCAACCATACATGAAATATCACGAACCTTGCTGTCCGCGTAGCTCTTCTGTTTGGATTGGGCTGTATGGAGTCTATCCTGAATCATCTTAACCTTCTCCAATGCATCCTCAACCAAGTCTGTGCCCAATAGCCTGGCGTCACCCGGCTCAAACCAACCCACCGGAGATCTACACCTCCTACCATATAAAGCCATATACGACGCCATCTGAATGCTGGACTGATAACTGTTGTTGTAAGCAAACTCTGCCAATAGAAAGAAATGATACCAAGACCCTCCAAACTCAATCACACACGCACGGAGCGTATCCTCAAGAATCTGAATAGTGCGGTCGGATTGTCCGTCCATCTAGGGGTGAAATTCTGTGCTCAACTCCACTTGAGTGACTAACTCCTGCTGCACGACTCTCTTGAACCGCGATGTAAACTGAGTACCTCTGTCCAAAATGATTAGATATTGGAATACCATGTTGACGGATGATCTCCCTGATATAAATCACTGCGAACTACTCTGATGAATAAGTGGTACACACAGGATTGAAATGAGCAGACATGGTAAGTCGATCTACAATGACCCAAATGGTATAAAACTTCTTCAAGGTTTGTGGGAGTCCCGATACAAAGTCCATGATGATGCGCTCCCATTTCCACTCCGGAATCTCCAGTGCTCATACTTTACCTACTGGCAGTTGAGGCATCTAGACACATAACCAACTATATATTTCTTCATTCGCCTCTACCAATAGTACTGCCTCAAGTCTTGATACATCTTCGCGTCACCCAGATGGATGGAATACCGTAGACTATGGGCCTCTACAAGAATCAACTCTCGAAGAACATCAACGTTGGGCACACAAATCCGGCCCTAATCCTCAATACCCCATCATCTCCAATGGTCAAATCCCTTGCATCTCCACGTTGAACCTTGTCCTTACGTACATGTAAATGAGGGTCATCATACTGCCACTCCCGGATACGATCAAATAGGGAAGATCGAGAAACCACACAGGCTAGAACTCGATTGGGCTCCGAATGGTCCAATCTCACAAACTGGCTAGTTAAGGCCTGAACATCCATCGCCATAGGCCTTTGTGAAGCTGGTAAATATGTCAAACTACCCAAACTCTCTGCCTGACGACTCAAGGCATCCGCCACCATATTGGCCTTGCTAGGGTGACACAGAATAGTAATGTCATAATCCTTCAGCAACTCTAACCACCTCCTTTGATGCATATTTAGATCATTCTGCTTGAATAAATGCTGCAAGATTCGGTGGTTATTATAGATCTTACAAGGCACACCGTACAAATAATGATGCTAGATCTTCAAGGCATGAATAATGGTAGCTAACTTAAGGTTGTAGACAGGATGATTTTTTCATGTATCTTCAACTGTCTAGAAACATATGAAATCACCCTACCGTCCTACATAAACATCACTCTAAGGCCAACTCTCGATGTGTCACAATAGACAGTATAAGACTCCGAACCGATGGGCAACATCAAAATTGGGACTGTAGTCAAAGCTGTCTTGGGCTTCTAAAATCTCACCTCGCACTCTTCTGTCCACCGAAATAGGGCGCCCTTATGGGTCAATCTAGTCATAGGGGCCCCAATCGATGAAAATCCATCCATGAAGCGACGGTAGTAGCCCGCCAAATCAAGGAAACTGCGAATCTCTATAGTTGAGGACGACCTGGGCCAAGTCTGTACGACCTATATCTTCCTCGGATCCACCCGAATACCCTCACTCGAAATCACATGGCCTAAGAATGCCACAAAACTCAGCCAAAACTCACATTTAACTTTTTATCCTTCAGGGTCTGAAGCACGGTCTTCAGGTGTTGCTCATGATCTTCCCAACTCCAGGAATACACCAAAAATCATCAATAAAAATAATAACGAATGAGTCAAGATATGTCCTGAATACACTATGCATCATATGCATGAAAGCTGTTGGGGCATTGGTCAGTCCAAATGACATATCAAGGAACTCGTAATGACCATATTGAGTCCTAAAGGTAGTCTTTGGGATATTTTGGCTCCCGGATCTCAAATTGATGGTAACCTGAGTGCAAGTCAATCTTAGAAGACACATGTGCACCTTAAAGCTAGTCAAATAGATATCAATAAAAGACAAAGGGTAACGGTTCTTCATTGTAACTTTGTTCAACTGGCGATAATCAATATACATACGCATAGAACCATCCTTCTTCTTTACAAACAAGACAGGAGCACCCCACGGTGAAACACTGGGTCGAACAAAACCCTTACCAAGCAATTCATGCAACTGATCCTTCAACTCTTTCAACTCAAGAGGAGCCATACGATACGAAGGAATGGAAATGGTCCTAGTGCCCGGCAACAAATCAATGCTAAAATAAATGTCTCTATCAGGCGGCATGCCCGGAAGGTTAGCTGGAAACACTGGATAATCTCGTACCAGTGGAACTGAATCAATAGAAAGGTTATCGAAACTTACAATTCTCACATAAGCTAAATAAGCGCACACCCCTTCTCAACCATACGTTGAGATTTAAGAAAAGAGATAACTCTACTGGGAGTGTGATCTAAAGTACCACTCAACTCAATACACATAATACCTGGCATAGCTAGCATCATGGTCTTGGCTTGATAATCAAGAATAGCAAAATAGGGCGACAACCAGTCCATGCCCAAAATAATGTCAATATTTACCATATCGAGTAACAATAAATTAGTTGTATTCTCAAAACCATGAATAGTAACCAAACATGACCGATAAATGCGGTCCACAATAAGAGAATCCCCCACAGGAGTAGAAACATAAACGGGGGCACTTAAGTAGAAACATAAACAAGGGCACTCATAGAATCTCGGGGCACACCCAAATATAGAGCAACATAAGAAGACATATAAGAATAAGTAGAGCTCAAATCGAATAGAATTGATGCCTCTCTGTGACAAACCAGTATAATACTTGTAATGATGGAGTTAGAGGCAACAGCCTCAGTACGAGTAGGAATTGCATAGTATCTGGCTTGGCCCCTCTCTCAATAGCGATCTCTATCTTACCGACCTCTACCCCTAACTGGCTTGGCAAGTAGGGTAGCAGTTGCATCCCTACCAAGTCTAGAGCAGTCCCAAACCATGTGGCATGTATCACCACACTTGAAACAGGCTATGGAAGGACGTGGTGGCTGTGACTAGCTAGGGAAAGGTCTGCTGGACTGATCTCTAGAGGTGCCCCAGCACATGAGGCGCGCTAGAAACTGGAGGTGTATAGTAAGGCTCCTGAGGTATAGGCAAAGTTGGAGCACTACTGGCTGCTAGAAGAGCTAAATGGACAGGGCTACCGTCATAACCTCTACCATAACGACCTGATAATTGGGTACGGGTAGCATAGTAGTGACCCAACTCTCGAGACCTCTTGGCCTCCCTCTCCCCTTTCTCCCTGGAGAGCATACCCTCAATCCTCCTAGCAATGCTCACTACCTACTTATAAGGAATGTCTATCCCCAAATCTAGAGCTATGTTATATCTGATGGGTGGAAGAAGACCCTCAATGAACCTGCAAACCCTCTCCCGAACTGTAGAACCCAAGGCCGGTGCATGCCTGTCCAATCTGGTATAATGGGTGGCATACTTCGAAACAGTCATAGCACACTGGCGTAAAATCTCAGACTCTATGCGCCATGCATCCCTGAGACTTTGGGGAACGAACACTCTCATAAAAACATCCGAGAACTGGGTCCAAGTCAATAAAGCAGCCTCGAGTGGACTATTTATCTCATAAGTGTGCCACCAATCATAGGTAGCCCTCCGAAGCTGAAAACCAGTGAAAGAAACCCCAGTGGACTCCACTATGCCCATAGTGCGATGAATACGATGACATTCGTTTAGAAATCCCAAGGCATCATCTGATGCTAGCCCACTAAAAACTAGGGGATCATACTTCTCGAACCTCTCAAGCCTCCGCTGCTCGTCCTCTGAAGCAGATGACTCATCCTCGGGCTGAACTGGAACTACAGGCGGTGCGGGAATAATCTCATGAGCCTGCTCAACCTGCACTCATTGCTCAGGAGTGCGGACGGTGAGAGTCTGTGCTCCTCCCCCGGCCAGGGTTGTGGCTGCAGTAAGGGGAAGCAACCCTACCTGTGCCAAGGTGGTGTACATGCTCATGAACCTAAGCAAAGTCTCTTAGAGCACTGGAGTAGTAGTGGCAGTAGTAGGTATGCTAGGTGCCTGGGCTACGGCAGGATCTGCTAGTATTACCTCGGCGGTAGCTCGCCCAGGTTTTCTGGCTACACTATGTGTGCGTCCTCAACCTCTCCCCTGGCCCCGGCCTCTGACGGCTGTAGTAGGGGGTGTGGGTGCCTGATCATCTCGAGTAGCACGTGTCCTCACCATCTATGAGAGAGTAGAAGTCAGAAGTTTAGAATTGATGTTCAAAAATATCGCACGATAAGGAGTTCAAATGAAATGAAGATTTTTCCTAAACAGTTACATAGTTTTCCTAGATAAGTATAGACGTCTCTGTACCGATCAGCAAGACTCTAATAAACCGACGTGTGTTTCATGACTACTATGAACCAAGATCTTTGAGACCAACTTGTCACGACCCCAGTTCGGCCTCCATGAACATGTGGTGATGGCACCTAGTCCATATAACTAGGTAAGCCTATGTTACGAACCAATTCCCAATCCGGTCATAATGGTGCCTCTCATGAAGGCAAGGCCAACCATAACAATGCCAATACATCTTTCAAAGCAATTGATTAACATTACCAATTCTAGCACATGCTTAACATAGCAAATAATGCAGAAATAGCGATAATAACGAGGGGAAACTATCCCGACACAGCCCAAAATTGGGGTGTCACAAGTCATGAGCTACTACAGAGTATGAAATGAGTATACAAAATAGAATATATGATACATTAAACTGAAGGAACTCAAAGACATAAAAATAGGGAAGACAAGGGGCTGAGAACGTCAACAGTTACCTCGTCACTCCAACTCGCTACCTGGTCTAGAAGGAATCAGTGTTCAGGTGCAGACGTTGCTATACTTGTATCTTCACACATGGTGTAAGGAGTAATGTGAGTAGTCCAACCCAGTGAGTAATAATAACAAATAATAACTGAAGGCATGAAAACACCTAACCGCACAAAACAATTCTATATCAGGCAGAAATCACTTAAAAATAGTAAAACAGTAGAGTCAAATAAAATCTCCTTTTAAAAATAGGTAAATTAGGTAAAACAACAAGTGAATAGTGAGTAGACATCTACCTCTCGAGCCTAGTATCAATCACCCAGAATAGTATTAGCATTTCGGGCTTAGTATCAGTCACTGAGAATAGTATCAGCGCCTCAGACTCAGTATCAGTCACTCAGAATAGTATCAGCCTCTCGGTCACAATATTAGTCACTCAGAACAGTATCAGCCCCTCGGGCTCAGAATCAATCACTCAGAATAGTACAAGCCCCTCGGACTCAGTATCATATCACATTGGTACGCGCGCTCACTATAGGTGTGCAGACTCTAGAGGGGACCCTTACGGCCCAAGCGCTATATCAACATAAGGCCTGAAAGCCTTTTCACATCACATTCGAGGCCAGAAAGCCCCCTCACATCACACTCAAGGCCTGAAAGCCTTCTCATCGCTCACGAGGCCTGAAAGCCTCCTCACATACCTCACAAGGCTTGAAAGCCTCCACACGTTACTCCAGCCACCTCGTGACATATAAATGTATCTCAGACCCCCGGCCTCACTCAGTCTAGAAAACATCATAAGTCTCATCAGGCATCAATAAAATAGTAAAGTGCTCAGACCAAACAACAATAAAAATATCATTTTAAGTCTCAAAATTCAAATAAAGCGGTTTAGTTTGTAAAATAAAATAATTAGCAGGACTAAGTTCAAGTAATTTATCAAATAGTGAGGATAGAGTGATAAAATTCCACGAAGGACTCGGTTAGTCGGCATGAAGCTCAAAATATGGCAAGAAGCCTAAATCATGTTGATAGCAAACATATCTCAGTTAAATACGCGATAAAATATCAAACGGGACAGACCAGGTCACAATCCCCAGTAGTAAATAACCTCGTGCTTGTCATAAGGCGCGTGTTTCACCTTAACATAGTACTACGTTGCGCATATCCGGGGTTTCAAACCCTAAAGATATCATTTACTATGATTAGTCACCTCAAGCCGGCCAAAATACTTACTCGATATGCCCTTTCCTTGCAAATCCACCTCCTCACACATTGAATCTGATCAAAACCACAACTAATACATCAGAATAGGCTAAAGGAACATAACCCAATCTAAAAGAATCGAAAAACATCAAAAATCAAGAAATTTGCAATACCCGAGCCCGCCCACTTCTCAAAAATCAGAAAATTTAACATCATCGGATTCCTTATCTATCCACGAGTCTATACATATCAAGAACTCCCAAATCTGAGTTCAAATGGGTAAATCCACTTTAAAATAAGAAAAACCAAACCCTAGCCTTTCCCCCTTTTGATGAATTCCCATAAATTTCTAGGTTAATTATTCACTTATATCTGGGTCGTAGAACTCACCTCCAATTACACCTAGTCTAAATCACCTTCAATTTCTGTCCAAAAGCTCTTAAATTTACTAAAAATGGTGGAAATAAACCTTAGCTCGCGGAACAAAATGAGCTTTTAAAACCTTTCTCTAATTATACATTTTCGCAACTGCGATTACTTTACCCCATACGCAGTTATCACTTGTACGGTTTTCCTCTGCTTCTGCAGATATTACACTTTCCCTCTAAACTTCTTTTGCGATCTAAATCCGCTTTTGCGGACACCACATCATTAGACTTCTTCCTGCTTCAGCGGAACGCCCTCAAGGCCCTTATCCTCTTCTGCGGCCCACACGATGCATCTGCGGCATCGCAGATGCGGCCCAAGATCGCACCTGCAGAAGAACAATTCCTCAAGAAGCTCACACCTACGACCCCTTCTCCGCATCTGCAGTCCCTTACCCGCAGTTGCGGAAACACCAGAACAAGAAAACACCTGCAAGCTCACAAGTCCAAAATTCATCCCAATAGCCATCCAAAATCATCTCGAGGCCTCTAAGACCTCAACCAAAAGTGCCAACCCAGCCTAAAACATCATTAAAACTTTCTGCAATCATCAAAACACCATAAAACACCAACACCATCAGATTACATCGAATTTAAGCCTAAGTTCTTCTAAAACTTCCGAAAAATGCATTTGATCAAAAACCCGACCAAAACACCTCCGAATGACCTGAACTTTTACACACACATCCCAAACCACCTAACGAAGTTACAACAACTCTAACAATCCCATTCCGACTCTCAGATCAAAATCTCACCTATCAACCGAAATTAGCCAAAATACTAACTTTGCCAATTCAAGCCTAATTCTACGTCGGACCTCCAAAACCAATTCCGATCATACTCCTAAGTCACAAATCATCCCTCAAAGCAAACCAAATCACCAGAAATCACATCTGATCCCTATAACTCATAAGTCAATATCCGGTTGACTTTTCAAAAACAAGCCTTACTTAAAGAGACTAAGTGTCTCATTTCCTTCCAAAACAAATCCAATTCGACTAATTCACCCAAGTTTATTACAATGAAACATAAGCAAGCGGAAAATGGGAAAGACGGGGAAGTAACTCACATGACGATGGGCCAGGTCGTGACAGCCTAACAATGCGGAAATAACAACCTATCTTGCGAATAAGTTTATTGAAACTGAACATATTAAGCTAATAAATGCATATAAGGCTGCCTATACAAATCAAAAGAAATGCGGAAGTTTATAACACAATCCCAAAACCTGAAAACTCACGGGAACCACTGGCTAATAGAAATACCATAAGTGCTCTAATCTCCACAATGTCTATATCAAAGTATGATAGAATCTAAACACTACAGATAGAATAAGGAAGGAGACTCTTCGGTCTGTGGATGCTGCAGATATACCTCAAAGTCTCCGTAGCTCTCCCAGCCTTAAGGATAATGCACCCGAGTTGAGGTACCAGGATAATCTGCACATGAAAAAAAAACATGCGCGCAAACGGCATGAGTACACCACAGCGGTACTGAGTAAGTGCCAAGCCTAACCTCGGTTGGGTAGTGATGAGGAAGGTCAGGGCTCTACTGAGATAAACATAATATATGATGAGATAAGGAAAAATATATAAATAAAGTCTACAGCAAGAATCCGAATATGATAAATAATGGAAATAAGCAATAGGAAGCAGAAGAAAACCAATATAAGGGATACTACTCACAATAGGAAATAATAGTTGGGGATCTCTTGGTATCCCGAGAATCTCTCGGTATCCTCATCATATACACTATGGATCTCTTGGTATCCCAAGGATCTCTTAGTATCCTTATCATATACACGAGGGATCTCTTGGTATCCCGAGGATCTCTTGATATCCTCAAATCTTACATTTTCATGTGCCAGGGATCTCTTGGTATCCCGCACCTCAGTCCAGAACATAACCAGTACAGGGGGATCTCCCGGGATGTCGTCCCGTAGTCCCAAATTAAAATGCACAATGATAGCCCAACATATTAGGATAAAAGCTAACTCAGAACAAGTAATAGAAAATCCTAGCCTAACATGTTTCACCTAATACAACCAAGATAGTTTAAGAACTTAAAATTCCCCAAACCACTGCTGCGTTAAATTCCTCGTAGATGCGGGCCCGCTTCTGCAGAGCACCCACCGCACATGCAGAAACTGAATGCCTTGATCAATCTCGCTTCTGCAGTCCTCTACGCCACATTTGCGGTACCGCATCTGTAGTTCCCAAGCCGCAGATGCAGAAATACCATAAGCATAAAAAATCAACTATCTCCCAACTTCAAAATTTCTTCCCTCAACCCTTCGATTTCATCCTGAGACCCCAGGACCTCAACCAAAAGCACCAATGACACCTATTACCCTATTTAAACTTATACCAATCCTTAAAATACCTTAATGAACACCAAAAACCCAAATTAATTAATTATTTAAGCCTAAGAACTTCCATTTTTATCAAAATACGCTTTCAATCAAAAACCTAACTAAAATACGTCCGAATGATTTGAAACTTTTCACACATATCTCAAATGACACACGGAGTTACTATAACTTCCAGTTTTCCGTTCTGACCCTCGGATACAAAACTCACTATCGGACCGGAAACTTTAAAAATTCAAACATCAACATTTCAAGACTAAATGAGCTACGGACTTCCAAAATACATTTTGAACACGCTCCCAACCCTGAAATCACCTAACACAGGTAACGAAACCATTGGATTTTTCGAGGTTATGTTCACACTGTTCCGACTACGGACCATTTTTCTTGAAGTTTGAGTTCCAAGTTTAAAAGTTTTGAACTTGTACGTCAAAGTTAATTTTTAAACTTTTGAACTTGTACGTCAAAGTTAAGGACATATTGTACTTAACTTTTGAACTTGTAACTGTAAGTTAAGTACTGCTTATCCTTAACTTTAAACGTGTAACTGTAAGTTAAGGACTATTTGTCCTTAACTTTTGAACTTGTAAGTCAAAGTTAAGGACATATTGTCCTTAACTTTTGAATGTGTAACTGTAAGTTAAAGATTGTTTGTCCTTAACTTTTGAACTTGGAAATCAAAGTTAAGGACCTACTGTCCTTAGCTTTTGAACTTGTAACTGCTGTCTGTCCTTAACTTTTGAACTTTGTAACTGTAAGTTAAGGACTGCCTATCTTTAACTTTTGGGCTTCTTAGCCTAAGTTTCGGACCTATTGTACTTAACTTTTAGGCTTCTTATCCTAAGTTCAGGATCTATTTCTCTTAAATTTTAATTTATTTTAACACAAAATAAATTTAATGCAAACACACAATAAAAATAATAACAATTTGAAGAATCTGCTTGTATAAGCGTACAACATCGGAGGAACAGCGGAGGCATAACCACATTGATCCATGAATATTTGGTCCATAATTTTACTAGGAGTACTATATAATTTAAATGATCAATGTACAACATGCATATCCTCTCAACCGTCTTCTGCTGTAACCAGATACTAATGTGTGTATTTTTTTAGATGATGGTAGTGGGTGGTAACAGAAAAGGCACACAAATGATAAAATACATATTGCACTCTGTAAAGTATAAATAAGCTAGTTAAACTATATTATCCAATTCTAAATTCATATGATGAAAAAGAAAAAAGGGAATTTGAAAGTAATAAATCATTAGCAACAATCTATTCTCAGTTTAACAAAGTGTATATAAAAGTAAAGAAGGGGACTTTAATAGCCACTGCCATCACGGTAGATGATAGTAGTGGAGCGTACATCATCCATCCCTGAGGCTTTGGGAAGAAAAGAAAGGGAAGAAAGGGTAAAAATATCTTTTCATATTAATTTTAATAGGGCAGTGGTTATTTTTGCTTAACATTAGAAGTGCTGGATAAAAATTAAATACCACCTTAAATAGTGGCTACCCATATTATTTCTACCCCTGCTAATGCTCAAATCTACACCGCCACGCACCGCACCATCCTATTGTCATCCCTACTTCAACCTACTATTTTGAATATTAATGAGGTAGAACCAGCAACTTGCAGCACTGGGGTCGTCAAAATCTTAGCATTAGGGATGTTAACTTCAACTTAGCTGCTACTATTAGTCATGATTCTGTATATTGAATGGTGCATGAGCACCAACCCATATACGCAAACTTTTAATTAATATGGTTTATCTTGTACGCCCATAAAATAAGAGTTCTGGCTAGGGGCTTTCAACCTCAGCTAAGAAGAAAGTGGACCATGCCGTACTATTTCATAACGCGTAAAACTACCGAAATCAAAATGTGATTCTTTTCGACTCAAAAAATAAAAATATGTAGAAAAAGAATTTAATGACCAAAATATATATAACATTTTTTTGAAATATGTTGTACTTTAACGGCCATTTGGCTAGTTAAGTATAGTGTCTTTTTAAACAAATGTCATATATATAGAGCGTTGTTTAGTAAAACGCTATACATATAAAGTGGGCTCATCAATAATTCTTCTGTGCTTAACTGACATAAAAATAATTCAACTAGGTTTAGTATTTTTTTTTTAAAGACGCTATACCTCAAATAATTGAACCCCTAGATTGGTTTTTGACTTATTTAAAGAGTTGAAGGATCTTGTAAAAACCCATTCATAAACATTTTCAAGCCTTCTAATATTTTTCTTTGTTAAGTTGTTTTGCATATGGTCATAAAGTCGAAGAGCGAAAAATTAAGGTTTCATTATATTGGGGGGGGGGGGTGAGGTTGTGGTGGTGAATAACTCAGTAAGCTATAGTTTATCTCCATAGTCACATGTTAAGTTGCCACTTACAATGGAACACGATTAATAAGTATCGTTGATATGTAAAACAATAAGTGTGAGAAAACATTCAGTTAATCTTGAAATAACTGGAAGATATTCATATTCTATGACTCCACAAGGGGTTGCTTGTTATGCTGGTTTAACATCGAAAATAATAAAACTCTAAAAGATTTTTTGGGGACTTTGGATGAATACCAGAAATTTATTGTGATAAAACTGTTAAAAATGTATGTCAAGGCTAAAGACATTCGCAATAATGAGGTTTCGCAAAATAGGAAAATCCCTCAATCATCGGGTGATTGTTTTGGAGCATTTTTAGCCGAACAGGTTCCGGCTAAAAGAGTTTGGCCAGATCTAAACTTATCTCTACAGGCAAATGAGGAGCGAGGAAATAATTTCTTCCCTAGTACACATAATCCACAAGCCGAGTGGTAAGCTTCAATTTTCCTTTGTATTATGATGTATATTTTGTGTATTATATTTGCATTAACACTTACATATTCTACAGGGGTACCGACCAGATATGAATTCTACAAGTTAAGAACCAATGGCCACTTGGAATATGCCTAGTTTTGGTGTATTGGATCATAGTGGTCCATTCGAGAGTCAGCATCAACAAGATAATGTGCATTGTGGGCTATCAACACATTATGATTTGTAAGTAAATATATAAATTTATATGTATATTTTGGAAAAAATTCAGTAACTCATTATTTCTTTGGTTGTGCATTGAAAATGAGCAACTTGATATTCCTGTCCTCACTAAATTTCCCGAATATGATGTATTTACTTGGAATCTAGGAGATGCACAGAGTCAGGAAGAGAATAGTGATTATGACAACAATGTCGATGAGTCTAGAGATGACATACCTTTCCCTAGCGAGGGTGATGATGAGGACGAAGAGAATGCCGAACCTGATTTGATAAGGGAGCATGCTCCACCTCTTGTTCGACCAAAGAGTGTAAGGGTCCACATGCCATTTCATTTAAGGAATGTTACCTACCTTGATTATTTGCCAAGTACCCCAGATGTAGATGCCTTTGCGAGGGATATTAACAAAATCGGACATCAATGTGGGATGAATCTAGACCAAAGGTGCTGTCAAAGGGCATGTTTTTTCTTGATATGGCGGACCTAATTAGGGTGGTAAAAATGTACAGCGTAAAAGAATACAGTTAGATGACGGTATGGCAGTCATCTCCGGATGTATAGAAGGTTGTTTACTATACATGGTTTATGGGTTGTAATTGGCTGCCCCGTGCGATAATGAAGAAAACAAATATGTAGAAATTGGGTAAATACATTGGCACCCAAAATTGTAAAATGGACACATTCACTGGGAATCACTTCAACTTGGATGTTGACTTGATTTCTTTTGTGTTGACTCTACACATTGAAGCGTCTATAAGGTACAATATCAAAGAGTGTATTACATCCGTCCACCAGGAGTACGGGCGTACTATTACCAAACGAAAGGCATACCTCGGGCGCAAATGTGAGTTCGAAATTGTTTATGGTGACTGTTATAAGTTATTTTCATATCTACCCAGGTATGTGTCCGATTTTTATCCCAGGACCGTTGTTGAATAAAAAGCTTGAGCGGAGTGCATGAATACCAGAATAATTATTTAGATACGTGTTCTAGGCATTTATGGTTTTGGGCATTTCTGGTCGGTAATATCCATAGACGGTACTCATGTCTATGGGAAGTATGATATTAAGTTGTTGATCGTCATTGCAGTAGATGCTAACGGACAAATATTTCACCTAGATTTTTTGATTTGTCCCAATGACAGCCAAGAGACGTGGACACTAGTTTTGAACCTCTTAAGAGAACATATTGTCAAACAACATTCAGGTATTTGTCTAATATCTAATCGGCATGGCAGTATTTTAAGTTTTGTTTTCCTGAAGAGCAGGAACCGTATGCATACCATGATTACTGTGTAAGGCACCTCAATGCCAATTTTTTAAGAAATATCCCAATAAGGACTTGCATGATTTAATATGGATGGCTGCAACTAATCGTCAGGAGTGCAAATTCGGAAGGCGCGTTGAATCGATCACGAAGAAAGAGAAAGAGCCTATCATTGGTTGATGCGACATGAGCTTAACAATTGGACATTTTATGCGGATGGTTGTAGATGATGGGGAACCCTAATTAAAAATGTGTCTAAGTCATTCAATTGGTTATTGAAGTATGCACGTGTATTGCATGTCACTACCATAGTGAGACAGATTTGTTGGCAGACATAGAGATGCATATAAATTGATGGAGAGCGGTATTGAATTTATGTCAAACCCAATGAAATTGATAAATACAGGAGGCGAGCATATTGGTGTTCATTTTTATTATATTGTCACGAGCAAAATATTTTTGAAATTCATACCGCTATCCATCAAAACTAGGGGAATAATTTACGCACTGTAAATGAAGCCAGCAGTTTGTATTCTTGTGGGAAATGGTCTATCTACCACGTGTCGTGCTCATATTCCATCAAGTGCTTTCAACATACAGGTTTTGGGCCAACCAACTATGTTGATAAGCAATATAGTGTTGCTGCATACATAACCACCTATAATGAGTAGTTGCAGCCAGTGGGTGCTAAGCATTATTGGTTGCCGGAACCATTTAAAATGGTGTGTAAAATGATTATTTTCAAAGCGACAAGTGCAAAAAAGAACGTGTATAAGAAACCAAGTGGATGTTGGGGATATCGTTTATGCGTCTAAATGTGGCATATGCTCGCAAACAGGATACGACCGTCGTAAATGTCCTTCAGTTGGTTTTGGTAGCAGTGGCAATGTAGCTCCTAATGGAAGTTTATCTATTGTGCCCAACTATCAAGGATACACGTAGTGTTTTGTTTATCTTGTTTGTAATGTGGTTGTAATAAGTGTATGTACTTGTTTATATTGAAGAATGTATGAAATAAAATTATATTTCTATTACTGTTAAATCTTATTGATATTTAACATTAATAGTTCAGTACAACAATCTTAAGTAAAGGAGTCAAAATTTTAAATTTAAAGTTATTTGGAGTAGATTTGAGCAAGATTTGAATTAAATTTCAGAAAAAATACAAGTGTTTGTAGGCGAATCTCCATTACATGACTTCAATTTTATGTACAACCTCCTGATAATATTCTTACAAATATTAAAAAGTGGCTCACCTGCAAAAGATAACTTCTGGAAAAACTGTATTTTATCTAAAACAATCTTTAACACGTGAAGCATAGCGCAGTTAAATACTACGTTATGTGAGTTATCTTGTCGACGTAAAAAGCTGCTCGCCTGCAAAAGCTTTTGTGCATCTGAAAGAAATATTAACACGCGAAGAAAAACGCAATTAAATACTATGTTATGTTTGTTGTCTTGTCGATGTAAAGCGATGCTTGCCTGCAAAAGTTGCTCTCCTAGAAAAGTTGTATTATACCCAAAAGAATCTTTAACACCCGAAACATAGCGTGGATAAATACTACGTTATATGCTTTGTCTTGCCTATAAATAACTAGTGCATTTTTGTTATTATTTCCGCTTAACTAAAACAAATAGCAAAACTTTTCATAAAAGCAGGGATTTTTTTGCACTAAAAATTGTTTGGACGCAATGACCAAC
Organism: Nicotiana noctiflora; assembly: GCA_032618575.1. NCBI lineage: Eukaryota > Viridiplantae > Streptophyta > Magnoliopsida > Solanales > Solanaceae > Nicotiana > Nicotiana noctiflora. The sequence continues at coordinate 413,342 of JASVEL010000756.1, read as the reverse complement.
CAATGTGCTATTATGGTAAATGTTGTATGATGAAGCCATGTTGGTCTAATGGTCATACTGGGCGCATATACAGGATGTGTGTGTCACACCTCTTTTTTACGCACCCGCAAGGATGCAAAGATTTTTTCCAATTAAAGGACAATCGAGATGGGATTTATTTAATTAATTCAGAGTAGCCACTTGGGAGATTTATGGTGTCCCAAGTCACCGGTTAAATCCCGAATCGAGGAAAAGAATGACTCTATTTAACAGTCCGCGAACCGGAAATCCGGATAAGGAATTCTATTAACCCGGGAGAAGGTATTAGGCATTCCCGAATTCCGTGGTTCTAGCACGGTCGCTCAACTGTCGTGTTTGGCTTATCTATCTGATTTTTACAGTTATATACTTAATGCAAATTTATACCCCTTTACCGCTTTTATTATTATTATTATTTACGAAAGAGAATGTTGCCTAAAAATATGTTTCGAATCACGTCACATGAAATGCACCCGGATCCTCGACACATTCTTATTCAACGTTGTTGAATTTAGATTCGAGTTGCATGAAATGCACACCCCATTTTTTAAGAAAGTTAAAAAAAAATTAAACCCACACCTAAAGTGACTAACATATTATTACTTTGCGAAGGCCATGGATATTCGCTAAATAGCACGCCTGAAAATAATGACCGAAATAATAAAGCAATACGAAATACGACACTGCCTAAATCCAAAGCTATATTTCCTATCCTTTCCCTTTTTAAAATAAGCTTTTAAACCTGTCCAAATACATCTTCAAAATAGTATGTAGTTTACATAAAGAACGAAAGAGAAAAAAAATAAAAATAAACCATTAGCATCACAATATTAAATCCTAGGGAAGGCTAAAAACCAAACAAATAAATATACAATAAATCCATTAGGTAGCCCTCAAATGAACTTTCCTTCCTATAGAAAAGTTATCCAAACTTCAAACAGAATAATCTTAAGCAAATCAACCATATAATTCCTAACCACTACATCAAAATCCCATATTAACAATAAACAAAAAGCAAAGCCAAAAACTCCAAGAAGACACCCAAAGAACAAAATTTAAACATTAACGATCAGGATTTTTCTAGCGAGAACTATTGACCAACCAATGCTGTATTATTATCAATAACGCAATGAAATAGAAGCTGACCTTACATGGAAAACAAAAGGAGTGTATTCGACTATCTCTGGACGGAACTCGAATAGAAAATGGGAGCTCAAACGCGAGCAGAAATCTGAACGCAACCTCGACCGGACTTTAACGAAGCAGGAGCAGCGATGGTTCAGCTGCTGTCCGCGGCTACTGTTTTTTTTAGGTAGTCGTTCATGGAGAATGAAGATGCAACAGGTTCGATGGTCGACTGGACAGGAACAACCAACGGGAAACCACTGCTACGGAGATGGTTTGGTGACGAGCTGGAGTGGCTGGACGTTTGGGTGTGATATGGTAGTTGACGGTAGGAGTAAGACGAGGGTGATGCTGGAGGAGCTCGCTGGTTATGGAAGACTGCTGGTTCGTTTTCTTTTTTGCTCCCGTCTCGTTACTGCCCGTTCTCCCTTCCTTTGAAGAAGAGAATGTCTCTTCTTTTATGTTTTTGTTTTTCCTCCCCACTGTTTCGTTTTCTTTTCTTTTTGTTTTTGTTCGTTTTTTTCTCTTCAGCCAGAAGCTCTTGAAGAGCCTTCTGTTTTTCTCCTTCCTTTTTTCCATAATGCTGCCCGTTTTTGTTCTTAAATAAGAACATCTACAGTAACAAATTTGTTACCCCAAAAGTCTCTCAAGTCTCTCTTTTTCTTTGATTTTTTATTCCCTTTCTTTCCTTCACGTGAGACACTTTTCCTTCTCAACCAATGAGCTCCCCTCCTTTTCTTTTCTTCATTTTTAATTGCTTCTCCCATATCTTTTTAAATCTGATGTTTTTTTTTTCTTTTATTTTAATTGTCCACCCCATAGTCTCTTGTCCCTTGGTATATGTGGTGTGCATGTGTATATTTTTTGTGTTCAAAATTTGTTCTCCCACCCCCCTATCCGTTAGTGTAGTAAGGTGTTATTACGGGCTATGTCCGAAATTATAAAACCGGGTAGTTTGGACCCGAATATTATTCTCCGCCCGGAATCGAGAATGACATTATTTAATTAATCCTAGGTAATCAAAATAACTACAAAATATTAATGAAACTATTTTTTTATTATTTTCGTTTTTATAAAAAGATAAAAATATAAAGTACTATTTTTGTATTTTTCAAGTTTAAAATAGCTACGAAACATTAATAAAACTATATTTTTTTGTTATTTTTTATCTTAAGGTAGAAATAAAGTAAAAGAGTCAAATTTAACTAAAAATAGCTATATTAAAACTAAACTAAATATTTTATGCTAAAAATATAGAAAATCTCGGGGAGGGTCAAAAATCACGTGTTTACAGCTGCCCCTCTTTGACTGAAAACACAAAGAGTTTTCAGGACAAAGAACGACTAGACAAGTGTTTTTGACCCGACCCTTATTCGGAGGGACTAAACTAAAAGAAAAGGATGTGACCGAGCCCTTGTATCTGAGCTGCCTACATATCCTTGGCTATAAAGGAATCAGGCCACGTGTAGTTCAGAAGTGAGTGAGGAAATGGAGTAACCGAGGTGGAGAGCCGGTCGAGGTGCCGTTTCGCCGAGGTTCCGTTCCGTCGAGGTTCCGGTCCGTGGTCCTGCTATTACATCAAAAATCAAAATATGAAAAAGACTAACTAAGCCTATCGGCTACTAGTTACAAAATTCATATCTATAAGTCTTCTGAAGCTTGATCTTGAGTATTGGTTGGTGCTTCATGCAGACTCTAAATTTGAACCTTGATACTTGCTAGTTGTAAGTACTAATTCAATCTTCTTCAGCTTTCTGGATCTGAACCAGGTATGAAGTGCTTGTGACCTCGGCCATGTCTTGAGCACACCACATCTTTCATCAACTTCTGCACTTGGATTAACTCCTTGCCTTTTTTTTTTCATTATGACTAACTTCTGTTGATCATCTCGGACTGTTGACTCGCATTCTGGTTGCAAGCTTCTTTTGTTGCTATCTTGTATTGCACTCCGAAGTGAATTCCCTTACTTGTGATCTTCGAGCTATTCTCCTTCGAAGTCTGAATCTATCTTTTCTGATCCTTGTTGCCTTCCTTCTGATTCATGCTGGAGATTTCCGTTACACTCTGTCGCTTTCCTTAAACAACTTCAACAATAAATCGCCACTCCATTCTTCAGGCGGGCTCCCTGACTTCAACTATTACTTCAAAATAAAATCGCCACTCTATTCTCCAGGCGGGCTCCCTGACTTCAACTACTACTTCAAAATAAAATCGCCACTCCATTCTCCAGGCGGGCTCCCTGACTTCAACTACAACTTCAAAATAAATCGCCACTCCATTCTCCAGGCGGGCTCCCTGACTTCAACTACAACTTCAAAATAAATCGCCACTCCATTCTCCAGGCGGGCTCCCTGACTTCAACAATATCTTTTGAAAATAAATCGCCATTCCTCTCTTCAAGCGGGCTCCTGACTTCAACCATCAACTCTGAAAATTAAACGCCATTCCTCTCTTCAGGCGGGCTCCTGACTTCAACAACATCTTTTGAACGTAAATCGCCATTCCTCTCTTCAGGCGGGCTCCTAACTTCAACGTCAACTTTTGAAAGAATAAATCGCCATTCCTCTCTTCAGGCGGGCTCCTGACTTCAACAACATCTTTTGAAAATAAATCGCCATTCCTCTCTTCAGGCGGGCTCCTGACTTCAACAACATCTTTTTGAAAATAAATCGCCATTCCTCTCTTCAGGCGGGCTCCTGACTTCAACAACATCTTTTTGAAAATAAATCGCCATTCCTCTCTTCAGGCGGGCTCCTGACTTCAACAACATCTTTTTGAAAATAAATCGCCACTCCTCTCTTCAGGCGGGCTCCTGACTTCAACAACATCTTTTTGAAAATAAATCGCCACTCCTCTCTTCAGGCGGGCTCCTGACTTCAACCCCATATTTTGAAAAAATAAATCGCCATTCCTCTCTTCAGGCGGGCTCCTGACTTCAACAACATCTTTTGAAAATAAATTGCCATTCCTCTCTTTAGGCGGGCTCCTGCCTTCAACCATTAACTCTGAAAATTAAACGCCATTCCTCTCTTCAGGCGGGCTCCTGACTTCAATCATCAACTCTAAAAATTAAGCGCCATTCCTCTCTTTAGGCGGGCTCCTGACTTCAACATCTTTTGAAAAAATAAATCGCCATTCCTCTCTTCAGGCGGGCTCCTGACTTCAACAACATCTTTTGAAAATAAATTGCCATTCCTCTCTTCAGGCGGGCTCCTGACTTCAACCATTAACTCTGAAAATTAAACGACATTCCTCTCTTCAGGCGGGCTCCTGACTTCAATCATCGACTCTGAAAATTAAACGCCATTCCTCTCTTCAGGCGGGCTCCTGACTTCGACAACATCTTTTGAAAATAAATTGCCATTCCTCTCTTCAGGCGGGCTCCCGACTTCAACAACATCTTTTGAAAATAAATCGCCATTCCTCTCTTCAGGCGGGCTCCTGACTTCAACAACATCTTTTGAAAATAAATCGCCATTCCTCTCTTCAGGCGGGCTCCTGACTTCAACAACATCTTACTAACTCCATCCCATCCATGTCGCCTTCCTTTGCTTCCTGCACCACTTTCTTCTTCCTGCATTGCTTCTTGGGCCATCCTTTCTTCCGAATTACCTTGTTTTGGAATTGCTTTCCTCCCGGTTGTGTTATTTTTCTCTTGACTGCTGGGGATGTCTTTGGAACTAATTACTTACCTGCTGGGGTAATGCTGCTGGGGAAAATCTTCTTTATTTCCTCCTTTTCTACTTCCTTCAGAACCTTTATTCTCTCTCGAGATCGCTGGGGATTGAAGTGTCATCAGCTGGGGATTACCTTGTCGGGGGATCCCCTTTCCTTCTTCCTCTTTCCAAACCTCCTTCGGGTCGCGCTTCGCTCCCTTGAAAAACTTGTAGGATATAATGCTGCCGGTGAAATCTCGAAATCAATGCTTCATTTTCCGAGGACTGCTGAGGGTGATACCGGCTTCTTGCCTTTCTGAACGCAAGCTTCCTCGTCTTGTCCTGTCTGTTGGGGGTATAATTTCATCTATCACAGCTTGTTGTTTTCTTTCTTTCAAATCTGCTGGGATAACCGGGTTCAAAGATCATTTCCTCGCGTTATCTAGCTTCTTTCCCTAACCAAGTATTTGGTTTCGAGAAAATTTTCGCAACAGGAGAAAATTTTCTGCCCCAGTTTGAGAATCTTCTTCGTGGCATGCTTTGCTGCTGACAACCCCTTCTTTCCCTGTTTCAAATCAAAGAAAAATTGGTTAGTTTTAAAATGTGGTGGCTGGTTGTGGTGCTCCTGCTGGGGATTGTTCTCCTCCTCTTTCCCTGCTCTGTGTTTCATTATCAGAACTTGCTGGGATGTTATTATTTGATGATACTCATGCTGGGGATGGGTTTTTCCATTTATCCCTTCCCCGTTCTGTGTTTCTCAACTTGCTGGGGGTTATTTTGTTGAAGATGAGATTTCCTTTCTTCCTTTACCACTCCGTGTTGTCCGACCACCTCGGAACTTGCTGAAGATAACACTGCCGGTAGATTTTCATTTCCTCAAAATTGGTGTTTCACTCTTCTTGAAGGTTGTTGAGGATGACACTAGTTCGAAGACCATTTCCCTTAAGACTTTCCTTCTTCCCCAAGTGGGTATTGACTTCCAGAAAATTTTCAAACTGAAAAGAAAATTTTCTGCCCCAGTTTAATAATCTTCTTCGCACCATACTTCTCTGCCGTCAATGGCATTTCCTTGCCTTGCATAATAATTGGAAAGTTGGTGGCAAGCTTTGAAGTCATTTCTCACTATGTTTTGACTAGACTGACTTTGATGGAGAATTTTTGATAAAAATGAGAAAGATAAAAGAAACAAAATAGAAGACAAAGGAAAAAGAAAATGACTCTCTAGCAAGAAATATCTACAAAACTTATCAAACGCGAATACCAACTCCACCGGTCATGACATGCACATATGGTCTATCCTTCGTCGTTAATTGCCTTTCACGATTTCTGTCTCGTGATTTCCATCTGATTATCACCTTTATTCGACTTGTAGTGCCCGAAGGGTTTTCACTTTCAAGCCTCTCTCATTTTGATTTTCTCTCAGCTTTCGTCGTCTTATGGTGCCTGTGAAGGTTTTCACCGGTAAGACTCTCTCATTTGTATCACTTTTAGCTGGGGATTGGGGTGTCACCGCCAAGACTCTCTCGTATTTCCTTTCTGCTGAGAATCAACGTCTTTTCTGTTGAGAATCAGCGTGTTATATTATGATAGGACTCTATCCCTCGCCTGACGCGGCATCTTTTGAAGATTGATCGGAAGGTCTTTCTTTGGACCGTAATGTGGGATTTGGATAGGGCTAGAAAGAAAGGGTATTGAAGGCTCAAAACCAAATCAATTTTGGGTTCAAAATTTACAACCTTCGGACCTAAATTTATTTACAATAAACCCGATTTTTCTTTGCCCCAGTTTTATACTTGGGGATTTTTATTTCTTTATTTACACTATGACCGAGCTGTGAAGCGCCTACGTATCCTCTTTAAGGAATGAGGTCAAACGTAGTTCCCAATTCCTCTTTTTCAAGTTTTTTTTTTTTTTTTTTTTTTTTTTTCACACATTTTTCTTTTTCTTTTCTTTATCTCTTTTTGTTGTTTTCTTTTTCTTTACTTTTCTTTATCCCTTTCTTCTTTTGCCTTTCAAACTCGTGTTTCTAGTCTTTGCAACTAATTCCGAAGGAGGGGATGAAAGAATTTAAAATAAGGCTCAAAGGGTTGACGATGGATAAAGTGTTTAGATAGCAGAACAAAATGCCTTCGTCATTCCAATCTTCAAAACATGCCAAGTGTAAACAACACAATTAACATTCGTCATATCTTTAAAGCACAGTTGGACAACACTCTCATTTTCATTATCGTGAATGACCCCACGTCGATTTGGCCAGCTTGCCTTTAACTGTTTCCTTTTAGTTGCCCCGGTTTCACATGACTCGGGATCCAAATAATCTCAAATTGTTTTTATTTCCTTTAAATGACCCGATCATCTTCCAATTGCTTCATGATTAACTTTTAGAATTAAGCCACAATTATGCGTGCGCATGTCATGTCACTAGATTCGGAGTTTGAACACAAGACAAATCTAAAGGGTAAAAAGAACTAAACAAATAAGATGACCGGAAGTAACAAAAGCCGAAAGCTTCATTAAACTAATGACGAAATGGTTCAATGACAAAACAAGCAAAACAAACTAGAGTACAGCCCTAAAACAAAACCGGGCAAGACCAAAGCAAACTGCTAGGACAAAAGGGTTTGACCACAAGAAAACCCTGAAAATAACTCGGACAACAAAAATGACGACAAAACGAAACACCAAAGCTCCATCTAGCTGACCAAAGATGGAGTATCTTCCCAATTACCAAGCACAACATTTTAGCCACTAAGATCCGCATCAATATTGCCAAGGCTGCCATCTGCTTCAACATTTTTGGCTCCAGTCAATACACCCCCCAGAGGATTTGTGAGCCCCATGTCATCATCATTGACCACAATCAACCACCCTTTTTGAATCATTCTTTCTATTTCCTTTTTCAAGGTACGGCAACTCTCAATATCGTGCCCTCTGACATTGGAATGGTATGCACATCGTGCAGTAGGATCGAAGCTTCTTGCACGTGGATCGGGAGTGTATTCGGGGAGCGGCGTAATCAAGCCGACATGTTTTAACTTTTCAAACAGACTTGCATAGGACTCTCCGATAGGGGTGAGCGCCTTTTCTCGCTTCAGCAACCTTTCCTCCCTAAACGCCTTATTTGGCTTGAAACCTGACCCGGGGGGTTTCCGGTATGTTCGTGGGGGTTGGTAAGCCTTTTGTGGAGCTGGGTACCTGGAAGGTGAAGTACGATTTTGGTTGTCCCGGGGAGAGTAGTGGTGTTGGGGACGGGAGTAGCGTTGTGAAAACATAGTCGGGGGACGAGTAATTGAGTTACTCGAATGGCTGGAGAAGTTGTGATAGGCGGGTATATATGGAGAGTGCGGGAGATCATCCGGCATCGGGTTCATGGTACGGGTAAGGACAGAGTCCAGGAAGCTAGGTGGTGGCGGAGGTGGTGCTTTTCCATCCATCCACGCCCGATACATATCAGCCACGTGTTGTCTCAATATCTTGACCTCCTCTACTAACCCGTGGTTCCGTTCAACCAGCTGTTGTCGGGTACCTGTACCAACCCACTCAGTCTTGAGATTATCTGCCATTGTCCTCTGACTTCGTCTTACGGGGAAGAGTTATTTCAGAACCACAACCAACCACCTTTCTGGAAATGGACACAACAAAACAAAGCCAGCATGTCAGCATTAAGGTATCCCGCTTATTGATCATTCCTTTTTTTTTGTTTTGTTTTTTTTTTTTTTTTTTTTTTTTTTTTTTTTTTTTTTTTTTATGGAAATGGTCGAATCCTATGTGGATTGCCTACGTATCATGACCCCGCATGAATCAGACCGAGCGTAGTTCTTGCAAATTAATGCAAGAAATAAAGAGATGTTTATTTGATTTTTTTTTTGATTTTTTTTTCTTTGAAGGAAAATTATAGAAGCCGACTCCAACTACAAACTTGTGTAGGAGATTTCTATAAGAAAAAGAATATTTTTTTTTGGTGTCAATTATGACTATTTCTACAAAATTGGCCACATAATGGCTTATCTGACAAAATGACTATTTTTGCAAAATTTATTTAAGAAAGATAAACTTGAAATTTTTTTATCTTGTGGCTCATGGGGCATCGTCCGGCATCACCATAAACCAACACAAGAATATTTTCATAAATTGGCCATATAATGGCTTATTCAGACAAAGTGGCTCTTTTTTGCAAAATTTTATAAAGAAGATATAAATTCAAAATTTAATCCTGGGGCCTATGGGGCATCATTCAGCACCGACACAGGCCAACACAAGACTGAGGAAGTGAAAATGCCAAAAGTGGCTATTTATGCAAGGACCGGCCATGTAATGGCTTATTTGATAAAGTGATTATTTTTTGAAAAGTCGAGTGATGACTCAAACTTAATTTTGCGGATACGACCTTTCAACTATTTTGAGCAAGAATAGCATCACCCGACTCATTTATAACAAAATCAAAAATTTAACATTTTAAAAAAAAAAAATCCAAAGTGGCTATTCTTGCAAAAACAGCCTTCCGACGTCTTTTGAGGGACGTTCGGCTTATTTTAAGCAAGAATAGCATCACCCGACTTATTTATAACAAAATCAAAAATTTGACATTTTTTGGTTATTTTTGCCAAAAAGGGTGTGAACCCGGACTTGATTTTGCGGTTATGGCCTTGCAACATTTCCACAAGGAATATTTCAAGGTTGTGCCCGCAAATTATTAAAAATGATTCATAGTGGCTATTTTTGCAAAAACAACCTTCCGGTGTCCTTTCGGAACATTCGGCTATTTTCAAAAACAACGTCACTTCGATTTATTGACAAAATTAAACACACATTTTTTTTGATTTTTTAAGGGGTGGTTGAACCCGATGAGGGTTGCCTACGTATCTCACCTAGTGGCGAGAATCAAACCTGCGTAGTTCGGTCAAACAAACTACATCTTTAAAGGAAACAAACTATTTATTATTTTTTCGCACATTTTTTTTTTAGCTTAAAACAAAAAAAAAAATTTTCTTTTTTTTTTTAGTAAAAAAAAACAAACTATTTTGAAATCACATATTTTTTATTTTACAACAAACGTTTTTTTTCTTTTTAAGTAAAAAAACAAACTATTTTGAAACTATTTTTTTTATTTTGATCAAACATTTTTTTTTATTTTACAACAAACGTTTTTTTTTTCTTTTTAAGTAAGTAAAAAAAAACAAACTATTTTGAGACTATTTTTTTCATTTTCCTCAATATAAAAAAACGGTTAGCCTGCAAGTCTGAAGCAAATATATGCATAAAACAAACAGGATGCAGCAGGATGGTCATTTCATTTCAGGTCACCTGTCCTAGACGGACCCAACCCCTGTGTTGAGTCCCCTAAGTCAAATGCAACATGATGCAAATAAACGTTCCTACTAGGGATCCCGCATGAAGCTTTGTTATTCTAGGTTCAAAAACCTGGGTTTATTGTTCTAGACCTAGCTTACCCGAGCGGACAACTCGAGCCGAGGAGGAGGCAGCAACCCGGGAATACAGAAGCTTCACCGGTTTTGCAACTTATCCAAACCTCGTTCTAAGGTGGGAATTAGACACTATACATAAAAGAAGTCACACGAAGTGCACCCTTCTTCATGATTTAGAAGACTCAGAGAGGAGATTGGTTTCGGCACAATTTATATGTACCGGTTCAAAAAATATCAAAGCGATAAAAATATCATTTTGCACATTAATACAAACATATAATAAAATCGGATAATAAATAAGCCAAATACAACAATTATTCCAAGCTCGAATTCTTAAACCCTGAACCAGTGGTTCTGGGTTTCAGTGAGTCCCCAGCAGAGTCGCCAGAGCTGTCACACCTCTTTTTACGCACCCGCAAGGATGCAAAGAGTTTTTCCAATTAAAGGACAATCGAGATGGGATTTATTTAATTATTTCAGAGTCGCCACTTGGGAGATTTATGGTGTCCCAAGTCACCGGTTAAATCCCGAATCGAGGAAAAGAATGACTCTATTTAATAGTCCGCGAACCAGAAATCCGGATAAGGAATTCTATTAACCCGGGAGAAGGTATTAGGCATTCCCGAATTCCGTGGTTCTAGCACGGTCGCTCAACTGTCGTGTTTGGCTTATCTATCTGATTTTTACAGTTATATACTTAATGCAAATTTATACCCCTTTACCGCTTTTATTATTATTATTATTTACGAAAGAGAATGTTGCCTAAAAATATGTTTCGAATCACGTCACATGAAATGCACCCGGATCCTCGACACATTCTTATTCAACGTTGTTGAATTTGGATTCGAGTTGCATGAAATGCACACCCCATTTTTTAAGAAAGTTAAAAAAAAATTAAACCCACACCTAAAGTGACTAACATATTATTACTTTGCGAAGGCCATGGATATTCGCTAAATAGCACGCCTGAAAATAATGACCGAAATAATAAAGCAATACGAAATACGACACTGCCTAAATCCAAAGCTATATTTCCTATCCTTTCCCTTTTTAAAATAAGCTTTTAAACCTGTCCAAATACATCTTCAAAATAGTATGTAGTTTACATAAAGAACGAAAGAGAAAAAAAATAAAAATAAACCATTAGCATCACAATATTAAATCCTAGGGAAGGCTAAAAACCAAACAAATAAATATACAATAAATCCATTAGGTAGCCCTCAAATGAACTTTCCTTCCTATAGAAAAGTTATCCAAACTTCAAACAGAATAATCTTAAGCAAATCAACCATATAATTCCTAACCACTACATCAAAATCCCATATTAACAATAAACAAAAAGCAAAGCCAAAAACTCCAAGAAGACACCCAAAGAACAAAATTTAAACATTAACGATCAGGATTTTTCTAGCGAGAACTATTGACCAACCAATGCAGTATTATTATCAATAACGCAATGAAATAGAAGCTGACCTTACATGGAAAACAAAAGGAGTGTATTCGACTATCTCTGGACGGAACTCGAATAGAAAATGGGAGCTCAAACGCGAGCAGAAATCTGAACGCAACCTCGACCGGACTTTAACGAAGCAGGAGCAGCGATGGTTCAGCTGCTGTCCGCGGCTACTGTTTTTTTTAGGTAGTCGTTCATGGAGAATGAAGATGCAACAGGTTCGATGGTCGACTGGACAGGAACAACCAACGGGAAACCACTGCTACGGAGATGGTTTGGTGACGAGCTGGAGTGGCTGGACGTTTGGGTGTGATATGGTAGTTGACGGTAGGAGTAAGACGAGGGTGATGCTGGAGGAGCTCGCTGGTTATGGAAGACTGCTGGTTCGTTTTCTTTTTTGCTCCCGTCTCGTTACTGCCCGTTCTCCCTTCCTTTGAAGAAGAGAATGTCTCTTCTTTTATGTTTTTGTTTTTCCTCCCCACTGTTTCGTTTTCTTTTCTTTTTGTTTTTGTTCGTTTTTTTCTCTTCAGCCAGAAGCTCTTGAAGAGCCTTCTGTTTTTCTCCTTCCTTTTTTCCATAATGCTGCCCGTTTTTGTTCTTAAATAAGAACATCTACAGTAACAAATTTGTTACCCCAAAAGTCTCTCAAGTCTCTCTTTTTCTTTGATTTTTTATTCCCTTTCTTTCCTTCACGTGAGACACTTTTCCTTCTCAACCAATGAGCTCCCCTCCTTTTCTTTTCTTCATTTTTAATTGCTTCTCCCATATCTTTTTAAATCTGATGTTTTTTTTTTCTTTTATTTTAATTGTCCACCCCATAGTCTCTTGTCCCTTGGTATATGTGGTGTGCATGTGTATATTTTTTGTGTTCAAAATTTGTTCTCCCACCCCCCTATCCGTTAGTGTAGTAAGGTGTTATTACGGGCTATGTCCGAAATTATAAAACCGGGTAGTTTGGACCCGAATATTATTCTCCGCCCGGAATCGAGAATGACATTATTTAATTAATCCTAGGTAATCAAAATAACTACAAAATATTAATGAAACTATTTTTTTATTATTTTCGTTTTTATAAAAAGATAAAAATATAAAGTACTATTTTTGTATTTTTCAAGTTTAAAATAGCTACGAAACATTAATAAAACTATATTTTTTTGTTATTTTTTATCTTAAGGTAGAAATAAAGTAAAAGAGTCAAATTTAACTAAAAATAGCTATATTAAAACTAAACTAAATATTTTATGCTAAAAATATAGAAAATCTCGGGGAGGGTCAAAAATCACGTGTTTACAAGTGTGTAAACACGTTTAGAGGCAATGACAGAAATTATTGCAATTTTGAGGTAAGGTATGATAAACCCATTAAGCAGGAATGCGACAAAAAATCTTTGCAGTATGTTTGGAGTATGAACTGTGAATACCAACATCGTGATTCTAAAATAAAATGAGAAATTGCAGCATTGCAGGAGAAAATAAAAGAGTCGGAAGAAGAAAAAATAAGCTGGAAGAGAAATTTAAGTGGTCAGATTAGAGAATACTAGGCGGTAACGACTAAGCAATGACATGTATGTGTTCAGTGTAGTTTTTATCTTTATATTATTCGTGTCTTCATTAGTTGTACTGAATTTAAATTATGTTAAGTTGCTATTTTTTGTATTTGTGTTGTAGTACCAAAATAACGAAGAACCAGGAAAGAAAAATATAATGCACATATAATGTAAACAATAAAAATAGTTTTTATTATTTACTGAATATCATATATACATAAAATACGAAAAAAAAATTCAATGTGGTCCCACATCCTATATGTTTTAATATAGTCGTTGTCCTGAGGTGCATCCCATCCCGCCCGGCTACACTATCATGACCATCCTCATCACGATGCCACTTTATCGGAGGATGAGCTACAATGTGATCATCATTAAGGCTAGCAGGCTCGGTAGAAGGGGTCGTCGGTACAGCAGTAACCTACAGAATAATAACATATTTTAGTATATGAATTTATAATAGTAATGTAGGATTGACAGCATAAAGGTAATTAAAATGCCTTACCATGGTTGCGGCGGGATCCTGAATATACCCATTCGTCTTAGGCATGTGAGTGTCGCACCTAGTGGCCTCCACGATGGGCGAGAATGATGAATTCAAAAAAAATGTGCTTTATATATTGATCACTAATCAATGAGATAAACACAAAAATTAAGTAATAATAATACAAACTAACCAAATCCTGTGGAAGATCCTCAGCATCCCTCGGTTGTGAGCCATAACTAAGTTGGCGCCCACTATCCACATCTGGTATTGGACGAGCATCAGCAACCGTCGATGCTTTGGAAGATTAGCGAAAAACATATTACAGTAATATAAGCCAAAGTCCATGCTCGCAATCGATAATGGAGCTGGCGTGATCAACTGCGAAGTCCCTGGAGTAAGCCCTAGGCTAAATAAAGGCACATCACTAGGATTAGGGTGGTCACCCAGCTGATCAACTCCAACATCCTCAATAGGTTCCTCAACTCCCCATTGCCGGGGACCACCTCCTCGCTGACCCCACGACCTCGTGGGCTACCCCTACCTTGTGGGATACCCCTACCTCGTGTCACACCCCTGCCATGTCAACCACGTTCAGGCTGCACTGGTGGCCCACGATGGTACTGCTTTAGCGCCATATAATTAGCCACGTGTTCTAGGCACTCATCATCCCGTACTCGTTGCAATATCCGGGTAACCAAATATGTACCCTGACGGCCATAGTCGAGCAAATCGGTCGCTCCCTTGCTGGTATGTTGTTGCATTTGCAGTCCCAAATGGTGGAACATAGGTAGTCCAATAACCTGCACAACATGTAAAATATTACTTGTGAAACGATAATATTAACGTTATAACTAAATATACAAAATAACATATCAACCCCTCATGCCTCCCGGCGTATGGTACAAACTAACCGCCACCGCGATGAATGGGAGTCTCGGTGATAAGTCGGGTAATGTTGCGGTACCAACCGATATACACATGCTCACCATCCATAAGATGGGCTGGAGGGGGTGTCGGAATCAGGTCACATCGTTAACCCCAGGACTCGATCTACGCCTCTAGCCATGACTCATATTCCCGGTCAACCCTCGAACGATCATCAGGCTGATAATGTGTCCTGAGCCAAGCAGGCGGTGGAGGTACATGTTACGGTCGACCAAACTAGGAAAGGACTCGCTTAGTGGTATGATGCTCGACAATATCGAGACTCATCAATGGGATAGAAGATCTCTAGATAAGTCACTTGGTCGAGCAACAATCGGGCAACCCAGCTATTGGCTCGTCATTGTATGGCCTCCAAATGAACTATTACATAAAAATAGGAACCGTGAGTATACAAAACACACATAAATTCAGGCCAAGTAAACTTAAGTATAGAATTACATGTGCATCCTCCAGCAAATATAACAAATCTCTTAAATAGGGGAGATTATGTCGAGTCTCGTACTAACTTCCGTATCCCCACCTATTAACCCACCTCCTAGACAAACGAAAAAATGGTGGAGGTGGTGCATCCAGAGCTATGGGTGGTAGAGGTGGCTAAAACTGCAAGAACCGCTCCCTAGACTAAACCTAATATACAATTTGGACGTAATATTTAAGTTATATTTTTATGATGTATGTTATAATGAAGTGATTATTTGACTATATTTTCACCTACAATAGCGTCATAAATCCTGAACGTCTAGATGGGCGCCCATGCATGCCCGACACATCTGTCGGTACAAGTAACCAAGAACAGCAACACACAAGTTGTACTGGTATAAATCATCTAGCTACTCAAGTTGATGAAGAAATCTTAAGCTGACCAGGTTTTCCGAAGTGTCCGGGAACAATACTCCTCCAAACATAAGCAGCGGCAGCGACCTCGTGTACCGGTTAATATGAACATTCATTGTATCATATACAATGTTATCATGCATGGCCTCCAAATGCAGCCAGACGGGCATTGACGCAAAACGACTAGCCCCCACCAATGCATCCCCATCCTCTGGCTAGAAACCGGTGAGCCGCTCCAACGTCACCAGGTACTGAGCTCCCCTATAATCTCTCATGCTTTGCGGTAAAGTAAAAGGATGTCCATCGACCGACAGCCCATATTGGACCTCCATGTCTTGCAGTGTGATAGTAGCCTCGCCAATGGGCAATGGCATGTGTTTTCCTCTGGTCGTTACCGCTTTAACAAAGCCATGACCAACGACCAATCCAACTGCAGTCGGCCGATATCAATGATCCTATAAAAACCCGTATCCAGCAGGCGTCTGACTACACGGGAACAGAGCTGGTGGTCTTTAAGAAAGTCCCACATATTGTCTATTCTTCAAGAACATAAAGTTTGAGCTAATAATTGCCCCTCCCATATGTTGGAAGACCTATGCTTGGCATGTAGCTGTAGAAGCTCTAGGGAGGCAAGTGCCGGATGCAAAGGAGGAACCTCCATGACGACTACTATAAATTGAACAAAATTAATTACATTATCTTTCTTTTCCACTGCTGAAATATATTGCAATATCTTGAAATAATAAATTTTATTTGATATTTTTACTATATTGTTTATTAGATTGATATATTTTCAATATTATAAATTTATATTTTATATGTTAGTTTAATATGTTAGTTTATTATTTTATATATTTGTTAGTTATTCACATATTTTTACTACACATGATTTAATTAAAAAATACACATTTTATTTTCGGGCACAATATTTGAGGCCCAGTAGCACCAATGTACCTGACTTCTTATGTCATGATGAGGAATTTTTTTGCTATTTTTCACTCAACATATCTGTTATTTTTTTATGTTAGTTTATTATTATAAATGTTAGTTTTATTATTTAACATGTTAGTTTTATTATTTTATAAGGTTTTTTGTTTATTATTGACATAAATTTTTTACTATACTACAATTCAATAATTAATTCTTATAACTATACAAGATTTAATTATTAAATATTTTCGGCACAATATTTGAAGCCCAATAGCATCAATGTATCCTGAATTCTTGTGTTCTTACGTTTGCTAACTATAATTGGAGATAGTTTGTGTTTGAACTATCAATTTTTTGATGTATTTTTTTTATTAAGAGATACTTAAATGATTCATTTTTATAACTAGATGGATATTATACGCTAAAGGACATTATGTTTTACAACGCAAAAACGTCACTACATTATAAATACGAGTACTACATTAGGTCACAAGATACCACTACAGCGAACTAAAGTAAAAATTTATCTAGTTTACTAGTCTTTTAGAAAATTAATAATCTTAATCGAATAAAAATAACAAATCAATTTAATTACCAAATTACATATACCATTTAAAGTAAATAATTAACATTTTTTTAAAAAACTAATAACAATTTTTCTATTTTACAAATTTTCTTAGCACATTAATACTACGGTCCGGATAAAAAATAACAAATTAGTTAAATCGCAAAACAATCACAAAATAACATAGAGCACATAAAAAATAACTAATATACATTTGTTATACAAGTTTTAATAAAAATTAAGTCGAAATAACTCGATTTAAGATTTTTAGAAAGTCAAAGATTTTGTGATTTGGAGCCCAAACAAATATCAACGTCGGAGATAGCACCTTAGCTAGCACGTGGGACCGAGAATTTTTACTTTTTGTTGGATGAGTGAACTCCGCTCAATCTTTTTTGGTTTAAAAATAGAAGAGGGCCATATTTTTTTTAAAATTTGGGGGGGGGGGGGACAATTCTGTTGTGAGGGAAGGGAAAGAGACTATATATTTATATGTATGGCACCTTTTGTTAAGACGCTACATATTTAATGTCCTAATAGAAGATGCTATATTTTTCTGCTTAAATTAATTTATGTATAACGGTTTTTTAAGAATACGCTATACTTAACGGGCTAAACGGTCGTTAACGTATAGTGTCTTTAAAAAAAATGCTACTTCCTCTGTTTCGGTTAATGTTAACTTATTTCCTTTTTGCTCCATTTTAAAAAGAATGACTCATTTCTAAATTTAGTAACAATTTAACTTAAACTTACAATTTTACTATTAATAGGAAGCTTTTTATAGCCACACAATACTCTAGGCCCCTTTTTGACTTGTTTAGAACTACAAATTGAAAAAAAATTTATTTTTTCTCAAACTTCGAATCCAGTTAAACAAATTTACATAAATCAAATAGAAAAAGTATATAAATTTTGGTCACTCAATCTTTTTCTGAACATTTTTTTCTTTAAGTTTAAAAGAATCACATTTTGGTTCCCATGTGTCTGAGTAATAAAGTTTGACCGGCTGTAACATCCTCTTTCTCCAATAGAGGCTTTTATTGTTCGGCAACTACTAGCATTAAATTAACGAGCTGGCTGTTCTGTATCAAAGATCAAAGACATTTAACACCTTTGTGTAGGTCTACGTGTCAGATATTATCAATTAGTAATACTGTACCGGTATATGGTGCTTTTTCCATTGAATGAGAGTTAATTTGACCAACGAGATTGGCAGCTTAAAATATAGAGGCATACAAAAAATAATGTGTATTAGTAATATTAGTATTAATTATGCTTGCACTAATTATACTGGCATTAGTTATGCTGACATATTTTTCATTTATTATTTGGTTTAATATATTAAAGCATTGTACAATTTCTAAAAGAATTATTTACTTACAAAAATACTTTCGTAACTAATCCATCGCTTTATCTTTTTAAGAGAAATATATGAGGAATTTCTTTATATGAAAAAGGTTTTTAAAACATATTTAATTTTGTCCACCGATATTATAGTATGTAACTGAATATTTATCTATTTAAAAAAATATGTTAAGTATTTATTTATTTACTAGGGATAGAACTTTTTTTCCCGCTTTCTTGGATTATTTCGAACGTGCATTAATATAACAGTATATTGTAATCAAGCACAAATTTTGAAAGATTATAATGTCTTTAACTAAGCTAATGCATGTATTAACACCCATTGAAGTGTTAATACCATCGTTTTGTTATGCATTAGTTATGCATAGGAAAATTTCAAACATGGTGTATAACTAATGATTGCATAACTAATGCATAGGTTCAAAAAGTGTACAAAATAAAATATTATTAACATAGAAAATCAATGCATACATTATTTTATCTAATTCATCCTACCAAGTGACCCCTAAGTCTTTCTCCATCGCTACTGTATACGGTGGAAATCAGATATGCCCGATTTCCCAGGGTTTTAGGGATAACCTTAGGTCCGAGTTCGAGAGGGTCGAGTTCAAGGTCGACATACAATACTCGAGCTCGAGGACGCAATGCAATGCCCGAAGATAGGAGTACGAGGAATACCGAAGCTGAGTATGCTTGACCCCGAATAATGCCATTATGAACTTGTAACAAAATGGGCAAGATTCTTGACACGTCCCCAAGATCATCGCAAAAAAATTTGAAATCGAATTGTACGATTTCATACTAGGCGGTTAGATAGATGTTTCAATAATTTTCCTTACTGTAAATAAAAATATAATTTATTTAGGATTTTGCTATTATTAAGGGCACCCCAATCATTTATAACATCTCTAATAATTAGCAAAGAATATACTATTTTACTTTTTTTGGCTTATTGTTCATCAGAATTGTCTTTATTTTTACTGTCTTATATTATTGTTCTTGGTCCATCTCGAGGTCACTAAGCTCGAGGTCGATACTGCTAAACAAAACTTGTTTGATTCATTCATTTCTACTTCATACTTCTTGATTATCAATTGGTACTAAACTAAATCACGTATCTTTAAAATTACAAATTAAATTTCATTATTACTCGTATTTTCAAGGTAAATACTTTGGCGCCCATTGTAGGGCTAAAAATAATAGCGATTATTTCTTTACTGATTATTATTACATACTCCCTCCGTTTCAATTTATGTGAACCCATTTGACTGGGCACGCAGTTTAAGAAAAGAGAGAAGACTTTTGATCTTGTGGTGTAAAATGAGGCACCTTTATTTTGTGTGGCTATAAATTATTGTATAAAGGTAAATTGTTTCCAAATAAGGAAAGAGGTCATTCTTTTTGGCACGGACTAAAAAGGAAATAGGTTCACATAAATTGAAACGGAGGGAGTATGTTATTTTTACGTTCTTTCTTGTCAAAATTTTCTAATTCTCAGGATTAAACATGTCAAACACGCAAAATGCACATGTCCATGACAACGAAGATCTTGGATTTCATAGGAAAAATAATAATTTAGGGGTCAGTATACCACCAATAAACTCTGAGGAAGTGCCAAATGTGGAACCAATTGATGTCCGTTAACACATTACTTTGGATGCAGATTTAGGCTCAAACCCCGAAATAAGTGTACGTAGAGAAGCCCGATCCGAAGGCCAAGAAAAATAAGGTATAGGAGATGGGGGAGTCAGCCTCCAAGTGATATTCAAGATGCTGCAAGCTCAGCAGATCGCCATCGCCCAACTTCAGAGTCAAAATAAAACTCTAAGTATAGCTGAACCAGAAAACACTCAACATGTTGAATCAGCACTAGAGAGGTTGATTAGAAATGATTTGGGGGCTGACCCCACCATTATGAGGATGCTCGAAGAGTTCATCAAGAGGACCGAGTCCGGGGAAAGGAATATTGAGGACAATGATAAGAAGGAGGATACATATAACTCTCGTGTTGACGAGATAACCGGGGCACCTCCAGTTTTGAAGGGTTTAGATGCCAAAAAGTTCATACAAAAACTATTTCCTTAGAGTGAGGTTCTGATGCCCATTCGTAAGAAGTTTCTCATGCCTGATATACCCAAGTATAACGGAACAACCGAACCTAAAAAGCATATGACTTCATACATTTGCCGGATCAAAGGAAATGACTTGAACGACGATGAGATCTAACAAGTATTGTTAAAAACGTTTTGAGAAACATTGTCAAAAGGAGCAATGATTTGGTATCACAACTTGCCTCCTAATTCTTGTGATTCATTTGCTATGTTAGTAGATGCCTTCATGAAAGCACATGTCAGAGCCATAAAGGTGGCAACAAGAAAATCGAACGTCTTCAAGATAAAATAAAGGAATGACGAGATGTTAAGATAGTTCGTGTCTAGGTTCCAGATGAGCAAATGGAGTTACCACCGGTCTCGGATGACTAGGCAGTACATTCTGTCACGAGGAAGCAGAAGGCGTATCTCAACCGCACAACGAAGATCTAGTGATTTCTGTTCTTTTAAATAAAATTCAACTTAAGCATGTTCTAGTGGATCCAGGTAGCTCGGCAAACATAATCAGATCAAGGGTCATGGAGCAACTCAACCTACAAGATAAAATTGTACTTGCGTCCCGAGTCCTAAATGGCTTCAATGCGGCAAGAGAAATAATAAGGGGGGAGATAATCCTACCAGTAAATGTAGTCGGAACCATACATGACATAAAATTCCATGTCATCGAAGGTAATATGAGGTATAATGCACTTCTCGATAGACATGGATACATAACATGAGGGCAGTGTCTTCTACTCTTCACCAGATGATAAAATTCCCAATAGAGGAGGGAGTAAAAACCGTTTACAGAGAGCAACATGTTGCAAAGGAAATGTTTGTAGTCGAGGAAGTGATGTCGATACTAGAGACCTTGACCTCGGATAAATAAAGCACCAAAGGTAAGCAGGAGCCTAAATAGCAATCACCGCCCCCAACCTCGACAGAATTAGAGCAACAGGTAATCAAAGACGAAGAAGTGGACTTCCTCGCTCCTCGAACTTTTGTCGTTCCCAAATGGTCCGATGTAACCAAATCAACTGTCGAGGAACTGGAGTAGGTCATACTGAATAAATGCCCGAGAGAAAGGTATCTTAGGAACAGGATTAACCCTCGAACTCAAGAAAAAACTCATTCAATTTCTTATTGATACTATGGATTGCTTTGCTTGGTCCCATTTAGATATGATAGGTATTCCACCAAAAATCACCACATATCAGCTAAGCATGGTTCAAACCAGTAAAGAAAAAAAGAGACTCTAGTCTAAGGTAAAATATGCATTCATAAAGGACGAGGTAACCAAACTTCTTAAAATAGGGTCTATTCGGGAGGTAAAGTACCTCGAATGGCTAGCCAATGCATTTGTAGTTTCTAAAAAAGAAACAAACTTAGAATGTGTGTAGACTATAAGGATTTGAACGAAGAATGACCAAAAGACTATTTCCCACATCCCAACATCGATCGTATGATCGATTATACGGCTGGCTATGAGATACTAAATTTTCTCGATGCCTACTTGGGGTACAATCAAATTCAGATGAACCTGGAGGACCAGGAAAAGACTTCATTTATTACTGAATTTGGAACTTATTGTTACAACATAATGCCCTTTGGGCTAAAAAATACGGGATCTACATATCAACAACTTGTCAACAAAATGTTCGAAGAACAAATTGGTAAAATAATGGAAGTTTACATTAATGATATGTTGGTTAAGTCCTTGCACACATAGGACCATTTGACTCATTTGTAGGAAACATTCAAGGCCATCAAGTACAACATGAAGCTTAACCTAGAGAAATGTACCTTCAGAGTTGGCTGGAGTAAGTATCTCGGCTTCATGGTGTCGAATCGGGGTATCGAAATTAACCCTAATAAGATCAAGGCCATTAAGGATATCGTGGTCCTAGACATCGTGAAGGTCGTGGAAGGGCTAGAGAGACGAATTGCTGTCTTGGGTTGGTTCATTTCAAGGTCATCATATCGGAGTCATCGGGTTTCTTTTGCATGGATCCCGAAATATCAGCAAGCCTTAGAAGAGTTAAAGTATTACCTATCAAGTCCGCCTTTGCTTCACACCCCGAAGGTAGATGAAAAAATCTACCTATACTTGGCAGTGTATGAGATAGCGGTAAGTGATGTACTAGTTTGAGAAGATAAAGGTATGTAATTCCCTATTTATTATGTGAGCCGAACTTTAAGAGATACTAAAACTAGATACCCTCACTTAGGAATTAGCACATGAACTGATAAGCACATCTGGGAAGCTAAAACCAAATTTTCAGTGTCGTCCCATTTGTGTATTTACAACTTACCCCCCTTGAAACATTTTGCATAAACCCGAGCTATCGGGCAGTTAGCCAAATGGGTAATCACACTTAGCGAGTACAATATCGAGTATCAACCCCGAACGACCATCAAGTCATAAATCTTAGCTGACTTCGTGGCTGATTTTACACCAACCCTCGTACCCCAAATGCTAAAAGAACTCTTAATAAGATCAGGTACATCATCGGGGTATGGACCCTTTTCACGAACGATACCTCAAATGTGAAAGGGTCTGGGCTTGGCATTGTCTTAAAGATACCTACGGGTGGTGCCATTAGAAAATCTATAAAAACATCTAGGTTAACTAATAATGAGGCCGAGTATGAGTCCATGATTGCAGGACTTGAACTGGCTAAAAGCTTGGGAGCAGAAGTCGTTGAAACAAAGTGCGATTTGTTGTTGGTGGTAATCTAGGTGAACAAAAGTTTTGAAGTTCGAGAGGGTAAAATGCAACGCTAATTGAGTAATCTACATATAACTTTGCACCGCTTCAAGGAAATGACTTTGGATCATGTGCCTCGAGAACAAAATAGCGAGACCAATGCACTTGATAATCTGGGATCCTCGGTCGAAGAAGATGATATCGTCTAGTTTGCATTAGATGAAGATGGAACATTGTACCAGAAAATGTTTGACGGGCCCCTGGCGGTATGTCTAGGGCCAGGGACACTGATTATGTTCTACGAGAAATCCATAAAGGTACTTGTAGAAATCATTCGGGCACAGAGTCTTTGGTTCGCAAAATTATTAGAGCAGGGTATTACGAGGATATCATGGAAAAACATACTAAGGAATTTCTCAAAAGGTGTGATAAGTGCCAACAGTTTGCACCGATGATCCATCAGCCCGGAGAACAACTCCACTCAGTCCTATCCCCTTGGCCGTTCATGAAATGGGAAATGGACATAGTCGGCTCTTTATTAACGGCCCCAAGTAAAAGCTAATTTTTTTTGTTTACGACTGATTATTTTTTCTAAATGGGTGAAAGCACATGGCGAGAAGGTCAGAGAAAAAGAAGTCATTGACTTCTTCTAGGACCACATCATATGTCGGTTCGGGATACCTGCCGAGATTGTATGTGACAATGGTAAACAATTTATCGGCAGAAAGGTTACAGAGTTCCTTGAAGTACACAAAATAAAGAGGATCTTATCAACACCATACCACCCAAGTGGAAATGGACAGGCCGAGTCAACAAAAAACTATCATTCAAAATTTGAAAAAAATGTTGGACAATGAAAAAGGGAAATAGAGAAAAGTTCTACCCGAGGTCTATTGGGTCTATCAAACTATATCGAAGTGTAGCATATGAGATACTCCGTTCTCTATAATATATGGCTCCGAGGCCCTCATCCTTGTGGAAAGTAGAGAACCCAGTACTAGGTTTTGACATGCATTTGAGGAGTCAAATCACGAGTCTATGACTACTAGCCTCTAGCTATTAGATGAAAAATGAGAAGAAACGCTTATTTGGATGGCCTTTCAGAAGCAAAGGATTGAAAGATACTACAATAGAAGGGATAACCTTCGTCACTTCGGAACTGGGAACTTAGGTCTATAGAAAGTCGCCCTTAATACTCGAGTCCCGAATGAAGGGAAATTAGAGCAGAAATAGAAAGGACCGTACCGAGTCCTTTGAGTTGTCGGTAAAGGATCTTACATAACTTAGCACAATTGAACATCAACAACTGCCAAAAAATTGGAACGTATCGTTACTCAATGATACTATTGCTAAAGTATGAATATATATTTCTTTAGCAGTTGGATTTGAAACTAACACATTGCAGGTGTTCGATCAAAGATATCAAAAGCACTTTTTTGCACGAAGGCCTTAGGTTTTAAAGCATGTGTTGCACTCATTTTCCAATAAATCGCATTTTTCCCAAATGGATTTTACCGACAAGGTTTTTAACGAGGCAAAAACTACTTCACGCCTAGAGGGCATCGATAGGAGAATTTTATAATGGGACAAACAGTCAGATGAATAGTGTCCATATAGAATAGTCGAGCCCGACAACAAAACATGTACATATGTATCTATTATTTCAAGAAGCATTCTGTTTATATCAAAAACACATTTTGTCTCAAATAATTCTACTATTATACGAGCTCTACACTTATAATCCTACGGGAAACAGCTCAAGAGATAGAGTACATATGCACCCCCGAAATACACGGGACTGACATCGACAATCAGCGTATCCGAGTCATCCAAAACTCGGACTCATAAGACCTCAAAGAGGCATACCCTCAATACAAAGGCTAAGGCTAACATACTCTGGGACTAACCTCTTGATCAAGTTCGAAAGGTTATCAGGAAATAAGTCCAAGAGACATACCCCAAAGGGTACGGCCAAAATAAAGACTACGATCATATAAAAAGGCTATGGCCAAAATAATATAGCTCGAAAATGTCCGAATTCTACCATAAATTAAAGGCCTTCAAACACTTTTGAAAAACCGGTTAAACCAGGCTACCCTCAGCAAAAGCAAAGATAAAGGCTTCGATAAAATCAGCCGTCGAACAATTTAGAGGTTTCGATAACATCAGCCTTTTGAAAAAACCTCAAGAAGTATTCGATTATGTTTGCACTAACAAATCACCAAGTCTTTTAGCCGAAAAAAGAGAAAAGTTATAGTCTCTTTAGAGGTGGAATTGGCCCAAAGTAAAGAGCCTAAAAGCTAGAGCATAAGGGCAAACATAAAACAGCCCTAGGATAGATATAAAAAGAGCCTAAGAGCCAAAATATACAGGTTTCGAGACCTTTACCTCACTCAACTCGAAAGCAAGAGTCCCGGCATCCCGAGCTCGCATCAAATCAATTTAAGCTTAGCTCTAAGATTAACTAAAACCTTAAGAGATGAAGACGAAACAAATTTTAGTACAAACTGAAGATAGAGAAAAGAGGTTCTTTATATTAATAAGAGATGTTTTACAAAATATATTTACAATGCCCATGAAAGGCCCTTACAAAAAAGGGAACGTACTCTGTTTCGGGGTTACGTCCCCAAAAGCAGCCTCCTCAGAAACTACACCCTCGACAGCTCTATCTTCGAGAATCTCCTTTTCCTCGGAGACATCTTCTTCACCTTCCCCGCCCTCGGAGCCACTCACAACATCTTCATCATCAGAATAAACAAAAACTTGGCATCAGTTTCCAGTGCCTTTGCTTGGACTATTTCTTCAGTGAGGTAACTTCCTCGGGCATGGATTTCTTTGAGAGTCTCCCTTCAGGATTGGCACTTGGCCAAATCATTACACCATTTTTCATAATCCAATCAATTTAATCTTAGCTCCAAGATTAACTAAAACCTTAAGAGATGAAGACGAAACAAATTTTAGCATAAATTGAAGATAGAGAAAGAGGTTCTTTATATTAATAAGAGATGTTTTACAAAATATATTTATAATGCCCGCAAAAGGCCCTTACAAAAAAAAAAGGGAACCTAATCTATTTCGGGGTTACGTCCCCAGAAGCAGCACCCTCAGAAACTACACCCTCGACAGCTCTATCTTCGAGAATCTTCTTTTCTTTGGAGACATCTTCTTCACCTTCCCCGTCCTCGGGGCCACTCACAACATCTTCATCATCAGAATAAACAAAAACTTGGCATCAGTTTCCAGTGCCTTTGCTTGGACTATTTCTTCAGTGAGGTAACATCCTCGGGCATGGATTTCTTTGAGTGTATCCCTTCAGGGTTGGCACTTGTCCAAATTATTACACCATTTTTCATAATCGGAGGCCTGCCTTAGCTCCACTTGAATAGATGCAGCGTCCCTTAAGTATACGGAGATGGTCTTATCAGTCGTATCCTTCGTATTTTAAACTTCAACCTTGGCATGTGCAGCTTTGGCCCGGGCTCTAACAAGCTCTACCTCTAACTCCTCAATTATTGCCTTTCACATTAGCTCAACTCAGCTCAAAAGTTGATGATGGCCTACACATGAAATGAAGATATGTCATTCAAAAGAAGGGAAGAAAAGAAAACATTACAACAATGAAAGTTAGTATTAGCCCGAGAAAGGTGACATGGAGCCTCTTCGAAGAGGGAGAAGACATCGTTAAGGTCAACAACATCGTCAACCCCAGTGAAATACTACCAGAAATGGTCTTCTTTGAGGACCTTGCACTGATCAGGTGTTCGCAAAGCCCGAGCATCCTTTATTGTCTCATCGGAATAAGATGGCAGAGAAAGTGAGTGACCTATTGCCACAACCCCGAGCTCCTCACTCTGGGTGCTCCGATTAGCTTTGGCCCTTTCAACACTTGTCCGCCCCTCAAGTGTATTTGTTGATGGAGGAGGTGAGATCTCAATCTCGATGGACTCTAGGGCTTTTCCCGAGTCGTTCTTCAGAGTTCCTTCATCGAGAGGCAATGTATCAAGTTTGGAGGACTTAATAGCCTCGATTGGTTTCCTAGTTCGGGGTACCATCGCCGATTCTTCACCTTTGTTCTCTTTATCTTCCGGGTGTTGAAATTAAAGTCCACATGAATGAGTTTTCTCCTCGTCTTTCGAGTAAAGGCCGCCTCATCCTGGGTATGTTTGGGCTTTGAAGCCCTCTTTCATTTGTTGTCTTTCCCCGATTTCGAAACCAGGGACTCGACCTCTTACGCAGGTGGGGCTTGCCTTATTTTGGAGACATCTCCGATGCCTGTAAAATTAAATATGAATGAAATGACATCACCAGTAAAAGAATGGTATCAAAGCTTGGGAAGAGAGTTTACCGTGATTCTTGGCCTCCCATTTATCCCTTGATAAATTACGCTCATCATATGAGGAGGTGGCAGCTAAATTTAAGACCCATTTCTCGAGGTCAGGGATATAGATAGGCATCCAAACAACAGCTGCAGAAAAGATAAAAATAGCATGGAACATGGAAGCAGAATATGAAGAAGTATTTGTTAAGAAACTCCACTTATGATCAAAGTTCCATCTCTTCGGGAACGAAATTTTATCCTTGCGGATAAAAATTGAAGTCCTTACTTTGATGAACTGACTTATCCAACCTCGATCTTTGTTTTCATCATTACTAGCAAAGAAGGCCTTCTTTTTTCGACATTGCAATTTGATGAACCCTCAAAAAATCTAGGGCCGATACAACCGAATAAGATGATTGAGGGTAAATTCCAACCCCTCGGCCTCTCTGGAAAAATAGTGCAGCATGATCACGATGTGCCAAAAGAGGGATGAATCTAGCCGAGGGTGACCTCATATGTTTTGCAAAAGTTGATCACTACCGGATCGAGGGAACCTAGTGTAAAACCCCTCCACGTGGGTAGTGATGCTTTCCTCGAGGCTTGGGATCTGAAGAGTGATCTCATCTCCCTAGCCGCAGTCCCTCTTCATGGCTTTGAGGTACTTCTTTGATATCGAACAGATATACCAAGATACATATTCGCATCAACCTCGGATACCGGGGGGATTTTCAGTATTGAAGTCCTTTTAAATGACGTAAGGGTCGGGGTGATCATCTGAAGAGTTGGCGGCACCACCGGTTTGGCTGGCAGGGAGGTAGACAAAGACGATGCTTTCTCTTTTCTGGGAACGGCTTTGGAAGTTTTAGCCATAATTTTAAGCTAAAGAATACAGAGGTAGCAAAGGGTGGTGTTTTACGGGAACTTGGCAATTTCTAGTGCTTAAAGGGGCAGTGGAAACAAATGATGAGATGAAAAGATGAAAAAGGGAGGTGATAAGAGTAAATGTGAACGAATGAATAAAGTTTTCAATACAAAGTAGTAGCATGGCATTTATAGATGAGCGACGACGGTTCGACGGCGCTAGTGGCTGACCATTACCGGCATGCATTTAATGTTTTAGGGAAGCGAACTGATGGGACGTTTTAATCACTTCGAGCGCCCGCATTACGGGAATGACATCACCATTAGGGACTCCGAAAAATTGAGGGTCAAATCGTTTCAAATATCTTACTCTAAGAAACGCGGGGACTATTTGCATACGATCGAGATTAGACACGCCTGATTTCCCAGGGTTGAGGGATCGCCTTAGGTCCGAGTTCGGGTAAAGTCGAGCTCGAGGTCGATAGACTAAACTCGAGATCGAGGATGAAATGCAATGCTCGAAGATAGGAGTATGAGGAATACCGAAGCCGAGTAAGCTCAACCTCGAATAATGCCGCTCTGAACTTGTAAAGGAATGGACAAGATTTCTGCCACGTCCCCAAGATCATGGCGCAAATCCCAGAATAGGATTGTACGATTCTGTACTAGGTGCTTAGACAGCTGTATTAATAATATTCCTTAGTGTAAATAGAAATGTACTTTATTTACGTTTTCCTTATTATATAAAGGGCACACCAATCATTTGTAACATCATCTAATCTTTGGCAAAGAATAAGTTATCTTACTTTTTTTTGGCTCATTGTTCAACAAAATTGTCTTTCTCTTTACTATCTTATATTATTGTTCTTAGTCCATCTCGAGGTCACTGAGTTCGAGGTCGATACATTTCTACTTCATACTTCTTGATTATCAATTGGTATTGAGCTAAATCACATAACTTTAAAATCACAAATCAAATTTAATTATTACTCGTATTTCGAGGCAAATAACTACTCCCTCCGTTTTAATTGATGTGAACACATTTGACTGGGCACAAAGTTTAAGAAAAGAGAGAAGACTTTTGATCTTGTGGTGTAAAATGAGGCACCTTTATTTTGTATGGCTATAAATCATTACATAAAGGTAAATTGTTTCCAAATAAGGAAATGAGTCATTCTTTTTAGTACGGACTAAAAAGAAAATAGGTTCATATAAATTGAAACGGAGGGAGTACTTCGTTTGTTCTCTGCCTAGCCTATTTATTTCACGCTCTAGGACGACATTGAGGTCCATGTGTAGTAATACAAATCAAACTCAAACGTCCTATAAAAAGATGAGAACTTCAACATAACCTCACACCATTATTTCTAACTTGTAACCAATAGACAGTAGCACTCCACATGAATGCTTCAAAGCTACTGTTGAGTGCTACAACAGCACTTACACTTATTTCAGTAATTTTAGCCTTTAACTCCGAAAATATGTTGAAACAACCTCCAATACCAAGCACCCAAAATCTCCTCCCAAAAGCTGAGATAATACTACTGAAAGGAGCAGTTGGACCAGAGAGCATTGCTTTCGATTCAAATGGAGAAGGACCCTATACAGGAGTTGCAGATGGCCGTATTCTTAAGTGGCAAGAACAAGCTCAAACTTGGGCTGATTTTGCAGTCACGTCTTCTCAAAGAAATAATTGTACTCGGCCATCTGCTCCCGAAATGGAGCATATATGTGGAAGGCCATTGGGTTTAAGATTTGACAAGAAAACAGGTGACCTGTATATTGCTGATGCTTATTTAGGACTCCAAGTTGTTGGACCAAAAGGAGGATTAGCTACCCCCCTAGTCCAAGAATTTGAAGGCAAGCCATTGATTTTCACAAATGACATGGATATTGATGATCAAAATAATGTAATTTACTTCACGGATTCAAGCACAAAGTACCAGCGCAGGCAATATTTTGCTGCATTTGTAAATGGAGATACAACAGGCAGGCTTATGAAATATGATAAGTCAACCAAAAAAGTAACAGTTTTATTAAGAGGTCTTGCTTTTGCAAATGGTGTAGCGTTGAACAAAGACCGATCTTTTGTGTTAGTAGCTGAAACTGCAAATTGTAGAATAATAAGGTATTGGATTAAAGGCCAATACGCGGGACGACACGACATATTTGCAGATGTACCAGGATTTCCAGACAACATTAGAATAAATTCGAGAGGAGAAACCTGGGTTGCTTTGAATGCAAAAACATCTGCTACTGCTATCAAGCTAAGCGCCGAGGGACAAATGTTGGAAGTTTTGGAAGATGAGCAAGGCAAGATGTTGAGGTATATCAGTCAAGTTGAGGAAAAACATGGCAAGTTGTGGTTTGGTTCTGTTATGATGCCATTTCTAGGAGTTTATGGATTATCTTGAAGTTTATAAGTGAAGAATATGTTTCCATTTTGGATATAAATTTTTGTCCTTGTGGAATGTTTGTTCAATCTATAATTGTTTTAGAATATTTCTTCTACATACGTTAAGGGACAACATTTATTAAAAAAACCAAAAAAGGCATCCGATACATTAAGCTCTCATGATGTGCTCGACGAAAGGCTCGAATATAAGGCTCTATTTTACGCAGGCAGAGCCGGAGCAAGGATTTCAAGCTTATAGATTCACGATTAGAAACGTTTTAAGTTATTGGGTTCTAAATTAATAATTTATACATATTTAAAGTAAATTGAAAGGCAAATACAAGATTTGAACCAAAGCTACTGGGTTCAGCCGAACTCGTAGTCTTACCAAGCAATTGTACAAGAAATTGTTTTCACACCTTGAATCAATGACCTCGTGGTCACATGGCGGCAACTTTACCAATTACACAAAACCTCCCTTTCAAGGGACCACTAATAATGGCAATAAAATAACAGCTTCTAAGTTTTTCTTTTTATAAAAAAAGATAGCTCGCTATTTATACAGCATAATTTAAATATTAGTGGGTGCTTTTACCTCGAACCTATCTCGCAACCTATACGAAAATAATTTCACCGTTATTTCATGTTTAAAAACAACTTGTGGAGTTTATATGGTTGACGTTTCAAAAATTCTTACACCACCAAAAGAATGTTAAACTCGTGGGATTCTTTGTGCCATTGAGAATTTGAAAGTTTATAGATTCCCGATAGAAAAAATACGAGCTTAATTAAAAGTTGTATATTTTGGTAGTGATTAAGATTATGAGAGAGACAAACACAATATCTTATGTATTGCATATTGTATGAGTCCACTTGCAAATTCAATATTTAAACTTGTTAGTTGTCACTGGGCATTTAATTGTCTGCTTCGTTGACGTGTCCAGCACCATAAGATTTTAAAGTGTACTTATATAGCAAATAAATACTGTATAAAACTAGAAGTGTCAAAAAGCAGAGGCATGCCTAACTTTCAAATAGAGTTAGGACGCGTTGACCCATTCTATAAAGCTTTTTTTTTTAAATGTCTTTGTCCCTTAAATTTTGGAAGTTTTTAAAAATATTTCAAAAATAAAATTTTTAAAAACAAAAAGTGATTTTGACCACTTTTTTTTTTTTGAAAAAATAAAAAGTTCCTTGCTTAAAAAACTCAAACATATTTTCAAGTGTAATGAATGTCTAAACATAAATTCAAATTGCAAATACTTCCTCTATTTCAGATGACGTGAACCTATTTCTTTTTTGTTTTGTTTCAAAAGAATGAACCCTTTCTAAATATGGTAACAATTTAGCTTAAACTTACAACTCTACCATTAATGGAAAGCTTTTATAATCATCCAAATACTCTAGGACCATTTGGACTTGTTTAGGACCACAAATTCTAAAAGTCTTCATTTTTTCCTTAAACTCCATGCTCAGTCAAACAGGTTCACATAAATTGGAACGAAGGGAGTACCATTTTTTAACTTAACTAGAAATATTATTTTTTTTCAAAAATTACACGTAATTTTAATGTCCAAACGCCTACTTAAAATATTTTTAAACAAGCAAACGAGGGAATTTTTAATTATTAAGAAATCCCTTCATCCCATAATATCTGTCATATTTCTCTTTTACTTATTGTTGCTCCCAAACATACACACCAGTATATGTAATCATACAAGTAATATATGATTGTAAATCAAAATATCGTTCCAACGGGGACTTGTGATTAAGTATTTATTAAATTAAACTAAGAAAATTAATTTATTCAAGCGACTTTCTGAATTATTAACTACACCTAATTTAGAGTCGAAAACTAAGAAATTAAAAAAAAAAATATCGGCAAGATTAGATATGAATTCAATGGGAGCAAAAATTCTAAAGATATGAGTTAGCTAACAATTATGTTGAGCTTTCAACTTAAATAGTCTAATAACATTATATAGTTTATTAATTGACATGGTTGATATTACTCGTAGTATTTTTTCGAATTACTACTCGCCAATTCAAGCTAACCTAACACATATATTCCTACGGAATTAGGATAAACAAGAACGCATTAATAATTCCCGTATAATAACCAAGCAATGCGATTAGGTATATCCCTATCCTAACCGCAAATCCGTTCCCCATAATTTAGGTTCAAGATCTTGCTCTACTCAATCTTATATGCAATCAAGAATTTCCCCTTACGAGTTCAACCCTAGACTCGTCGATAGTATTCAATTGGCGATCAAGCACTCAAATAATTAAGTGCAAGATTGAATAAATAAATCAATATGATTAAATAACAAAAACAACTCAAACTTCAAATTACAATGTTTATATATCACCCACAACTCTAGAACTCATAAACTATAAAGTTAAGGAAGAGAAAAAAACTATTTAGAAGTCTCCTCCCAAGAGTGGTGTGTGTTCCCTCACGTGAATTCTCCTTCAAAGTATATGTGTCCTCTCCAAATTAGGTTTAGAACCCTTTTTATACAAGTTAGCGACGTATAGCCAAAATTCGATCACGTCGAACTATGACTTATAAAAAGGACTAAGCTGTCGTTGCAAATATAATCCGGTATACAAGTCCGGAATCGAATCCCATAGAGAACTAAGAGTTAGCTACAGTTGATCAATTACATTAAGAAACACAAGTCAAAATAATTTATAAATATTATAATATTTATTTTTATCTATATTAACATATTTACTACATGTCGCTTTTACTTTGCATATTTATTGTGAATTTAATGTTGTTCCTCTTTTTCCTACGATTTATGTGGTGGTGCTAATATTGTCTCCCTTTTGTCTTTCTGTTTTCTTGAGTTGAGGGTCTTTCGAAAACAATCTTTCTACTCCTTCGGGGTTGGGGTAAGGTTTACATATACATTACTCTTCCCAGACTATACTTGTGGGATTTTACTGGGTTGTTGTTATTTTTTATTAACTAATAATTACTAGAAAGTAGTAAAATATTTAATTAGGAGGGATAAGGATAGGAGACAATATTAAAAATGTCTAGAGTTATGATTTCCTATTATCGGAATTATTTTCTCTACGTTATCAATAAATTTGTCTAAGTCTTCTCTACCAATCATGAGTACTCTGACTATTGTAACTCTCTTCGGAGTACTTACCATAATTTACTAGACATATTCTCCCGAATTATGCTAGCTGACATTATGTACGGCCAACTCGGATCGCACCAAGTTTTCGTTATCCCTAATTCAATCTTTAAACCCTATGTATCGATCCGCCATATATGTTAGGAGTGATGTTGTTCCACAACAACCTAAATATGCACTCTCTCTCGAGTAATACACACTAACTAGGAACAATTAATTGAGAGCTCTTCAACCAACCACAATAAATACATAGTTAAACAAATAGAGATAATACTACATCAAATCTAGCTATATTAACGTAAAAAGAAAATCATTCTCTAATAGGTTCTATCAAAACCCAAGATACCAAATTAGCTATTCATAATAGTATCCATTACTACAATACTAGAATTCATAATCAATAATAAAAATCGGAAGAAGGAAGTGAAAAACTCGTAGAAGAATTCTACGCCTTGCTCCTAGTATATGCTTGCCTGCTTAGGTCAAATTTCCAGCCTCCATGATGGCTACATGCTCTCCATAGGTCTAAAGTTTTGTCCAAACTCGATCTCCTCTCCTTCAAAATTGATATTTAATGATTATACATATGTGTAAAAAAAGGCTCAAACGACATAAATCTATTAGTCAAAATCTGACCACCTCGAGCAGGTTGATCACGACACCACTTTTGCAACCGGGTAGTAGAAGTCAATAGAGTCAACTTCGTTTTTCCATTAAGACATCCGACATATTGAAGAGAGCAATGCCTAGCCACGAAGAGAAAGCTTTACTAACCCAGATACGCCAAGTCACGGCATGAGTAAGAGCGTTTAGACTATATATAAGTCTAGGGAAGCTCACAAAGAGGGGGGAGAGAGGACTTTCACAAAGAAGAAAGATAAAAAGAAAGATCCATTCTTGTATCCTTGGAGGGAAAGACAATTGTAAGCCTTCTTCCTCATCTACAGATGAAAGAGGTATCGTATAATCTTAATAAGATCTTTGACATCGTTTTTGTCCTATATGTTACCATTATTGTTTGAATCTTTCAATCGGATATCAATTAAGTTGACTATGATTTACCCCTTAATCTTTGATTGATTTGTCCACAAAAGGTTTTATATCTTTTGAGTCAACTAATTTGGCACCGTGTGTGGGGATTTCCTAGTGAAAACTCCTAGTTTTTCCCTAGATCTAAACAAAGAAATAGGAGAAGAGAACCTAACTCACACAAGACATGGAAACAGCACATTGAGGGAAGGGAAACCAAACAGATACACGAGCTCTAGAATCCCATGCACTATCAGCTTTAAATATCCCAAACAAAGCAAAAGTGCTACAATCCAGCATCCTTCCCCCTCAAAACTACCAGACAAAAGTAAGGAACATCTCATCCATATCTCCCACACTTCGTCAAAACAGGTACATAAAATCCACACGAGCTAACGTAAGTAGGGGTATCCAGATTGAGGAACCAAAGATCATCTCAGCATAGCTAAAACCCTCCCGTCCAATAGTATCTCCAAGTCCAATGGCCGATATCAAACGGGAAACTGTAACACACATGCAATGCGAGCCTGGGAAAAATATTGACACCTTGTGTCCACAGTGTTGAACCATCTGATGCAAGCAATACTAACCAAACTGGGACCACCGCGAAGAGTACTTGATTCCAAAGTGAAAAGAAAGGATCGACCTCGCCTGAACCTCGACGGGCTGTTATCTCGATAAATTTGAAATAACACCCTTAAGGCCAAAGGCCTTCGCCATCAAAGAAAAAGAAAGGTTAGGCCTTGCTCGAACCATGACGAGTTGTAATTTTGATATGTTGGAAATAACACCCTTAAGGCCAAGGACATTCGCTATTAAAGCAAAAGAAAGGTTCGACCGAGTTCGAACATCGTCGGCTTTTATTTTGATAAGTTCGAAATAACAACCTTAAGTCCAAGGGTCTTTGCCATCAAAGGAAAAGAGAGGATCGACCTTACTCGAACCTCTACGGGATGTTAATTTGATAAGTTTGAAATAATACCCTGAAAGTCAAGGGCCTTCGCCATCAAATAAAAAGAAAGTTTCGACCTCGCTCGAACCACGACGAGCTGTTATTTTGATAAGATCGAAATAACACCCTAAAGGCCAAGGGCCTTCGCCATCAAAGAAAAAAAAGGTTCGACCTCGCTCGAACCACGATGGGCTATTATTTCGATAAGTTCAAAATAACACCCTCAATGGCAAGGGTCTTTGCCATCAAAGAAAAATAAAGGTTCGACCTCACTCGAACCACGACGGGCCGTTATTTTGATAAGTTCGAGATAACACCCTTAAGGCCAAGGTCCTTCGCCCTCAAAGGAAAAGAAAGGTTCAACCTCGCTCAAACCTCGATAGGCTATTATTCGGATAAATTCAAAATAACACCCTTAAGGCCAAGGGCCTTCGCCATCAAAGAAAAATAAAGGTTCGACCTCGCTCGAACCTGATGGGCTATTATTTCGATAAGTTAAAAATAACACCCTTAAGGCCAAGGGCCTTCACCATGAAAAAAAAAGTAAGGTACAACCTCGCTCAAACCTCAACGGGCTGTTATTTCGACAAGTTCAAAATAACACCCTTAAGGCCAAGGGCCTTCTCCATCAAAGGAAAAGAAAGGTTCAACCTATCTCGAACCTCGACGGGTTGTTATTTCGATAAGTTCGAAATAACACCCTTAAGGCCAAGGGTTTTCGCCATCAAAGAAAAAAATGGTTCAACATAGCTCGAACCTCGACGGACTGTTATTTCGATAAATTCGAAATTACACCCTTAAGGCCCAAGGCCTTCGCCATCAAAGAAAAAGAAAGGTTCGACCTCGCTCGAACCTCGACGGGATGTTATTTAGATCAGTTCAAAATAATACCCTCAAGGCCAAATGCCTTCACCATCAGAGGAAAAGGAAAAATTTGGACTCGTCAGGCGAGCCCCCGTCTCGTGCCAAGGTCACAAATAGTTGAAACAAAAATTGAAGTACAAGGCAAATAGTGAATGAGAAAACTTTTTATTTATGCAAAGTCATAAGTGTAGGCTACCTCCGCTTACATATTGCCCAATCCAACAAATAAAAAAAATGAAACGAACAGATGTCGACCAACAAACAAAATGAAAATAAAAATGAAGTACAAATATTCTTCATTTGGTTTCACTACCGCTGTCGTCATCACCATCTCCACATATTCCATCATCATCGCCATTCATACCCCCATTATCTTCGGGTGTCGCTACATCGTATCCAAAGTTGGTGCGAGCCTCACGAGCTTTTGCTTGCGCTTCCTTGTAAGCAGCCTCAGTCATAGTGCCTTATTCCAACAAACTCTTATATATATCCCGCTGGGCTTCGACAAAACCCAGAGTTCATACACTTGGTGGGGAACGGCAGCAGAAGATGATTCGACCTGAGCCTTTAGTCGCTCCTTAGTTGCCTCCAAGGCCAACACCCGATCTCCCAGAACCAAAGCCTCCTGATGAATCCTATTGATCCACTCCTCGAGCTTCGCCTTTATAAGAGTAGTTGTCGCCCTCTTCGATTCTTGCTCATATTGGAGCACGCGGATGGTGTCCTCTAGGGCCGCTCTTGCCAAAGCTTCAGACCAGGCCCTCTCAATATGCTCTAGGCCAACAACCTTACTCTCTATCACGGTTAGTTTCCCTCTCGACTCTGCACTCATCGCCTCGACTAGGACCAAGTTCTAGTCCATTTCCGACTGTATTGACCTCAACTAACCCTACAAATACTCATAGTCTTCAGCAACCCCTTACCCAATTCGAGATTCTCATACTTGGCATGAAGTTGCTCCTCAAGCTCGCTCTTACTATTGATCGCATGCAGCATTTCCTGGTCCTTTTTCTCCAACTCCTCGCCCAGGGCCCGATTACGAGGATCCGCCCTCATTCGGTCATGCAACTCATGTGTTTGGATTTGGGGGTGGAGTGAAGGTGAAAGACTTGAAAGGTGGAACATCTTCAAAGGCTGAATTACTGCCCGCACTACGTTCAACTCGCGAAGAAAACAAATCTTTGAATGAGGAAAAAAAATCCTTGAATGAGCGCTTGTCTACCTTAGATGAGATAAAGGAAATGAGGAAAATGAGAGAGTACTTCACTGCTCAACAATCACATGTCCCGCTTGCAAGGACATCGTATGTTTAAACTGAATGACCATTTTTTTGTCTGCTAACCAAGTTAGTCACTATATACCCAACTTTTTATTTTTTATTCAATATTTGCGTATAATCATTCTTGGCTGATAAACTCATAATTTGGTAATTTATTCCTTCTGATTTCTGGAACTCAAGATTTCTGATTTCTGGAACTATATCAAGATTAGTTCCAGAATGAACTATTTCAGGACCAAGTTAATCCTTGAATGAACTATTTCAAGGATTCTCATTTCTGATTTCTGATTTCTGGAACTATATCGCCTGTCTTCCAATTTCTGGAACTATATCAGGAAATCACTTGGATGCAGTAACGACCTGTCAGTTGTAGTAACGACCTGCTGCAGTAACAACCTGCTACAGTAACGATCTGCTGCAGTAACAAGTTCTCAGCTGCAGTAATGACGAGCTGCAATAACGAGCTGCAGTAACGAGCTGCAGTAACGAAGAATTTGCTTTCGGATATTTCTTTACTGCAGCAGATCCAAAAGAGGGACCCTCGTTGTTCTCTCTTCACGCAGTATCAGCCATAGTTTCTTTCTCAACCAAAAAACAACACTCTTAGCTTCATCTTAATCCCTCATCGTCGCCTCTCTGATTCAATAAAACAACTCTAGCGACTATCCTCTTTGAAACCCCATTAACGCTATTCTACTCATTCTCGTCTTTGTTGACCAAAGAGCGGCCCGTCCCACAACCATATTCTTCGTCTTATCACCATTAACGGCGAGATTTTGAAAAACTTCACCATTAGACTCAAAACGAGCAGACCTGGAGCTGGATGCATGCATAAACTCATTTGTTTGAACAAAAATTATATGCTCTTGCCCAAGAACTCGACGGAAACTATAGTACACACACACACACACACATACCAACACTACAGAAAATCTCAGAAAATGGCCTCCCATCCCTCATCCATTGCTGCCTCAACCTGAAACCAATCCCAAACTGATACATGAGGATGTTGTGTTGTTCGAGTTTGAGCACCAGTCGAGTTTCGAGGCTCCGTCGAAGTTTTAGATGTCGTCTTCGGTCGTGGTTACTTCATGCAAAGTCCGACAGATCTCTGTTCCTGTTGCGTCGAAGAATATTTATCTGTTGAAAGGTCCATTTTTCGACATCGTTTCCTTAGATCATCAACGTTATATACTCGTTGATTCTTGGAACTAATTATTGACTTGTTTGTTTATTCTGCTTAATTAGGTGTTATGAATGCTTCATGTGTTAGATTTATTTTTCATGATTTGAGCTGGTCATGTTGTCTATTATGAATGATTAGATGTTTCAATTTGGATAATTGAAGTTTGTTTGGTTCCGTGGTCGTTTTAATGATCCTAAACCATTGATGCTGATGTTCTCTATTTGTGATCCCTTTCGGAGACTTGGGGTTTATTTCTTTTAGATTGCTTTGTTGTAAGAAGGAGTTTGATAGAGGGGAAATCTTTCTCCTATATCCCTACTAGTTGACGGAGGGGCATCCTTTCTCCTATATTCCTATTTGTAATCATCATTTTGCTTTCATACCATTCCAACCTTATGTGTATCCTCCCAACTCTTGTACATTGCCACTCATAGTGCCCATTTCTATAAATATTATGAGCACTTTTTTCTTTTTTCCTGCTTGCTTTTTGAGATTCCCAGTTGCTGCACTACTGCATATATGAAGATTTCTATTGAGCTGCAAAAATATGATTTCTTTCCAATGTATGCAAGTAGTCTAATAATCTCTATGTGTAGCCTTTGGTGTGGTGCTCCCTTTGAAGCTTCTCTAATTAATTTTGAGATAATACATAAAGTATCCATCAAACTTGTCCGAAAAAATCATTTACACCCCTAAACTTTATGGGCGACCTTTTAGCCCACTCTTCTAAACTTAAGTGAATTTAATATCCCCTCTGCGCAAAACGTGTAGTTAACGTAGTAGCTGCGCGTGAATGCAAAAAAAAGATTAAAACTAATTTATAGGTCTATGTGTCACTTTTTAATAGGATATTATAACTAATTAACTTAATATTGTTTTTTTCTCTTTTATTTTTCATTTTTTCTTCTTTAACATTAAAATATTATGTTAAAAACAAATTTTTTTCTAGTTTTAAAAAATTTATTTTTGTAGTTTTTACACAAAAAAAATCTTTAAAAAGAATTGAAACACCGAAGAAAAAAAACATTTTTCAAAAACATAAATATTTTGTTGGAAACATTTTCTTCATTTTTTTAAAAATGAAAAATATTTTGTTAAAACTATTTTTTTTCATTTTTACTATTTTTTCAAATTTTACAAAAAACAAGTTTTTACAATTTGTTAAAAAATATATTTTTTAACAAAATATTTTTGTTTTTGAAAAACTAAAGAAAAAAATTCAAGCAAAGTATTTTCGTTTTTGAAAAATGTTATTTTTTTCTGTTTTTAAATATTTTATTTTTGTAAAAACTGATTTATTTTTTTGTATAAACTGAATTTTTTTTCAAAAAACAGAAAAAATAAATTTCATTTTTTACAAAATATTTTTGTTTTTTAAAACTGAAAAGATTATTGTCAACAAAATACTTTCTTTTTTTAAAAGTATATATTTTTATTTTTTTTAGTTTTTTAGAAAAAAATATTTTTTTTTTGTAAAAACTTGCAACACAAATTTGTAAAAATAATTTTTTTTTGTTTTTTAACATAAAATTTTCGTTTTTTAAAAACTAAAATTTGAAAAAAAAATGGAAAAACTTAAAATAGGGGACTGGTGCGTGTAACACACAGCCATCATAAGACTTGGTTCAGTTTTTTGAAGGGGGTATTAAATTCACTTAAGTTTAGAATAGTGGGGTAAAAGGTCGCCCGTAAAGTTTAGGTGTGTAAATGGTTTTTTCGGACAAGTTTGATGGGTATTTTATGTATTATCTCATTAATTATTTTAATATTGTTGTAGCCTTGTTGATGTTGCTAGATAACATTTTGTGAATTTGGATTGCTTTTGGGGTTAGCGATTTAACTATTGCTCATATAAAATTATATATGTTATTTTACCAATAGTTATTTATTATTTTAAAACTTTTGTATTTACAAGTTTTGAATATTGAAGCTACAAGTCAAGATACAAGTTTAGAAGATGCACAAGCTATTGTTATTTTGCTAAAAATATTATGTAAAACTTGATATCATAGTCTACTTCAAGATGTTAGCTACGTTTTTTTGTTGAGGTGTTGAGAAAACATAGAAAGTAACATCATCATGGGATATGAACTTGATATATTATCTTTTTATGTCTGAATTTTTCAATGCCAATTTGATATTTATTGATAAAAATTACTTTTGTTGCATTGAGCTTTTAGGACTACTCATGGTTATTAATATACCATGAATATTTCGCTAAATTACAAAATTATTTTAGATAGGGACGTCGTCTCTAAAAATAATCTAGGACCAATTTAATGTTGGTCGCGAAAATGATTTAACGACCATATGTTTTGTCGGTCTCTAATAGATAATTTAGGACCAGTTGGTGTTGATCGGTAAAATGATTTAACAAAACGAATATATATATTTTTTATCGTCTATTAGGGACGAGAATGTAGTCTCTAAATGTTATTCGCGACCAGATTTTCTGTCCATCTCTAAAGGAAACTTAGGACCAGATATAGTTGGTCGCTAAAGAGATTTCGCGACGGGAATAACTTTTTTTTTCATCGCCTACTAGGGACGAGAAATATGGTCTTTAAAACTATTTTGCGACCACCTTTCTTATCCGTCGCTAAAGCGATTTAACGACTAGGTGTTAAGACCCGTCGTTATTGACATTTAGCGACGGAGGCTATTACGACGGGTTACGACTAGCCTTTTCCCTTCGTAATTAACTTTTTTAGGATCAGATATTTACTTTTAGGGACCAAATTTCCCTTCCTTAAAGGGTATTTTTCTTGTAGTGATTGTACTCTAATGAGAATTTGTCCGGCAAAGGAAAAGAAAGAAGAATAGCCGATGATGAAACTCTAACGACCAAATAGAAAAGGAAGAAGATTTGGGAATAATGATTGTTACTTTATTATTTATATTGGGTTTGAGTATCAATAAAATGGTGTTTGTAAGGCTTTTGAAGATATATTATGTTGTACTTTTGAAAAAACAACCCTACGTTTTATTCTTTTTTGAAAAGGCAATACAATTGAAAAAAAAAAAAAAGTAACAATAGGTACCTGTTATTTAGAATTTATTTTGAATACTAGATACTACTACGAAGGACCGCATCTTTTCAAGTTAACTTAGTGTTTTGTCAAATAATTTTATATGTGAAGCATTTAAATGATTTAGAAAGGTATTTTGGTATTTTAACTTTTACTAAGGGCTTCCCACTTTTAATAGTATAAATTAAAGGTAAAAATGACCGGTATAATTAAGGGATCTTTACGTA
Organism: Nicotiana noctiflora; assembly: GCA_032618575.1. NCBI lineage: Eukaryota > Viridiplantae > Streptophyta > Magnoliopsida > Solanales > Solanaceae > Nicotiana > Nicotiana noctiflora. The sequence goes on along the minus strand of JASVEL010000756.1, from coordinate 370,900 downwards.
AACAACCAGTTAGATTTATCGTTTTGCTTTTTTTGTCTATATGCATTGATTAAATACTTACTAAATATAGTTATAGACATATTATACATGACTTATACATATGATATATATCTGCCGATCGACTTTTTTAAAAATGAACGGCTCTATAGATTAAATTCTCCTATTATTAACTCTTCATTTTAATTACTTATCTCAGCAATATAGTAGTTCTAAGAAAAGGAAATGCTTTCTATTTGTAATACATGTTTATTTCAAAAGAAATACTAGTCTTCAAAAGAAATTGGAACATAACCTTTGTAGTACATACTTTTCTTTTGGCCACTCTATGTTTTATCCCCAGAAAAATTAAAAAAAAAAGAAAAAGAAAAACAGGAGACTAGTATTCCTCCCACTTCTCTCTTTGGTGATCTATAATTGATGAAGAACTGCACTTAAGAGCAGATTCCAAGTATCAGCAACACCAGCCACACACCAATGAGTGCAGTCTATGTTCCTGTGTCCACCAAATCCATAAACTGAAGGATGTCCGTCTGCTCTGTACTGTGACAATGTTGTCACGTTCAGTAAATGAACTGATTTTTTCATCCCTCTCAAAACCTTCTCCAGTACCAATTCTCCTGGATGAGTTCCTTGTGTACTCTTCAATGGTTGCGTTACTCCGGCACAACTGATTTTATTGTCAAATATCGTACTGTCAGTGCATAAAACTTAAACTTGTATTGTATAGTATGTTTACCATGCTAAGTGGAGTATAAAAATTGTCTTAATTAAACTCACTTGTCGTGGTCAGGAGAAACCCCTTGAAAAAATATCTTAGTTTTTGTTGTATCAACTTCTGAATCCACCCATTTTGCCCAGGTATTCAATGCTTTCTCGTATAGGGTTAACCGAGGTGCGTCTTTGTATGTAGAGTTGCCATCTTGAACAAGATCCCAACTGCAAAATCAATCATAATAATATGACCAAACTTAGAATTCCATCAATTAATGGAAGTAGGTTTCATGTATTGACGATGCAAAGATATTTAAATTTATATGACAAACATTGTTTAATAATCCGTACATATGTTAAAATTAAGTGATACGCCAAAAAAATTTTAAAACGGCAAGCATCCCGCATTTGGTCCGAGGAAGGGCCCGCACCCTAAAGGCGAATCCAAAATTTTAGGAGAATGGGTGCACCATAATCCGATCACTGTTTGATTTGGTTCTCTAAGACTTACCTTGGAGAACTATCAATAATAGCATGATTATTTGTAGTTACAAGTATTAAACTCAATATTTAATTCAAGAATATATCAAAGGGTGAACCCAAAAACAGAAGAATGCTTGACAAAAAAAAGAAAAGAAAAGAAAGATAGGGCATGGAATTTGAACGGAACATAACGAAAAAGAAATAAAAAATGGTTGATAGAAGGAAGATAGGGAAGTGGATTCAAACACTAGACCAAGAGATCAATGGTGCACAAAGCTACCGCTGCACCAAATACTCTTTTGACCATGGGTTCTCACGTGGAAAATTAAGTACTTTATCCGAAAAATGTCCCTGTAATACACAGCCTAAGAAGGGTAGCATGGGTGCACGTGCCCCACGCCCCTCCACGTGGATTTGCATCTGCCCCCACCTCAAGGGAATATGATGTAGGTAGTTCGCTCTGATGCAAGAATAGTGATTTCACGACTCGAACCCGTGACTTAATTGTAGGCCACATCAAGACAACTCGGCAGTTGCTCTAAGTTTTCCCCGGATAGTGAAAAAAATCTATACTCTATAATTAAGGTAGAAATATGGGAAACTAATTGAAGAGTACTTACGCTTGTTTTCTGCCAGTATGAAGCCACCAATGCCAAGAATCAAAGATGAGGACATCCATTTCTTTCCATTGAGCTGCAGCACTGAGAGAATCCAGCATTAACACTCGCGTCCCGTTGTTCTTTGTAACAATGTCTACTAGGAAAACATCTCGGAGTATCAAGTACGACGTATTATATTTCTGCATTTTGGCAATGTATTCAAGAATCAAATATAAGGGATCGGACTTGGAAATTAAAGAATATTCTAATCTAGATCACCGTAACATTTTAGAGAATATATTAGTTATCAACACGACATTTTATTGACAATTGACAATGAATTAGTGGTGAAAAAGTTAAGGATGCCAAATAGACAAATTTAACTACATTTGCTTAGGTTATAATTTACCCAATGTTACTTTGGGATAGGACGAGGGGTCAATTGGGGCTAAACTATTAATGGTAACTAACCCATTCAACTCGTGTCATTTTCCATTTATTTATTTGTTCTTTTATAATTTGTTATATTATATACCAAATCAAAAGTAATGAGTAGTAAAAATTATATTTTTCTTTAATTATCATGACATATTAAACAAGTCAAATGCCAACAAAAAAAAAAAGACCACCTATTATCTATGTTTCAATAAGTTTTCTTATAGGTCAATTCTATATATGCATAGCAGTGTCCAAATTGGCTCAAGATTTTAAATGAGTTAAATTTGACTTTGGTAGAAAAAACATACTGGGAATGTGAAGTTTGAAGTTTCTCCTATCCTTTTAGAAGTATACTCAGCTTGTGGATCGGCTGCATGTAGCATACATGTGAGAGATTGCCATTGATCAAGGCTTAGTGAATCTCCTACAAACATCAACCTCTTCCCCTTCAATTTGACTTGAAATTCTGTAGCATTAAAACTACAAAACACAACATACAGCTAAGTCATAAATTAACAAACAAACAAATGGTAAATGGTCAATGTTTTAAATTACAAGAAAGAAAAGAAAAACACAGATTCAAGAAAAAAGGGCTGTCCGGGGCAAAAGTATCGATCCCCCATTCATACAGGGCCGCACCCTAAGGAGTGTGACATATATAGACTATCCTAAGAAAGCATTAATGGCTGCTTCCACGGTTCCAATCCGTGACCTACAGAGACAATTTTATAGATTCAAGAAAGTACCTAGGTAAATTGCACCCGGCGGGTTGCCATCTATACTTGAGATAATCCTTATCTGGTCTTCCATTCTTTAAACAATTAAACTGCTTTTCGATGAATGGACACACGGATGAATCGTAAAGAGGGTAAGAATCATCATAAACCCATTTTCCTTGGAAGAGATCACAGCCGTTGGTTCCCAACTGGTTCACATCATTGATCAATTTTGCATGTACATTGTTGAACATGCAAAGAAGTGCAAATAGTGCAGAAACTGCACCAACAGCTATAGAAAAACTACCCATCACTATAAGAAGCCCAACAAAAAAAGGTTTATGCTTTCTTTTTTTTCAATTTTCTATCTAGACTACACAAAATATCATAAATTGTATGTGTAAGTGTTTCTGTAAGTTCCAAACTCTATTGTTGAGAATGTTGAGGCAAATATAGCTCTGTGTAGATAAGGATGAAAGTGTTAACAGGACTCTCCTATATAGTGTATAAATGTCTCATCATAGAATATTCTTCCTTTTATTGAATTTCTTCAATTATTAAGAGAATGGACATAATTTTAAACCATATAAATCTAATGTAATCGGGTTGGAAATTATGTTAACGGAAAGTGCATGATAAATGATGGTCTATATTTATTGGTATTACTAAGAAGAACAAACAACGTTAAGTAATAAATACTATTAATAAATCTCTTGTTTCATAACTAGATTAATGAAATATGTAAAAATTGATTCACACTAATGTTTTCCTTATTTGCCTTATCTTGATTGTTTGTTTCTTATTTATTGATTGATTTATTTATTTATAACACTTATATTTATCTATATTATATTAAAAGCACGAAGGCCCTTAGCGAAATGTCGTTCGCCTTTTTTACCCTTTAAAATATAGAGTTCACATTGGACAATATAGTAATTTAAGTATTTCATTAATATTTAATAAAAATTGAATAATTTTGGAATGTTCACAATATTATTTGGTAAATTTTTGCCAGAATTATTTGTTATTAAATTTTGCTTTACTTATTTGTTATAATTTTTCTTCATGTTTCTTACACAAGGAAAGTTAATAAATTTTTGTCCCCAAAACTTTCGCTTCCCTTTACTACACTGTAAATGACTTTTTTGTTTGCAATAATTATTTGGTAAAAATTTTCTTCATGTTTCTTACACAAAGGAAAGTAAATAAAAATAATTTTCTACACTTTAGCTACTTGGTTCAATCTCATTAACTAACCGTATGTGTATTTGACTTTGGTTAAATTCCCTACTCTTTGGAGTAGGAAATATTTGGTAATTTTTTTGTACACTAGAATAGTTAATAACTTTTTTTCTATTCTTTTACTACTTTGTTCAACTCTCAATAATGACTATTTATTAAACAAGGAATGTAAATACGCACGTACACTAGAGAATTTTATAGTTAGATTGTCCACGAGTATATAATTAATTTTATGTATCAAATTGTGTACCGAAATACTTTTATAAAAGAAGCTACAATGTCACAAACCATCAAACTATGCCTATTCCAACACCGCAATTCCAGGTTTTATCTCATTTACTAATATCAATATTTTTGCTACTTCGTATTTTTCAAGCACGTTTGCATGCACCCGTTTTTATTGATGCATCAACAATTTATCTTTATTATTGCATTAACAACTTTTTATATATATATATTTTTTTGGACGTGACTAATTTCATATCTCATGTAATTTACAAATTTAATACAAGTTATTGAACAATTGCAATTCATTCATCATAGAAAATTGGTTAGACATTCGATCTAAGTCTTATTATTTAAATTAATATTATTTTTTTCTTTGTTGTTTGATTAAAAATACGTATTGTTATGCCAGCTCAAGTTGCTTGATTTAAATAGAATTAAAAATTGGAATATATGCTTTAATTCTGTGTAATATAAATGATTTGCGTTATTTGCAATTGTCATGCTTGAATCACTCAGATTTCAACAATTACATCCGTTCAGGTAAATAATCTTTCTTATATCATAAAAATAATCAAATATTCAATTAGTCACTTTGATAACTTATAAAACTCTTACGCTTTATTTTAGGTACACTTGCAATAGCCAGTGAAAAAAGGAATTGTCAGACCAATGTATCCCAATAAATAGTCTAAGAGTATCTGATTCATGTTAGGTAATACGAGTATTAGTGTTTGGGAGTGGAATAGTAAAAGAGTTCAACAATAAAATAAATCAAGGCACCCGAAAATTTATGACATTAGTTGACGAAGAGGTAATTATTATTTATATCAATAAATAATAGTATAAATTATGTCTTTTCATTTATAGTTTTAACCATCATATTAACTTAAAGTGAAACTTTTTACACGGAACAAAAATTCATGCTACACTTTTTAATGGTGATATTAAGATGTGAAAAAATTATTTACAATAAAACAAGATATAAAAAAGCACAAAAGCTCTTAGTGAAATATCGTTTACCTTTTTTACTCTTTAAGAATAAATATTACATTGGACAAAATTGTATAAATTTACTTTCCTAATATTTAGGATCTTGAAATAAATTGAGATTTTAGTTATTAAATATTCCTTTATTCAACAAGGTAGGAAGTCCTAATATTTAGAATTTTAAGTCAATCAAGATTTTATATATTACAAATCCTTTCCTTGAAAAGTTGGTTATCCAAATATGAGAAAAAGAAAAATATGATTGAACCTGATTATTATAATTTATTATAAAATTAAGATTCGATGTAATTTATATTGCTGATCAAATCTCACTAATGAGTGATTCAATGTAATTTAATTAAAATATAGCATATTAAATTGTTTCTTTATTTAAAACTATAATGAGTTAATATTAACAATTTGAATAAAAAAAATTATAATAATAGTATTTTTGGTTGTATGTAAATTATAATTACAATTGAATATAACAATGAAATTATTCACAAAATATTACCGTATGTACGAAGTCATAATATTTAAAAATTTAAAATTAATATAATATAGATAATTAATATATTATTATTTTCGATGATGACCACTTATCAGAAGGTTTATTTTCCTTCCCATAAATAGGGTTTCCCAACGACAATGAGAATTCTTACTTGTTTTGCATGATTTGGAATTAGAATGGCCGATACATGATTTACTTCAAAATCTTAAATAATAATTTATTCAAAGTTTACATTATAGTTTTAACCTACAAATAGTAGCTTTATTTAGTTAATCATATTGTACTGCACAATAGTCTATGAATCTTCACTTAATTTTAACACAAAAATAGTAAATTTTAATTACGTGTAATTTATCACATCGCCTTTAATATGAAATAAAAAATAAAGCAAAAAAAGCAAAAAAGCAAAAAAAAAAAAAATCCTTATAGAATAATGAAGGTGACAATTACACCTAAAGAAAACACCTACTAACTTTTAATTTATAATCATAGGCTACTTTCTTCTGTTCTTTAATTTTTATTAAATTATAAATACATTGTTCCGTATTATAGTTAAATAATTTTAAAAATTGTATATTCATTAAATTAGGATTCACGCGCAAAGCGCGTACCCTAAGACTAGTACTATATTAAAAGCACGAATACCCTTAGCGAAATGTAGTTCATCTTTTTTACCCTTTTAAAATGTAGTTTACACTGGTCAAAATAGTCATTACATTATTCTCCTAATATTTAGAAATAATATTTAATTATTTTCCTAGTATATAAGAGCATTTACTTAAATAGGAGTATTTATTTAATTATTTTCCTTATATTTAGGATTTACTTTTTTAATTCTAGAATTTTTACACTTTTCGATCCAAACTAGGAAAGTTTCATCCACTTTGTAAGGTTTTATTTTGTTAATAAAGTTTTTAAAATTTCAACTCCACTCAGACTAGGACTACTATATTAAACAGAAAAAAAAAATTTAAAAAAAGGATTGAAAGGAAACAGGTGAAAGATCTCATGCATGTCAACACGATGGAATATAATAGGTGAATTTGACTATATTTATGCCCTAAATAATCACACTTTATTATTGTTTTAATATTATTTATGTTGACAAAATACTCTTATTAGTGTTTTTAGTGTGTTATAGGTATACAAGAGTTAATGAAGGCTAAAAGAGCAGTTTTGGAGTCAAAAGAAGGTGAAAAAGGCCAAGTGTCGAACAAGTCAAGAAATTGTGCTGAAAATAACTGGAAGAATCCGAGGCACTGTTTTCCCTCGGTTCCACCGCGACCGCGGCAGAACCGCGGTAGAACAGGCCTGCGGATGTTTCAAGATTCAGAAGACTCAATCCACCGCGGTTCTACCGCGACCACGGTGAAGACGAAAATTTAAGGGACTAAAATGTCAAAACGCAAGTTGTGTAACCTAAACCCTATATATATTGTTAGGATTCGCCAAAGAATGCATATTTTTGTACTATTGACTACTTTTGCAAGCAAACTAGTAAGAGAGAACTCTCTCAACATCTTTCTTTCTTTTACATTGAATTCTTGATTATGAAATCAATTATCTATCTTGTTTTCTTAATTATGAGTAGCTAAATCTTTATCTAAGGTTTTAATGGAACCTATTAATTGATGAACTTCTAGGTTATGTGAATACAAATTGTTAGCTAGATTTCTATTTGTTCAACTTCGTTCTTGTTGTAGTTAATTGATAGGATCCTCAATTGGCTGTGCCTATTTAGTGTGCATAACTTGGAAAAGAGCGCATATTTAGGTTATTGTTGAACAACACCACACCTAAATTATTGGAGGAATCTATAATTGTAGGCGTAAAGGTGGGGTTAGGAATAACAAAACTATGGGTGCAATCTAAAGTGAACTATGCAAATTAAAGCTAGCTAGGGTAGCTCGGAAGAGTGCAATAGTAAATTATTGTAATTGCTCGAGAGAGAATTACGGTAGATATAAAGTTCATGATTGATAGAAAAATATCGACAATTTGTATGAGCATAAACAGAAGGGATTCCATCAATAGGGTAAATCAATACCTTAGTCTTTCTATTTATTCTTTACATCACTTTCAATTATTTTCTTCATGTCTTTAGTTTCTTGCAAAAAGTAGTTAGTAGAAATCATCCACAAATATATTCAAAAGTTTGGGAAGTTGATTCAGAAGTATTGTTGGGTTTTGAAAGTTGCAATTGATAGGTTAATTATCTGTGGGATTCGACTCTAGACTTAATAAATCTGATTATATTGACAGCGACCGCATTGTCTTTTATACGACATAGTTGGGCGTGAATCAATTTTGGCGCCGTTGCCGAGGACTTAACGGAATTATCAATTGCCATTGACAGAACTACAAGATTCTTGTGTATTCAGGTTCTTTCTACACATTCCAAATTGACAATTTGGATGGTTGTTGAATTGGGTGCTTAGGTGCATGCCTAGGAAATCTGCAAGGACGGGAGAACTAATTGAAAGACTCTCAGACCTAGAGCAAACATTTCGGGCACGTAACAGGGCAATCAGACAACTTCAGCAATCTCAGCAACCACTGAAACAAGATTTCGACATGGGAGACGTAAACGACCCAAACCAGCAAGCTGGGTTGAACGTACAGGAGGGGTAGGAGGCGCATGAAGGTGCTTTGTTGGAGTGGGCACAACCAACTGCTGATAATTTGGTAACTACCATTATTGTGCCAACTATTCAAGCTGAATCATTTCAGATTACTAATAACATGCTACACTTGTTGCAAAACAAGAGACTATTTTTTGGGACTCAGGTTGAAGATCCACAGCAACACCTGAAGAATTTTCTTTCTATATGCAAGACGCAGAGGCAGCCAAATGTGACACCAGAAGCCATTAGTCTATTGCTATTTCCATTCTTAGTTATAGGGGATGCACAAGTATGGCTCAACTAGCTACCCATTAACTCTATAGAAACATGGGATGAGTTAGTTAAACAATTCCACAACAAGTTTCATCCACCTAACAAGACAGCGCAGTAAATTGATGAGATTGTGAGCTTTAAGCAGAAACCAATGGAGACATTGCATGAGACTTGGGGCAGATTCAAGGGTATGCTAGTTATCTCCTCACCATAGGGTTCCCCAACAGATGTTGGGTCAAAGGGTTTACATGGGGCTCTCAGATAGCATGAAGAATATAGTAGATGCCTCAGCAGGTGGGGCTTTTCTGAGCAAGACCTGGAGAGAAGGCTAGAATTTGCTTGACAAGATGGCTCAAAACTCCGGGTGGACGACCGGGAATGCTCCTATCACTCCAGTGGTACACTCTGTACCTCCGAATCCTTCCAACACTATGGAGGAGAACATGGCAACTTAATTGACACAAATGAGCATCCTGACGAAGAAGGTGGAAGAATCTGGGGTCAAGCAGCAGGTTCATATTGTAGATACTACCAATGGTGGTTTATGCACACCATGCATTAACCAATCCATGGGCTGCAGATCAAGAACATCAGCATCAGCATGAAGACATGAACTACATGGCTAATTATGGAGGGCAGTGACAGGGTAACCAGAATTGGGGTCAGCAAGTTCCACAGTTGTACAGGCCTCATCAACCACAATATAATGCAGCAGGTATGAGGGCACCAAACAATATGGCTCCATATCCTAGACCTCAGACTTTCAACAATCAGCAGCAGGGGTATCATCCACCTCTACCATAGCATGGGGGTAGACATGACGATGGGTTCGCAAGGTTGGAAGCTATAATGCAGCAGGTAATTGGGTCATATGCCAAAACCAATGAGAGGATAGATGCACATGACGCAGCTATCAAGAATATTGAGGTGCAGGTGGGCCAAATTGCTATGGAATTTAACAATCGTCCTCAAGGGACATTTCTTGCAGACACACAAACAAACCCAAAAGATCAAATCCCAAAGCAGTTGATGGCAGTTAATCTGAGAAGCGATAGAGATCTTGATGCTGAGCAGGACATCGTTAGAGGCAATTTGTAGACTGAGACACTCATTCCAGTACCCATTGAATTGGATGAGTCCACCAGGTTGACAAAAGTTACAGTTCAGCCAGCAGCAGATAATAATGATGTGCAACAGGGAACGGAGAAAGCAGCTGAACCGGTAGAACAGCCGGTTGTGGAATAGGTAGTAGAGAAAGAAAAATCCCAAGTGATTGGAAAGAAGAGGCCTCCAGCCCCATTTCCCCAAAGGTTGGCCAAGCACCAGAAAGAGGAGCAACATAAGAGATTCTTCGAGATGCTCAAGCAAATCCAGGTATATATTCCCTTAATTGAAGCTTTGAAAGAGATGCCCGGGTATGCTAAGATGATGAAAGACTTTATGTCGCGAAAATTTGATTTCCAAGACTTGGCCACCGTGACTCTTACACAGACATGTAGTGCAGTGGTATCTAGACCCATAGCTGAGAAGCTATCTAACCCATGTAGCTTTACTATTCCGTCCACTATATGAAACATTGCCTTAGCTAAGGCATTGTGTGATTTGGGGGCTAGCATAAATCTTATGCCCTTGGTGATATATAAGAGGCTGGGCATCGGGAGAGCCAGGCCTACGTCTATGTTATTACAGCTTGTTGACAGGACGGTTAAACGTCCATTCGGTATATTGGATGATGTTCTTATCCAGGTGGGGAAGTTCGTCTTTCCCGCCGATTTTGTGATTCTGGACTACAAGGTGGGCGAGGAGATTCCTATAATCTTACGAATACCATTCCTAGCCACAGGGAGAGCATTGATTGATTGTGATCGGGAAGCTCAAGATGAGGCTAAATAATAAGGAGATCATATTCAATGTACAAAAATCTATGAGGCGCCCAAGTGAGTTCGCGAATTGCTCTCTCATTGATGCAATAGATGTAATAGTGGAGACAGATGATGTAGAATTGACAGCTGAAGATCCACTTCAGGCATGCCTAATGAATTTAGAGGAGGTAAATGGTGAAAGTCTGGCGGAGTGGGTGCTATCTCTGGAAGGCAAGGGGTTTTGGGATAGAGAGTTGGAGTTTGAACCTCTACACTTAGAAAAGAGAGAGACCCCTCCAGCAAAACCATCCATTGAGGAGCCACAAAAGCTAGAACTTAAGCCATTACCAGCTCATTTCAGGTATGAATTTCTAGGCCCTAACTCCATTCTACCTGTTATTATCTTATCTGGTTTGCTAGATGTGCAGGCTCAAAAGCTTATACAGGTACTCAAAGAATGTAAAACTGCCATTGGTTGGACCATGGCAGACAAAAAGGGATCAGCCCCGCATACTGCATGCACAAGATTCTCCTGGAAGAGGGGCACAAACTTTCCAGGGAACACTAAAGAAGGCTGAACTCGAATAAGAATGAAGTGATAAAGTGGCTATACGCAGGAATTATTTTCCCAATCTCTGATAGTAGCTGGGTTAGCCTAGTTCAATGTGTGCCAAAGAAGGGTGGCACGACGGTTGTGCAAAATGAGAACAATGAATTAATCTCAACAAGAACCGTCACCGGGTGGAGATATACATGGACTACAGGAAACTGAATATGGCCACCCGTAAGGACTGTCACACATCCTTTTTAAACACGTATGTGCCGCTGTTTACTACTAAACCCCGGAAAGAGATATAACAATAATCAGGGAAGGAGTTTTTCCACTTAAAGGACAGTCGGAACGGGATCAATTTATTTAATTTTTCAGAGTCGCCACTTGGGAAAATAATGGTGTCCCAAGTCACCGGTTTAATCCCGAACTGAGAAAATTTATGACTCTGTATTTGCCACGACCCCAAATCCGGTCGTGATGGCACCCAGCACATTGCTAAGCCAGCCTGACCAATCAATATAAACAACAGAGCTAGAAGCTCTCTTTTAGCCTATTTAAGCATATTAAATCACGAAGCAATAGCGATACAAATAATGAAAACAGGGAACCAAGTCCCACAATACATCAACTCCCATAGAGCAAGGGTCAAGAGTCATGAGCCTATAAAGAACATAAGTGTATAAAGGTTTACAAGATACCAAGTGCGGAAAGAAAAGTCAATACAACATCAAGACAGTAAGAAGGAATATCGGGTCCTGCGGACTCTGCAGCTACCTCGAATATCCACAGATGTCGCCTCGCACAGCTACTGGATCACTGCTGAGAGGTACCTGGATCTGCACACAAGGTGCAGGGAGTAAAATGAGTACTGCCAGACTCGGTGGTAATAAACAAGGGTAAGACAACGCAGATAAGAAATCCGCAATAAAGCACTATGTAAAGCTATAATCAGCTACCTGTCATAGAATCAACCTTCACTGTACCTGTACCAACAAATACCAATAAATAGCATAACAGCTAGCAGATGTAGCTAAATGCAATGCAATGCATGATATGACCGCTACGGCGCGTAGCCCGACTCCAATTTTGGGTACCCGTGCTCACCGTGGGGGTTCAGACTCCGGAGGGGCTCCTACAGCCCAAGCACATCTCATAGAGATATTCCTGCGGCGTGCAGTCCGATCCAACATATATCTCGCTGCGGCGCGCAGCCCGATCCACTACTAGTCAGCTAATATGCAGATACAACCTCGCAGGCTCAAAAGTAGTTTTTGAAAACTCTTTTTATCATTTTTCAGTTGGAAAACAGTAATATCAAGTTCCAGAGATTGGAGTTAGCATAATAACAAAAATAGCTGCGGACTAGTAGTAAACTAGCATGTCTATATGATAAGACAATGATAACGATCCTCGCGGGATCCAATAACTGGCTCACGGCCCACATGTATACTCAACCGCCCAAGAAGGGGGTTCCTCGGCTCAAGAGTGGCCATTATCACAATATATATATACATATATGCAACCATCCGAGAAGGAGGTTCGACGACTCTAGAATAGCCAATAATACAGTATCAACAGGTCGGACTAATATATAGTCTCCAGTTCATGATCGACCCCGCACTCTCAAGAGTGTGCGTGTCTCGCCGCTATACAGCGTCACAAAGTGGTATACCGGGGTTTCGAACCCGCCGGTCATCACCCACATCTATTACTCACCTCAATACGGCGCGACGACTACTCCGCAATGCCCTTGCCACGAGAATCAAGCTCCGCACGCGTAGAATCTGATCAAATACAGTAAAAATACAACAATTTAGGCCAATGGGACGACACCCAATCAATACAACTCAATTTACATCAAAATTCCCAAAGTTGTCAAAACCCGAGCCCCGGGCCCACATTCCGAAAATTTACGAAATTCACATTTCTGGAACCCTCGTCTCGCCACGAGTCCATACATATAAAATTTACCAAAATCGGACTCCGTTTGCCCACTCAAATCGGTGTTTTTCTTCAATTTAGGCTTAGGGCTCAAACCCACAATTAATCTTCCATTTACAGAAATTTAACCCATGATTTCATGTTAAAATGATGTAATTAAGCCACAAAACTTACCTCCAACGAATCCCCGATGAATTACCAGCAATTCCCGTGAGTTTCTCTCTCTAGAACTCAAAAATGGAGGGTTCATGAATGAAACCCGTAACTCTCTGATTCTGGATTTTTATTCTCTGCCAGACACAAGTGTTCATCGCGTTCGCGTGACCCTCTACGCGTTCGCGATGAGCAGCCCCGCCTTACTCTACGCGAACGCGACGCTATCCACGCGTTCGCGATGCCCATTCGTGATACTCTTCGCGGACGCGACGCATCCCACGCGTTCGCGATGCTCAAACTCCCAGCCACCCGGATTTCTTCTACGCGAACGCGTCTACCCTTCACGCGATCGCGATGGTCTCCATCTTTCTCCTACGCGAACGCGACCACCTGGATCGCGAACGCGAAGCTTCGTCCCACCTTGCCTACGCGAACGCGGCAGCCTGATCGCGAATGCGATGCCTTAGCCAGCTCTGCCTTCGCGAACGCGGCCTGGGCCACACGAACGCGAAGGCTTAAGGCCTGCTGCACTAACCTGCAATTTACAGCAGTCTTTTCATACTCCAAAAATGCCGGATGATGGTCCGGATTCACCCCGAGGCCCCCGGGACCCCAACGAAAACCACCAACATACTCCAAAACACGATACGGACTTGTTCCAATCATAAAAACACCATCCTAAACATCAAAATCATCAATTACACACGGATTCAAGCTTATGTTTATTCAAAACTTTCAAAACTAACATTCAATCCAAAACCCGATCAAACGATGTCCGAATGACCTGAAAATTTGCAAGCATATCCAAAATCACCTAACGAAGCTACTGCAACTGTCGGAATTCCATTCCGACCCCGGATCAAAATCTCACCTACCGTTCGGATTTCGCCAAAATTCAACCTTAGCCAATTCAAGCCTATTTCTACACCGGGCCTCCAAATTCAATTCCGATCGCTCCCCTAAGTCACAAATCACCTCCCGGAACTAACCGAATCATCGAATCCGATTCCGAGCCCTCTAACCAAATAGTCAACTCCGGGTTGACTTTCCTTATTCAAGTTTCCTTCAAAAAGGCTATATGCCTCATTTTCAATCCAATTCACTCCTAACTCACCCGATAGGCTCTAACACTGATATAAAATCATAAAACATGCATTTACAACATAACGGGGTGGTAATTCTCGTGACGACGGGCCGGGTCGTCACATTCTCCCCTCTTAAGCAAACGCTCGTCCTCGAGCGGGTCAAGAAACATACCTGAAGTCTCAAACAAGTGAGGATATCTGCTCCGCATCTCCCGCTCGATCTCCCAAGTGGCCTCCTCCACGGGTCGACCTCTCCACTGAACCTTAACCGATGCAATCTCCTTAGACCTCAATTTTCTCACCTGACGTCCCAAAATGGCAATAGGCTCCACATCATAGGATAGATCACCATCAAGCCGAATGGTGCTGAAATCTAATACATGAGACGGATCTCCAATGTACTTCCGGAGCATAGACACATGGAATACTGGATGAACGCTGGATAAGCTGGGCGGCAAGGCCAACTCATATGCCACCTCTCCAACTCTCCTAAGTATCTCAAAAGGACCAATGTACCTAGGACTCAACTTTTCTTTCTTCCCAAACCTCATGACACCCTTCATAGGTGAAACCTTTAACAATACTCTGTCACCAACCATGAAAGACAACTCTCGAACTCTACTGTCCGCATAACTCTTCTGACGAGACTGTGCTGTACGAAGCCTCTCCTGGATCAACTTTGCTCTATCTAGAGCATCCTGGACTAACTCGGTCCCTATCAATCTAACCTCACCAGGCTCAAACCATCCCACGGGGGATCTACACCGCCTGCCATACAATGCCTCATACGGGGCCATCCGAATACTCGACTGATAACTGTTGTTGTAGGCAAACTCAGCAAGTGGTAGGAACTCATCCCACGAACCACCAAAATCAATCACACAAGCTCGCAACATATCCTCCAAGATCTGAATAGTACGCTCAGACTGTCCGTCTGTCTGGGGTGAAATGCTGTACTCAACTCAACCCGTGTACCCATCTCTCGCCGAAATGCTCTCCAAAACTGAGAAGTGAACTGAGTACCCCTGTCGGATATGATAGACACCGGGACTCCATGCAACCGAACAATCTCTCGAATAAAGATCGATGCCAACCGCTCCGATGAGTAGGTAGTACTAACTGGAATGAAGTGAGCTGACTTGGTCAGTCTATCCACAATCACCCATACAGAATCAAACTTCCTCGCCTTCCGAGGGAGTCCAGTAACAAAATCCATAGTGACTCTCTCCCATTTCCACTCGGGAATAACAATGCGTTGAAATACACCACCGGGCCTCTGGTGCTCGTACTTAACCTGCTGACAGTTGAGGCACCGTGCTACATGTCTGACAATGTCCATTTTTATCTTTCTCCACCAATAGTGTTGTTTCAAATCTTGATACATCTTCGCGGCTCCTGGATGGATAGAATACCGCGAGCTATGGGCCTCCTCCGGAATCAACTCACGAAGGCCATCAACATTGGGCACACATATCCGGCCCTGCATCCTCAATACGCCGTCACTATCAATGGTGACATCTCTAGCATCATCATGCTGAACTCTGTCCCTAAGGACAGCCAAATGTGGATCATCATACTGGCGCTCACGAATACGATCATATAGAGATGACCGAGATACAACACAAGCCAATACCCTACTGGGCTCCGAAATATCTAACCTCACTAGCCGATTGGCTAGTACCTGAACATCATAAGCAAATGGCCTCTCCTCAGCTGGAATATATGCCAAGCTCCCCATACTGACCGCCTTCCGGCTCAAAGCATCGGCCACCACATTGGCCTTCCCGGATGATATAATATAGTAATGTCATAATCCTTCAGCAACTCAAGCCATCTCCGCTGTCTCAAATTAAGGTCTTTCTGTTTGAACAAGTGCCGGAGACTACGATGGTCGGTATACACCTCACAAGACACACCGTACAAATAGTGCCTCCAAATCTTCAATGCATGAACAATGGCGGCTAGCTCCAAATCATGAACAGGATAGTTCTTCTCATGTGTCTTTAACTGCCGAGAAGCATAAGCAATCACCTTACCTTCCTGCATTAACACACAACCTATACCCACTCTCGAGGCATCACAATAAACGGTATATGAACCTGAAGCTGATGGCAATACTAACACTGGAGCTGTGGTCAAAGCTGTCTTGAGCTTCCGAAAGCTCTCCTCGCACTCATCCGACCACACGAATGGTGCACCCTTATGGGTCAATTTAGTCAATGAAGAAGCAATGGATGAAAATCCCTGAACAAACCGGCGATAATACCCCGCCAAGCCAAGAAAACTCCCGATCTCTGTAGCTGAGGACGGTCTAGGCCAACTCTGCACCGCCTCTATCTTTTTCTGATCAACCTGAATACCATCACGAGACACCACATGTCCCCGAAATGCTACGGACTCGAGCCAAAACTCGCACTTGGAGAATTTAGCATATAGCTTCTCCTCCTTCAATCTCTCCAACACAATACTCAAATGCTGAGCATGCTCCTCCTGACTACGGGAGTAGACTAGAATGTCATCAATGAACACAATCACAAATAAATCCAAATAAGGCCCGAACACACTGTTCATCAGATGCATAAATGCTGCTGGGGCGTTGGTCAGCCCAAACGACATCACAAGAAACTCATAATGACCATATCGGGTCCCGAATGCAGTCTTCAATATATCTGAGTCTCTGATCTTCAGCTGATGATAGCCTGAACGAAGATCGATCTTAGAAAACACCCTTGCACCCTGTAATTGGTCAAACAAATCATCTATGCGCGACAGAAGGTACTTGTTCTTCACTGTCACTTTGTTCAATTGCCTATAATCAATACACATCCGCATGGAACCATCTTTCTTTTTAACAAATAATACCGGTGCACCCCACGGAGACACACTAGGACGGATGAAACCCTTATCCAGGAAGTTCTTGAAGCTGCTCTTTTAGTTCTTTCAACTCGGCTGGTGCCATTTGATAAGGAGGAATGGATATGGGCTGAGTGCCCGGCACCAAGTCAATGCCAAAATCAATATCCCTGTCCGGCGGCATGCCCGACAGGTCTGAGGGGAATACATCTGGGAAGTCCCTCACAACAGGTACAGAATCAATGCTAGGAGACTCGGCTCCCACATCTCTCACAAAAGCTAAGTACGATAAACACCCTTTTTCAACCATCTTCTGAGCTTTTAGGAATGAAATAACACGGCTAGGGACGAAATCGGTCGAACCCCGCCACTCAATCTGAGAAATACCAGGAATGGCCAACGTAACTGTCTTAGCATGACAGTCCAATATAGCATGGTACAGAGACAACCAATCCATACCCAATATAACATCGAAGTCCACCATACCCAACAATAACAAATCTGCCTGGGTCTCCAGACCCCCAATAGCTATAACACAGGATCTATAGACACGATCCACAATAATCGTATCACCCACGGGGGTGGATACATGAACAGGTAAATCAAGACTACCACGAGTTGCACCCAAATAATGTGCAAAATAAGAGGACACGTAAGAATATGTGGACCCTGGATCAAATAGGACAGAGGCATCTCTGTGACAGACAGAAATGATACCTGTAATCACAGCATCGGAGGCAACTGCATCACGCCCGTCAGGAAGTGCATAGAACCGTGCCTGGCCTCCACCAGATCTCTCCTCGCCCCTGGGGCGACCACGAGAAGACTGACCTCCACCTCTACTAGACTAAGATGGTGCTGAAGAGGAGGGCTGATCCCTCTGCTGAGTCCTGCCCCTACGTAGACGAGGGCAATGTCTCCTCATATGGCCAAACTCACCACACTCATAACATGCACCTGGTGCTGGAGAAGTAGGTGCTGCACTCTGGGCTGGGAGGGCACCAAGCGATGACCGACCCTGCTGAAATCCCTGTCGACCACGACCATAAGAACCTCCGCTCTGCTCTGGGCGGCCTGAATGAGAAGGTCTAGATGAGCGACCTCTGCTCTGCTGGGAATGCCCTCTAGATGGAGCACCACTGAAACTGCCCGAACCACGAGGCCTCTTGGCCTCCCGCTCCTCTCTCTCTCGGTGACGGTCCGCCTCAATGGAGCGTGCCATATCAGCTACCTGCTCAAACGATGATGACAGAACTCACTCGCTGGTCATAAGAATACGGATAGAGTAGTTGAGGCCATCAATGAACCTCCTGATCCTCTCCCTATCAGTGGGGATCATCCATGTGGCATGCCTAGCCAACTGTGTGAATCTGAGCTCATACTGGGTCACAGACATGTCGCCCTGAATCGACCACTCGAACTGGCGACGTAGCTCCTCGCAACGAGACTAAGGTACATATTTCTCTAGAAAGAGAGTAGAGAACTGCTGCCATGTGAGAGGTGCTTCTCTTGCAGGCCTACGCCTCTCAAACTCCTCCCACCAATCAAATGCGGGACCAGTGAACTGAAATGTAGTAAATGAAACTCCGCCGGACTCAAGAATACCAGCCGTACGCAGCATCTTCTGACATTTATCCAAGAAACCCTGGGCATCCTCGCCCTCAACGCCACTGAAATGGGGTGGCTGAAGTCTACCAAATCTCTCAAGACGACGCTGCTCATCGTCGGGCATAGCCTGAACCATATGCTCTGGAGCTGGTGCAGCTGGGGGAATAACTGGTGCAACCACCTGAGCGGGAACCGCCTCTGGCGTCTAAAGCCCCTGAACAACCTGCTTAGGTGTGCGAGCTGCAGGGGTCTGCTGACCACCCCCTGTCTGAGATGTCGCTGCAGCAGCGGTAGCTGATACTACCTGAGCCAAACCAGAACACACCGATAATATCTGAGCAAGAGTCCTGAAGGCCAGGAATAGCAATAGATCCAGTCTGGGCCCTGAACTGGGACTGCTGGAGCATCAACCACTGGGGGCTGCTCCTGAACTGGTACAACAGGCGGGTCAGCTGGCACATAAGAGATTCTTCGAGATGCTCAAGCAAATCCAGGTATATATTCCCTTAATTGAAGCTTTGAAAGAGATGCCCGGGTATGCTAAGATGATGAAAGACTTTATGTCGCGAAAATTTGATTTCCAAGACTTGGCCACCGTGACTCTTACACAGACATGTAGTGCAGTGGTATCTAGACCCATAGCTGAGAAGCTATCTAACCCATGTAGCTTTAATATTCCGTCCACTATATGAAACATTGCCTTAGCTAAGGCATTGTGTGATTTGGGGGCTAGCATAAATCTTATGCCCTTGGTGATATATAAGAGGCTGGGCATCGGGAGAGCCAGGCCTACGTCTATGTTATTACAGCTTGTTGACAGGACGGTTAAACGTCCATTCGGTATATTGGATGATGTTCTTATCCAGGTGGGGAAGTTCGTCTTTCCCGCCGATTTTGTGATTTTGGACTGCAAGGTGGGCGAGGAGATTCCTATAATCTTACGAATACCATTCCTAGCCACAGGGAGAGCATTGATTGATTGTGATCGGGAAGCTCAAGATGAGGCTAAATGATAAGGAGATCATATTCAATGTACAAAAATCTATGAGGCGCCCAAGTGAGTTCGCGAATTGCTCTCTCATTGATGCAATAGATGTAATAGTGGAGACAGATGATGTAGAATTGACAGCTGAAGATCCACTTTCAGGCATGCCTAATGAATTTAGAGGAGGTAAATGGTGAAAGTCTGGCAGAGTGGGTACTATCTCTGGAAGGCAAGGGGTTTTGGGATAGAGAGTTGGAGTTTGAACCTCTACACTTAGAAAAGAGAGAGACCCCTCCAGCAAAACCATCCATTGAGGAGCCACAAAAGCTAGAACTTAAGCCATTACCAGCTCATTTCAGGTATGAATTTCTAGGCCCTAACTCCATTCTACCTGTTATTATCTTATCTGGTTTGCTAGATGTGCAGGCTCAAAAGCTTATACAGGTACTCAAAGAATGTAAAACTGCCATTGGTTGGACCATGGCAGACAAAAAGGGATCAGCCCCGCATACTGCATGCACAAGATTCTCCTGGAAGAGGGGCACAAACTTTCCAAGGAACACTAAAGAAGGCTGAACCCGAATAAGAATGAAGTGATAAAGTGGCTATACGCAGGAATTATTTTCCCAATCTCTGATAGTAGCTGGGTTAGCCTAGTTCAATGTGTGCCAAAGAAGGGTGGCACGACGGTTGTGCAAAATGAGAACAATGAATTAATCTCAACAAGAACCGTCACCGGGTGGAGATATACATGGACTACAGGAAACTGAATATGGCCACCCGTAAGGACTGTCACACATCCTTTTTACACATGTATGTGCCGCTGTTTACTACTAAACCCCGGAAAGAGATATAACAATAATCAGGGAAGGAGTTTTTCCACTTAAAGGACAGTCGGAACGGGATCAATTTATTTAATTTTTCAGAGTCGCCACTTGGGAAAATAATGGTGTCCCAAGTCACCGGTTTAATCCCGAACCGAGGAAATTTATGACTCTGTATTTGTCACGACCCGGATTTCCCACCATCGAGGTCACAGCACATTGCTAAGCCAGCCTGACCAATCAATATAAACAACGGAGCTAGAAGCTCTCTTTTATCCTATTTAAGCATATTAAATCACGAAGCAATAGTGATACAAATAACGAAAACAGGGAACCAAGTCCCATAATACATCAACTCCCATAGACCAAGGGTCAAGAGTCATGAGCCTCTAAAGAACATAAGTGTATAAAGGTTTACAAGATACCAAGTGCGGAAAGAAAAGTCAATAAAACATCAAGACAGTAAGAAGGAATATCGGGTCCTGCGGACTCTGCAGCTACCTCGAATATCCACAAACATCGCCTCGCACAGCTACTGGATCACTGCTGAGAGGTACCTGGATCTGCACACAAGGTGCAGGGAGTAAAATGAGTATTGCCAGACTCAGTGGTAATAAACAAGGGTAAGACAGCGCAGATAAGAAATCCGCAATAAAGCACTATGCAAAGCTGTAATCGAATACCCTGTCACAGAATCAATATCAACTGTACCTGTACCAATAAGTACCAGCAAAATAGTATAACAGTAGCAGATGTAGCTAAATGCAATGCAATGCATGATATGACCGCTACGGCGCGTAGCCGACTCCAATTTTGGGTACCCGTGCTCACTGTGGGGGTTCAGACTCCGGAGGGGCTCCTACAGCCCAAGCACATCTCATAGAGATTTCCTGCGGCGTGCAGTCCGATCCAACATATATCTCGCTGCGGCGCGCAGCCCGATCCACTACTAGTCAGCTAATATGCAGATACAGCCTCGCAAGCTCAAAAGTAGTTTTTGAAAACTCTTTTTATCATTTTTCAGTTGGAAAACAGTAATATCAAGTTCCAGGAGATTGGAATTAGCATAATAACAAAAATAGCTGCGGACTAGTAGTAAACTAGCATGTCTATATGATAAGACAATGATAACGATCCTCGCGGGATCCAATAAGTGGCTCACGGCCCACATGTATACTCAACCGCCCAAGAAGGGGGTTCCTCGGCTCAAGAGTGGCCATTATCACAATATATATATACATATATGCAACCATCCGAGAAGGAGGTTCGACGGCTCTAGAATAGCCAATAATACAGTATCAACAGGTCGGACTAATATATAGTCTCCAGTTCATGATCGACCCCGCACTCTCAAGAGTGTGCGTGTCTCGCCGCTATAGAGCGTCACAAAGTGGTATACCGGGGTTTCGAACCCGCTGGTCATCACCCACATCTATTACTCACCTCAATACGGCGCGACGACTACTCCGCAATGCCCTTGCCACGAGAATCAAGGTCCGCACGCGTAGAATCTGATCAAATACAGTAAAAATACAACAACTTAGGCCAATGGGACGACACCCAATCAATACAACTCAATTTACATCAAAATTCCCAAAGTTGTCAAAACCCGAGCCCCAGGCCCACATTCCGAAAATTTACGAAATTCACATTTCTGGAACCCTCGTCTCGCCACGAGTCCATACATATAAAATTTACCAAAATCGAACTCCGTTTGCCCACTCAAATCGGTGTTTTTCTTCAATTTAGGCTTAGGGCTCAAACCCACAATTAATCTTCCATTTACAGGGAATTAACCAAGGATTTCATGTTAAAATGATGTAATTAAGCCGCAAAACTTACCTCCAACGAATCCCCGATGAATTACCAGCAATTCCCGTGAGTTTCTCTCTCTAGAACTCAAAAATGGAGGGTTCATGAATGAAACCCGTAACTCTCTGATTCTGGATTTTTATTCTCTGCCAGACACAAGTGTTCATCGCGTTCGCGTGACCCTCTACGCGTTCGCGATGAGCAGCCCCGCCTTACTCTACGCGAACGCGATGCTATCCACGCGTTCGCGATGCCCAATTCCTGATACTCTTCGCGGACGCGACGCATCCCACGCGTTCACGATGCTCAAACTCCCAGCCACCCGGATTTCTTCTACGCGAACGCGTCTACCCTTCACGCGATCTCGATGGTCTCCATCTTTCTCCTACGCGAACGTGACCACCTGGATCGCGAACGCGAAGCTTCGTCCCACCTTGCCTACGCGAACGCGGCAGCCTGATCGCGAACGCGATGCCTTAGCCAGCTCTGCCTTCGCGAACGCGACCTGGGCCACGCGAACGCGAAGGCTTAAGGCCTGCTGCACTAACCTGCAATTTACAGTAGACTTTTCATACTCCAAAAATGCCGGATGATGGTCCGGATTCACCCCGAGGCCCCCGGGACCCCAACGAAAACCATCAACATACTCCAAAACATGATACAGACTTGTTCCAATCATAAAAACACCATCCTAAACATCAAAATCACCATTTCTACACGAATTCAAGCCTAAGTTTCTTCAAAACTTTCAAAACTAACATTCAATCCAAAACCCGATCAAACGATGTCCGAATGACCTGAAAATTTGCAAAGATATCCAAAATCACTTAACGAAACTACAGAAATTGTCGGAATTCCATTCCGACCCCCGGATCAAAATCTCACAAACCGTTCGGGTTTCGCCAAAATTCAACCTTAGCCAATTCAAGCCTATTTCTACACCGGCCTCCAAATTCAATTCCGATCGCTCCCCTAAGTCACAAATCACCTCCCGAAACTAACCGAATCATCAGAATCCGATTCCGAGCCCTCTAACCAAATAGTCAACTCCAGGTTGACTTTTCTTATTCAAGTTTCCTTCAAAAAGGCTATATGCCTCATTTTCAATCCAATTCACTCCTAACTCACCCGATAGGGTCTAACACAGATATAAAATCATCAAACATGCATTTACAACATAACGGGGTGATAATTCTCGTGACGACAGGCCGGGTCGTCACAGTATTACAGTCTACGAAAATAGAAATCCGGATAACGAGTTCTGTTAACCCGGGAGAAGGTGTTAGGCACTCCCGTATTCCGTGGTTTTAGCACGGTCGCTCAACTGCGATTTTTGTTTTTATTTGATTTCTTTATATATTTTAATTATGTGCTTTTATGTTCCGCTTTTCAATTTTTGAAGAATTGCGACGTCATGAAAATACATTTCGAGTCACACCGCAACTAGTACGCCTGTGACTTTAATGCGTTTCAGTTTCACCGAGAATAAGATTTGGGTCACATAAATGCGTACCCGTATTTAGGAAAGTATTTTATTAAAGTCGTGCCTAATGAGTCTATCATGTTGATTAACTTTTGGAATGACCGTGAAATTTACTAAACGGTCATTCCGAGTCTAAGTTTTTCATAACAATTTATTTGAGGGCCCCGTATGTTTTGTTCTCTAACGAGGCTCGTCTCATTATTTTTATTAAAAGGTCAATCCTAAAGCAATCTATAATTTTTTATTTTTGTTTATCTCTAACAATAAAATAAAAGTCTTAATTACTTAATATTACTTAGTAGTTGTGACTTTTGGGCCACGAGCTCAATGGAACTTATGCCTTTCACTTTGGGCTTGCATACAACGCTTATGGTTATACCATAACCTAGTGTAGAAGGGTCAAAACCGAATGGCCTGATGGAACAGGTCCAATGACCACTGTTATTAATATAAAATAATCCAAATGCTTCAAACACCTATAACTAAAGAAAACAATACAGTTATTGTAGAAATTGAGATATTGACTACTTGAAATTTTGGTTTTTACGTTCAAATCATTTTTATTTCCATTACTAGCGTATTCCTAGATAATCATAGAAGGGAAACATAAAAGGAAAATGTGGATTGAGTTTGACAACAAAGGCAGCTTGGTTATACTATCGTTACTGACCATTACACATGAACATGAACTATATGAGATTATCTTAAAAACTTTTGGAAGTGACTCAAGTACTCAATATTTACACTAAAAATCTAGACGTGAAATGACATAATGCAACGGACATTCTTTTGGATTTGCTTTGTTCTATACCTATTGGAAACAAATTGAACTATACTATACTGAACACAAGTCAATTCAAATTGAAATAAATGGCTCACTATGGGACTTTCATACTTCTAGGAGTATAACTACTCCAGTTAATAGTCCCAAGCTAAAATATCCAGAATTATTACATTTCAAACAAATATATAATTTGAATATTCTAAAAAAAACTACAATAGATCTCAACATTCAATAAAGCAAAGAGCAGTTTTCATTTATTGAATTTTCAAGCCTTTCATGTGTTCCAGCCAAGTCCACATCATTAAAAGCAAGAGTATGTACCTGTTAATGACAAGTAAATGAAGAGGAGTTGAGGTCAGCTATAAGAAACAGGGACACGGCAGTATTAACAGCAACACAACAGAGTTCAAATAACCATGATTGACTCAATTCCGACTCAAAAATTAGTTATCAGCCCAAATAACAAATCAAAAATGTTTGCGAACCAGTTCCAAACACTTCAGAAGTTAAAAACTCATCACTGTCTACTTCAACATATTTGATTTTTTAAAATTACTTTAGTTTTCTTCAATTCATCTTTGACCAAATTTGCCTTTGAAAATTGAGATTTAATCTGTATAATTCAATGAAACAGCGTCTCTGTTTTTGGATTTTACTATTTTTTCATTATTTTTGGATTTTGGAATGTATTTGAAGACGTAAAAGAGAAGAAAATTGAATCTGAAACTGTTAATTTCAGATCTGAAAATATAGAAGATATTTTTGGGATTTTTCTAGGGTTCATATGGTTCAAAATTCTAAAGAAAACTCTAAAAATCAGAAGAACCCCCTTAATTAAGGCTGAAATTGCCTATTTATAGACCCAAATAGGAGGAAATTCAAATTTGAATTATTTCATTAAAATCTTTCCAATTTCTAATTTATTCAGCAAATTACTGCACTTATTCTATCAAACGTTACACTAAAACCCCACCTAGAAGGTTCTACCATATTCTATTTAATTGTATTACCTAATGTACCCCTACTTGCTAAGGGGAACTACTAATTCTACCCTTTTTATACCCAAAGTGCCCTTAATCCTCTATATTTATAACAATTTTACCATTTCTTATCCCAATTGTACCCCTTTTCCTTTTAGTCTTATTACAACTATACCAATTCTTATTTCCCATTTACCCCTACTTCTTAATAGTTATTACAATTCTAAATTTAGCATTTTCTTCTTATTTAAACCAATTTTCATATTCGTATTTATCAAATAGCCACAATTAAGTGACTATAGTTCAATTAACCAATTAGCCCTTTTAACTATTAAAATTCAGAATTAGTTCGCTAACTAAATTCACATTACATCAATAACCAACCCTAGGCAATCTTACAAACATAGCCACTTTTGATCTATTATTCAATTAACAAGACTCGGAAAACAATTTGATAGATGGTGAGTTTTATTAATCGAAATAACTAATCGCCTTTGAATCTATCAAGTAAAACATCTTGGGTGGATACGAATTGTGTGATTTTAACTATCGACCTACTTGAATCTAAAATTGTCTAAGGGGCGAATCTTATAATCGAACTTAATCACTAATCGAACAGCTATAACCAATACATCCTAAGTGTTAATCAATTAACAAATTCAACAATCACAATTAAAATACCAAAACAATTCCGACAAACACAATTAATCAACTTGAATGTCAAAACAGGATCGAAATAGATTCCCATTATCAACAGGTCAAAATTTTTAGTTAGATCTTTACTACTAAATTTCACTTATTAAATCTGAGAAACTAAATTCAAACTAACAGAAATTAGAATCTAAAAGTATAACACGATTAAAATCTAAAAGTCTAACACGATTCAAACTAACAGAAATTAGCAAATTTAACAGAAATCTAACAGAAAATCTAAAAGTCTAAAAATCAGAAACTAAACAAAACAAAGGAGTTCTTTCTGTTTCATGCAAACAAGACGAATTATGTTTCATACAAACAAAACGAGTTTAAAAAAAAACAAAGAGATAAAGAAAAAGACATAGCTTTTGATTTTTCTTTTATTCTGTTTTTCTCGTTCTTTTTCCTTTTTCTTTATGTTTTTCTTCGTCTTCTTTCATTTTCTTGAAGCTTTTCTGCCTGGCAACTTTTCTTGACCTTTTTCTTGAATTTTAGACTTTGAATCTTGAATTTTCGGCGGCTTTTGGATTTCAAATTTCTTGTCACAGCGTATGTAACGCTAAAAGAATAATGGAGTGAGTGTTTTGTGGGTATTTTGAGTGGTGCGCTGCCGTGGGTGGTAGTGGCGGTGCGATTAGGGTTCGAAATTTGGAGGGGTTGCGGCGGGTTTTGGAGGAAACGGTTTGGAGAAATGGGATGAGAGGAGATGGGGATTATTTTGATGTCGTTTTGGCCGGAAAATGTGGCCGGCCGCCGCTGTAGGTGGCGGCCACTGTTGAAGAAGGAGAGGGACGGTGACTGTTTAGAGATAAAATGAAGAAGAAGAAAATAAGTCCGTCTCTTCATTTGACTTGGTATATTTAAGTTGTAATGAATGTAATGAAGAATTTGAGCCATTAGATTGAAAATCACGGACAGCTGAGATTAAATCATTTTTCGGGGGGGGGGGAATTATGTTCCAATTCATTGTAGCGACTGATTTCCGTCTGGGCTATTGGCAGCTGGGGGAAATATATACCCAAACTGCCCTTAATCCTCTATATTTATAACAATTTTACCATTTCTTATCTCAATTGTACCCCTTTTCCTTTTAGTCTTATTACAACCATACCAATTCTTATTTCCCATTTACCCCTACTTCTTAATAGTTATTACATTTCAAAATTCAGCACTTTCTTCTTATTTAAACCAATTTTCATATTCGTATTTATCAAATTGCCACAATTAAGTGACTATAGTTCAATTAACCAATTAGCCCTTTCAACTATTAAAATTCAGAATTAGTTCGCCAACTAAATTCACATTACATCAATAACCAACCCTAGGCAATCTTACAAACATAGCCACTTTTGATCTATTATTCAATTAACAAGTCTCGGAAAACAATTTGATAGATGTTGAGTCTTATTAATCGAAATAACTAATTGCCTTTGAATCTATCGAGTAAAACACCTTGGGTGGATACGAATTGTGTGATTTTAACTATCGACCTACTTGAATCTCAAATTGTCTAAGGGGCGAATCTTATAATCGAACTTAATCACTAATCAGACAGCTATAACCATTACATCCTAAGTGTTAATCAATTAACAAATTCAACAATCACAATTAAACTACAAAAATAATTCCGACAATCACAATTAATCAACTTGAATGTCAAAACAGGATCGAAACAGATTCCCATTATCAACAAGTCAAAAATTTTAGTCGGATCTTTACTGTTAAATTTCACTTATTAAATGTGAGAAACTAAATTCAAACTAACAGAAATTAGAATCTAAAAGTCTAACACGATTAAAATCTAAAAGTCTAACACGATTCAAACTAACAGAAATTAGCAAATTTAACAGAAATCTAACAGAAAATCTAAAAGTCTAATAATCAGAAACTAAACAAAACAAAGGAATTCTTTCTGTTTCATGCAAACAAGACGAATTATGTTTCATGCAAACAAAACGAGTTTAAAAAGAAAACAAAGAGATAAAAAAGAAGACTTAGCTTTTGATTTTTCTTTTATTCTGTTTTTCTCATTCTTTTTCCTTTTTCTTTATGTTTTTCTTCGTCTTCTTTCATTTTCTTGAACCTTTTCTGCCCGACAACTTTTCTTGACCTTTTTCTTCAATTTTAGACTTTGAATCTTGAATTTTCGGTGGCTTTTGGACTTTAAATTTCTTGTCACAGCATATGTAACGCTAAAAGAATAATGGAGTGTGTGTTTTGTGGGTTTTTTGAGTGGTGCACCGCCGTGGGTGGAAGTGGCGACGCGATTAGGGTTCGAAATTTGGAGGGGTTCGGCGGGTTTTGGAGGAAACGGTTTGGAGAAATGGGATGGGGAGTATTTTGATGTCGTTTTGGCCAGAAAATATGGAAGGCCACCGCCGTAGGTGGCGGAACCCTAGGCGACGGCCACTGTTGAAGAAGGAGAGGGACGGTGACTGTTTAGAGATAAAATGAAGAAGAAGAAAATAAGTCCGTCTCTTCATTTGACTTGGTATATTTAAGTTGTAATGAATGTAATGAAGAATTTGAGCCATTAGATTGAAAATCATGGACGGCTGAGATTAAATCATTTTTCGGGGAGGGGGGGGGGAATTGGTCTGGGTCTTTAGCTGAGATTAAATTATTTTTCAGGGGTACATTCTTGGAGTTGGAAAAGTCGGGAGGTCACTCACTCATTCTATTGAAAATGTGTACTATGTCAACGGACTTAAGTACAGTCTTTTGAGTGTCTCTCAAATTTTTGATAAAGAAAACAAGGTGGAATTCTTGTCCAGAATAGGTACAGTTACTGATCTTGTGACTGGTGAAGTAGTACTTGTGGCCAAAAGATACAAGAACATCTATGTTGCTAATTTAGAGTCCTTATAGAGTGGTGATCTGAGTTGTCTGAAAGCGGTTGATGATAATTCTAAATTATGGTATAGAAGACTGGGCCACGAAAGTTTCTCTCTTATGAACAAACTAATTCAGAAGGACCTGGTCCATGGTTTGCCTATATCAAAATTCAAGATGAAAAAGGTCTGTGATGCATGTGCTGTAAGAAAACATGTGAAATTCTCTTTTAAGTCTAAAAGAGACGTGAGCACCTCAAAACCACTAGAGCTTCTCCATATGGATCTATGTGGACCAATAAAAGTGCAAAACAGAGGAGGAACTGT
Source organism: Nicotiana noctiflora (assembly GCA_032618575.1). Classification (NCBI taxonomy): domain Eukaryota; kingdom Viridiplantae; phylum Streptophyta; class Magnoliopsida; order Solanales; family Solanaceae; genus Nicotiana; species Nicotiana noctiflora. The sequence goes on along the minus strand of JASVEL010000756.1, from coordinate 341,308 downwards.
TTGTCCACCACTTAGTATATTATACGTAAAGGGTTTATGATACATCTGGAAAAATCGAAACTAAGACTAGGAATTTTTATCAAACAGAATCAAGAATCATTACTCTTTCGTTTCGACACAAGAAAAAAGGATTTTTCTACACCCCTTTCTTGTGTCGAAGACTAGGAAGACAATCCCTCCTAGAATTTTTTGTTCCCCGCATTTATCCCCTGCTTCCCTACGTCTAGTATTTAGACAAATTTGACTTTCTTTCTATTTAGAATAGAAAACTATTGATATGTCTTATGGCATTGAAATTTGTTAATAGTAACATAGTCACACTACTCCAATTTTAAAAAACGAAATAAAAATAATGAAAGTCAAATACTCTTCTTCAAATTCTACATTACATACACTTTTTATACGAGATGCTGGGAATCCCTTGTACCACATCGTATGTAGATTTTGAAGAATTTGGTTCTTTTTACGAACTTGATGTCGACAAATCTGCGAATCTAGAAATTTATTTCGGTCAATTGAACCTTCTCAAACTGTATCTTTTTAAGAACCAAAAATATTTGTGCCAAAATAACAGATGCCAAGAAGAACAAATGTCCTTGGACACACAATGGACCTTTAAGTACTATTTCTGCATCTACCTGACCAAATTCCCCTACATTAGAATGACTACTCCAGATTCACACGGACTCTGTTTCTCAGAACAAAATATGAAATGGTTGAGGTGTTTGTGGCTTTTGTGAAGAAAATCTAGGTGAAAATGGAGTCTAGGGTCATATGCATTAGATCAGATGATGGGATAGAATTCGACAATGTCAAATTTGATGAATTCTGCAATGAAAATGGCACCACTCACCACTTCTCAACTCCCAAAACTCCTTAGAAAAAGGGAGTGGTAGAAAGGAAGAACATAACTCTAGAAGATATGGCAAGAACAATGTTGATCATTAGTGGAATTGCAAAGAACTCTTGGGCTAAAGCTGTCAACACTGCCTGCTACTTGTTGAACAGGTGCATGATCATATCACTTTTGAACAAAACCCCATATGAATTGTTAAATGGAAGGAAACCCAAGTTGACTCACCTAAGAACATTTGGGTGCAAATGCTATGTTCTTAATAATCGAAAGGATCAGCTTGGTAAATTCGATGCCAGGAGTGATGAAGGGATATTTTTGGGCTACTCTTCTCAAAGCTAGGCTTGCAAGATATATAATAAGCGGACTCAATGTGTTGAAGAAACTGTTCATGTTATTTTTGCTGAGTCTCTTCCATTCTATGAGAAGAGTGGTGAGGATGATCAAGATGGAGAACCTTTACTAGTCCCTTGTGAAATCATTAACATGACAAACAGAAAGGCAGATATGATGAGTCAAGTAAAGGAGCTAAAGAAAGACAATATTGTCTCATATTCAACAGAACCAAGCACTTTAATTAGAACCGCTGAAGCTGAAGAAACAATGGTTGATGCAATTTAGGGAACTCGGCTAGCACCTGAGAGAGGAATAGAGGAAAAGCAGCCAAACATAGCCTCTTTCTCTAAGAAGGAACTTCAGACGTCTAACTGGAGACACCAAAGATTTCTTCTGATGGACAACATTATTACTCCTCTAGATTTTGGAGTACAAACCAGATAAAGAGCTAGAAACTCACTTGCCTTCTTAGCTTTTCTCTCCCAGATAGAACCCAAGAATATTAAGGAAGCCTTGGAAGATGCAGAATGGATTACAGCCATGCAAGACGAGCTACATCAGTTTGAGAGAAACAATTTGTTGTACATGGTACATATACCTTCATATCTAACCATTATAAGAATCGGGTGGGCATTCAGAAATAAGCTTGATGAACATGGAATTACCACAAGATACAAGGCCAGGCTAGTGGTCCAAGGCTACAATAAGGAATAAGGGATTGACTTTGATGAAACGTTTGCTCCAGTGGCTCGCATGGAAAGTATGATAATTTCAATCGTTTTTGCATCTCATATGGAATTCACCTTGTTCCAAATAGATGCAAAAGTGTATTTTTTAATGGAACCCTTAAGGAAGAAGTCTATGTAAAGTAACCTCCATGGTTTGAATTTCATAAGCACCCTGAATATGTTTTCAAACTGGACAAAGCCTTGTACCGGTTAAAGCAAGCTTCTCGAGCTTGGTATGAAAGGCTGTCAAAGTTCCTCTTGGAAAATAGATTAAAAAGAGGGAAAATTGACAACACTCTATTCTTAAAGAAACGGGAAGGAATCTGCTTATTGTTCAAATCTATGTTGATGATATCACCTTTGGAGCAACAACCGATTCTCTGTGTGAAGAATTTACAAAACTCCTGGGAAGTGAATTTCAAATAAGTATGGTCGGGGAACTAAACATCTTCTTGGGTCTTCAAGTAAAATAGTCCCTAACAGGTATATCCATTTGTCAGCAAAAATACATCAGGGAGCTTTGGAATAAGTTTGACATGGAAGCATAAAAAGTGATAGACGCTCCCATTGCTACTGCCACTCGACTAGATATGGATGAAACTGGTTCTCATATGAACCAACCCATGTATAGAGGCTTTATTGGGTATTTATTCTATCTTACATCCAGCAGGCCTGATATTTGTTTGAGTATGGAGTTATGTGCAAGATTTCAATCAAATCCCAAAGAATCTCACTTGAAGGCTGCCAAAAGAATACTGAGATACCTTAAAGGAACATAAGACCTGGTCCTATATTATCCCTCAGGTGACAACTTTCATCTTATTGGTTATGCAGATGTAGATTATGTAGGTTATCTTGTGGATAAGAATAGCATTTCTGTAATGGCTCACTTCTTAGGTTCGTGTCTTATCTCTTGGGCACGAGGAAGCAAAATTCAGTGGCTCTTTCAATAGTTGAAGCAGAATATATAGTCGCAACACCCTATTGTGCTCAACTGTTATAGATAAAGCAACAACTAGAGGACTTTAGGATACTCACTAAAAGTGTGCCCCTTCTATGTGCCAACATCGGTGTACTCAACATGGCCAAGAATCCAGTTTCACACGAAATGACAAAGCATATTGATGTGATGCATAAATTTCTAAGGGGGAATATGGAGAAAGGATTGATATGTATAAAGTTTTACAACACAAAAGATCAAATTGCAGATATTTTTCACCAAGGCTTAAAGTAGGGAACAATTTGAAAGAAACAGAATGAATTTGGGCTTTTAAAGCCCAATTGACCACCCGATTCCTATTTATCTGGCTATGAAAGTCACCTTCAAGAAATAACTGGCTAAAAGTGTTTTATGGCCATGTCTAACCCATTTTAATACCGTTGTAGGTAAACACGCATGATGAGGTTAGAAGTTGTTGATGCAGTGCATGAATGATAAAAAGGATTGATTATTTCAAGTAAAAGATTGAGAACCTGGTTCTTGTGCCAAAGGCTAGTAGTTCTGTGCATCCTTACTATGCATCTTAAAAGGGGTACAAAACCTACCTCTCATGTCATTCAACTTTTCAAATCCTACTATCACGTCTTTTCACTTCAAATTGTTCCATATCCCTCAGAAACATTGCATTTCTCCACGCCTAATTGCCATTTTAGAGTTGGTTCCCATTCCACTCTATTCATAATTATCATCTCCTAATAAAAACCCTCTTTTATTCTCTCTAACCATAAGTTCTCCATTAGAATTTCCCAAAAGCATCTTTTTATTTTTTTAATGTTGAGACAAACTCCAACCTCCCTGCCTCAGTCGTAGCTATTACTGACAAACCTATGGAGACATCTGCTGCTACTAAGCCTTACTTACTATCTCTTACTCCTCCCGCTAAAGTCACTCCTTTTCCAGTTTTCTTGTCTCTCTCTATTTCATAAACCCTTAAAATTATTTCTCTGTCCCCTCCATCTTCTAAGGCTCCCACTAGTAAAAACCCCAGTGGAGAACAAGGTTAAAACCCTAAGGTCATAAAGAGTTCGGCCATCGCTGCTACCAACTCCGTGGTGGTAGTAGTACCATTTGAGGAGGTGAAAAATGTTGTAACTGTCATTGTGGCGTCTGCTGATGGGGTGTTGCATGAGATCATCTCTAAGAAAAATAAGGTACAAAGTGTGGGGGACAAATGGGCCATTGTAATTGTTGAAGGGGATGTACTAGCAGATACTATTGGGCTATCTCATGGGGAACCTGATCCCTCTTCGGAGGACCCAGGTCAGGGCTCTCATTCCCAAGACAGTTCTTTTCTTGCATTCACTATTGTTCCCATAGAAATACAAGTACTTGAAATGAGATCTAGTGATGATGAGGACCTAGATAATGTGGCTCTTGATGTGTTCATAGTTAAGTAGAGAGTTGTGCCACTCCTGAGTCTGAAACCAAATGACCTACTACCAGGCTTCAAGCTAAGGTGGCCTACGATTCTACTCTTCAAAAGAGCAAAAAAGGTAGCAAGAAGAAAAGGAGAAAGTTAGTGAGAGACAGTGTATCTGTCAGTGATGAGGCAATCCCTATAGTAGAGGTGGATGAGGAAACCCCAGATAAACCTGGTTCTCTGGTTAGACAGTCTTCGAAAAAGAAGAATCTTATTTCAATAGAGAAGGGATCAACCTCTTGGTCCAAGATGAAGGAGGTGGTGAGTGAGTTCTTGATGTCTGGTGAGGATATGTTCGTCAAATCCAAGGGAAAAGGAAAAGTACGTGGTAAGAAGTTCGGCAAATGCAAGTCTAAAATTTTTGAGGAACCTGGTTCTGTGAAGAGAATGAGAAGTGAAGTCAACCTTGGCTCTGCACGTCTGAGACATCAAACAGTTCTGTTGGGTCGTACATTTAACCCAGCAATCTTTGGTATGCGCCAAATTCAGGAAATGGTTGAGTTTCAACGTTGCGTGCACTTATTCCAAATGGATGCACCTAAAGTATATGAGGATGAGGTGCAAAGCTTTTTTGCTAGCCTATTTCCATTAAAACAAACCACATTTGTGCTTTGGTCAATGGATTGGACATCGTCTTTGATGTACAGTTTCATAGAGAGATTCTTAAAGTTCCTACAGCTAGTGTGTCCAGTGTAAGGGATGTGTGTTAATTCAACTTCATAAATGCCGTGGTAAAATACAATGCAAACCAAAAGAGGGACCATATCCATAAGAAAGTACTTCTTCTTGTGTATCGGCTACTAAAGTTCTATTGCATCGAGCTGAGAGGAGGTTAGTAACTTTTAAGTCTGACCCATTCTTGATGGAGCAACTAGACAGCTTTACCTCAATGAGTCTGCCTGTTATCATGATTGAACACATGCAAAAGATTTCCACCTTCAATGATGGTAATCATGGCTTTCCGTACGGGTTCCTGCTTACTCGAGTGTTTAAATTCTTTGAAGTACCACTGGGGATGGGAAAGGTGGGGACTAAGAAACAAACTTTCTCATAGACAACTTTGGGAGAATGTGAGTGGATAGAAAATAATGGGGGAGTATGAAGTACATCAACCGCTTTACAGCTTAATAATCCTCAAAGCAGTGCAATTGAGGAAATTCGTCGGTTAAAGACCCGGAATGCTATCCTAGGAGGGCAGCAAGCCCATGGGTTTTTGTTGTTAAATGGTGAAGTAGCTCGTTTGACAAAGGATAATGTTGATCTCAGGGCGCAAGAAGAGAATCAAAAGCAGAACTGCTCAAGGAGCAAAAGTCGGGAAATGCCCGAATAGATCTTGTTCTCCAAACACTTGCTGCAGCTTCCAAGCCTTTTACTCAAAGTGCCCCTAAGCACCCCTTCAATGACCAGTTTTGGAAATATTCTTTAAGTTCTCGTTGTTGTTTTAGCAGTTATTTTTTGTTTTCTTTTTCTGTGGTTGGGGTGGAACACTACTTCTCCCGTTTTAATAAGTCCAATGCTGCCTTTTTCTTTTTACGCAAAGGCATTTTAAAATTTTATTAATATCAATTCTATCCTATTTTATTATATTAGTACTTTACCTCTATATTTCTATTCTCTATCAAGTTTGTGTGCACATATGTGGTATGAGTTAGCGTAGCTGAACTTGTTTGTGCTAATTCTTCTATTTGTATTTTTTTAAATGATGCCAAAAGGGGGGAAAATCAATAAACTCAAGGGGAACACATGTGTACGAAAGGGAATAGAGTTAGGGGGAACTTGTGTTCTCCTGTTGCTCAATCTGGTTCCGTGAGCTCTCTTAAACTCAGAGAACATATGTGTACGAAAGGGCATAAAGTTAGGGGGAACTTGTGCTGTCGTGTTACTAAATCTGGTTCTCTGATCTCTTTAAATACTCGTTTTTCAATATTAAGTTTGCCGTCATCAAAAAAGGGGAAATTGATTGGTTTTCAATATCTTTGCCTGATGTTTTGATGATCAAAATTACTTAATGTCAAGAACCAGATACGGAACCTGACACACTTGGACTACACTGCATTTAACGGATTCTAGCTATAAGTGAACTGATATAGCTTCAAAAGCAGGGGAAACTATACAAGGACCTACTACCCGTGTGGTTCCCTCACATCAATAGAAAGTTAGTCGGACACAGCTGGAAACAAAGTGACTGCCTGCACGTTTCTGCTGCACTACACTGTTTCCAACGCCCACTCATTCCTGACAAACTGAAGTACTCACATCATTTCAAGTGAAGTAATCAAGGTATTTTAACATCATTACATCACTTGAAGGTTTCAGTTTCTTATTCAAGCTTCTTGCCAAAACAGAGAAACCAATCCTCATGAGCTTGAAGAACAAAGTTGAACGCAACTACAAACCAGTTATTAAAGTTCGCATGTTATTGTCCTAGTTGAATTGTAACTTTGTGATTGTACTTATTATATCTCCTAAATTGTGGCTAGGTTTAGTCATAAGCAAAAGCATTTATTACTGCAGTGACAAAGTGACTTGTAGTGAGGGCATCACAAGTTAGTAAAAATCTTTATAACTAGAGAGTACAAAGTGGCATGTGGTAAGAGTACCACAAGTTAATTGAATAAATTCTTTGTAATGGAGTCATTACAAAGTAGTTTGTAATCGGTTTTTACAAGTTAATGAAGTTAAAAGCCTAAGGGTGTTGGTTGTGGTTTTTTGATCCCCTTGTGTAAGATTTTTCTACGTAAAAATCTTCTGTCTTATTTACGTATAGTTTTATTAGCATTCTCAACAGAATGTCGTAGAGGGCAAGGCACTATACTGGTTAGTGGACTCACACAAATTAATACAGAGTTGTTGAATCAGCTGTTGAAAAGGAAATTTAAAGTTTTCTGATGAAACCTAACATAGGTGAAGATTTTAAAAAAAAAAGTGAACAGAAAAAAGAAAAAAAAGAAGCTTGAACTGGCCAAAAACCCAAAATTTTTAATTCTTATCAAAAAAATTTGGAGCAAAAACGTTGAAAGTGAGAGAGGGAATCGTGTTGTGGGAGAATCATTCTTCAAAAATCGCGAATACAATCTTGCTATGAGAGAGATATCGTGGAGAAAAGAAAAAATATTTTGGTGTGATTTTGGGAAAAAATAATTGAACGAATAAGAGAGAAAATTGGTACATAGCGTATTTAATACCTTAATGGTAGTGTATACCATAAATATCTATTTTGATATAAAAATAAAAGATAACTATAGAAATAATATTTACAAGGGTTTTGATGAATAATCTTTCATTTATACGCCAAAACTAATACAGTAAAACCCTCCTTATATTTAGCATATGAGCAGGATATTAGTACAGGAAAAGCACTAGATATGAAAATAGAAATATAATATTTAATCTTTTGTCTTGGGATTTTATGAACCCTAGCCTATTTTCATAATCCAAGGAGAGCATTTAAGAATAGATTCCAAGTATCAACAACACCAGCCAAACACCAATGGGTGCAGTCCAAGTCCCTATGTCCACCATGTCCATAAACAGAAGGATGCCCATCTGCTCGATACTGTGACAACTTTGTTATGTTCAATAAATAAACAGATTTATTCATCCCTCTCAAAACTTTCTCTAGTACCAATTCTTCTTGATGAACTTCTTCTGTACTCTTCAATGGTTGCGTTACTCCTTCACACGTCTTTGAACCTGAACTCATCGCGCTAATTTTGCAATTAAGTATGAGTTGTTAGTCTATAGAACTTAAACGCGTATATTGTTGTTCCAGAATATATAACAGTAAGTATAAAATATTTGTTGAACTTACTTGTCATGGTCAGGAGAAACTCCTTGGAAAAATACTTTAGTTTTTGTAGTATCTACTTCAGAATCTACCCATTTTGCCCAAGTATTCAGTGCTTTCTCATATAGGGTTAATCGAGGTCCATCTTTGTATGTAGAGTTTCCATCTTGAACAAGATCCCAACTTTAACAACAATCTTATTTAGAATATAAGATAGTTCAAATTGCAACGCATAATATTATTCTTATTAGACAATGTATAGTTAATTAATAAAAAGTGAATTCTAAATGTCTGGAAATTGATATATAGTATTAGAAGAGAACTTACGGTTGTTTCCTGCCAATATGAAGCCACCAATGCCAGGAATCAAAGATGAGAACATCCATATCTTTCCATTGAGCAGCTGAACTGAGAGAGTCAAGCTTCAAAACTCGTGTCCCATTGCTCTCCATTGTAATGTCTACCAGAAAAGCATTTCGGAACAGCAGGTACGACGTGTTGTATTTCTGCATTTTAAAATGTATTCAAGATTTAAATATGTCTATGAAAAGGTTGCTCGCTAACTATGTAACGACCCGACCAGTAGTTTTGAGTTCTAGCATGCCGTTCTGCGGTTTGAGACCTGGAGTAGCTTCATTTCAGATACTATGGCTTGTACGCGTGGTCGAAATTGAATTTCGGGAAGTTCGGAGTTGATTTGGATAGAAGATTCTAATTTCAGAAGCCTTAAGTAGGAGGAATTGACTAAAGTGTGATTTTTGAGTAAACGACCTTGAAATCAGGATTTGAAGGTTCCAACAGGTTCGTATGATAATTTTGAACTTGTGCATATGTCCGGTTGGATTTTAGATGACCTGGGAGCGTTTCGGCACATATTGTGGAAGTTGACATTTTGGAAGAATTTCATAAATTTGGGTTGACTTATATTTCAATGTTATCGATGTCCATTTCGGATTTTCTAGGAATAGCTCTACATGGTGATTCTGGTATTGGGAGCGTGTCCGGAAGTGGATTTGGAGGTCTGTAGGTCATTTAGGGGTCATTCAGCGAAAGTTAGAAATTTGAAGGTTTTTGAGAAGTTTGACCGGGAGTGAACTTTTTGATATCGGGTTCGGATTCTGATTCCGTAAGTTGGAGTAGGTCCATAATGTTGAATGTTACTTGTGTGCAAAATTTGAGGTCAATCGGATACGATTTGATAGGTTTCAGCATCGAATGTAGAATTTTAAGTTCTAAAGTTCACTATGCTTGAATTGGGATGGAATTCGTGATTCCAACGTCGTTTGATGTGATTTGAGGCTTCGAGTAGGTTCGTGTTATGTTTCGAAACTTGTAGGTAGGTTCGAGCAAGGCCCGGTGTCCTACCGTGTTAATCGGACGAGCTCAGACCAAGATTGAACTTGGAGAGTAATAGCTGAAGCTCCCAGCTTCTAGTGCAATCGCACCTGTGCCTGGACAGCCACAGGTTCGAGCTCGCGAAAGCGAGGCATGAGTCATAGAAGCGGAAATACATAGGTTGGCTAAGCACTGCAGGCGCAAAAATTTTTGCCGATGGTGCAAAACTGCAGGTGCGAAGAAATCTATCGCGGGCACGAGAGTTTTGCCGCGAGTGCGAAAGCCCAGGTGCGAAGAAGTCATCGCAGGCGTGAGAGTTTTTTCATAGGTGCAGAACCACCGGGGCGATGTTTCCCATCGCGTGCACGAAGATCGCTGGGCAGTTAGTATTTAAAACGGGGGTTTGAGCATTTTTGCTCATTTCTTCATTCTTTGACGATCTTTGGAGGTGTTAACTGCACCTATTACAAGTTACATACATGGATTATATATGGATTTAGACATGAAAATTTGTAGAAATTTGATTTTTGAAGGAAAATCTAGAAATTTATATTTTTGGAATTTGGGCATGAAATTGAGAATAATATATATTTGAGTTCATGATATTATGGGTAATGTTAATCTTAAAAATTAACAAAAATCGGGGCATGCGGGCCCAGGGTGAATTTTATGAATTCTTCAATTTGGTCGGAAAATCACTTTAATAGCTAGGATGTTAACTCTTGAGCATGTATTGACTATTTTATATAACATTTGACTAGCTTTGATTCATTTGGCACCGAGTTGAGGATTTAAAGCACAATTTTGGACCACAAAGTGAGCTTTGAAATGAGGTAAGTCTCCTGTCTAACGCTATGAGGTGAAAATTACCCCAAGGTGTTGTATATTTACGTGTGCTACTTGTTGTGGGGGCTACATACGTGCGAGGTGATGAGAGCCCATTCGTAGCTACATTCATGTTATTGTCCAGATAGGCTTAAGTTCACATCATGCTATAACAGTACTATTTGAGCAGTCTCTTGCCTATTAAATTCCTCTATTTTACATTTTCACTTGAGACTAGACTTGCTATTGTAGTGACTTCATGAGTTCATGATTAGTCACCGAATAATTTTACTCCTCTTACAGCATGTTTTTGTGATATGTATGTTTCATTGAAAGGTTTTTTCTAAAGAAATTACAACTCACACGTTTATTTGTGAGTGGGAGTCAAGGACCCGTCAAAACTTCTTATTATAATAGGATCGGGCCGTACGCCTCGACAGAATTTATGTACCACACGCGCCATGGCAGGATTATGTACCACACTCTCATGGGAGCGGGCCGTTCATCTCGGCAGTTTAATAGATGCATCTATGATTTGTGTCGTTCGACCCTTGGCAGTGCACCGTTTAAATACTATTGTTAGATCAGGTCGGAAGCCTCAACATTTTCTATAACATATCCTCATGAAATCGTGTGCAATATTTGCCAAGAGCCAGTGTGCCCGTGAGTTTTTTGGATTTGAATTATGATAATCTATTTGATGAATCCACTATATCTAAATATAAGCACTGGTTAAGGAGGGAATTTTTAATGGAGAGCTTGAATTCATTGTAAAGCGGGGAATTTGTACCACATATTTTATACTTGTTTATTTCACTTATTTACCCTGTCTAATATTTATTTGCCTGTTTACTGTACCTGATATTATTGGATCCTTAGTAAGTATAGACGTCGACGCCTCGTCATTACTACTCTAGAGTTAGGCTAGATACTTACTGGGTGCATGTTGATTTGCGTACTCAAACTACAGTTGCATCACATTTTTTGTACAGGTACATATATGTCTAGTGGCCTTGTGAGAGCAGAGGCATGTATTCACGCGGGGATTTAGATGAGCTGCATTTCTATATTACGACCTGCAACCAGCAAAGCCTCATTCAGAGTATTTATATTTTTTTCTGTCAAATTTGTATTCCGGATAGATGCTCTATTTTAATTTACATTCTTAATTGATGCTCATGCACTTGTGACATCGGGTTTTGGGGAAATTATGGGTTGTTCTGTATTGAAGTTGTTAAAAATACCATTATTACTCTTTAAATTCCATCTCTTACTATTTAGTTAAAGGAAATCTAATTTCAAAAATATTTAATTGAGATTCAAGTTAAGTATTATTGTTGTCTTGCTTGAGAGCGATGTCCGGCGTCATCACGGCCTTTATGAATTTTGGGTCGTGACAAATTATGGCTTAGAAAAGGTCAAGGACATAAATAATTGACGTATTGATTGTATAATCGACAGTAATCTATAAGTGTTGGAAACTGTGCGTCCACCAAACTGTAAAAAGAACCGGGTTCTTTATGAGTTTCTACTGAAGATATTAATGACCCGAACTTTATAGCGATTTGGTCCTATATCAGTTCCGACAGTGGTAATTACTGAATTAGTGTGTAAATAAGACTCATAATAAGTTCCCACCGTATAGAGAACCAGATTCCTTATAAGTTTCCACTGTAAGCAACAGACTATAAAATCAACTAGTATAGCGAATCAGGTTCTCTAAATGTTCTGGCAGTAGCTCGACAGTAAGTAAAGAACATAGAGGATTTTTACGTAGAAAAATCTCGCACAAGGGGATCAAAATACCACGACCTACCTTGTAGGATTTTAATTTTACTAACTTGTAATCTTGCCTATTACAAGCCATTTTACAATGCTTCTAATTGTAAAGACTTTAGCTAACTTGTGATGCTCTCATCACAGGACACTCTATAACTATCCTAGTTATAAATAATTTGACTAACTTGTTGTACTCTCACCACAAGCCACTTTGTCACTTTACAGTAAGAAAGGATTTTCACTCTAACTTGTAATAACACTATTACAAGCCACTTTGTAACTCTCTAGTCACAAAGACTTTACAACTTGACTAACTTTAGCCAAGACACAACTTGGAGGGTTTGTGATTTTGGGTTTCCTAAAAACAGCTTCTAAGAAAGCTAGATAGGAGTTACAATGAAGAACAATTACAAAGACTCAACAACCTAAGGACTTAAGATATCTTCGATCTTGGATCAGGTCATGAGGTTAAAGCAACTTTGTTCTTGAGAGAGGTTGTTCTTGCACTTGAGAGAGTATTTCTGTTTCTAATTTTGCAGGTCTTGGATCAGTAGGCCTTGTGTGTTGCACCAGGTTTATATTACAAAATTCACCACCTTAGTGATGTCAATTCATAATGGTGATGTCCAATTTTGGTTAGTCCATGCCCTTTCTCAATGAGAAGTGACTGCTGCACTGTCTGCAGAACTGTTGTGTGTACAGTTGCAGGCAGTCACTTTCTGCAATTGCTTTCTAGCTGTACTATTGACTTTTTTATGTCAGGGGAACACCAAGGTATTAGGTCCCTGATCTGGTTCATGTGATTCTGAAGGCACACTGCCCAAATTATGTTGAGTCGATCAACTTGAATGATTATACCAGGCATACTTCAGGTCCTTCATTTGGTTCTCTCATGAAGTAAGGTGTTTTACCTTCCTTGATTGTGTTTATGTATGTGTGACATTACTTACAATAATATAAGTAAGGTAGGTAAAGAGCCTCCCACAGAAAGTTGACTACTGCACTTTTCTTGTGCAGTAGCGTGTGCATGCAGCAACTTTTCTGTTGGAGAGTTAACTTCAAACAGTCTCTTTAAGAACTGGTAGGAACCTATTATCTCAGTTGTTCCTTCCGCTCTTCCTCAATTGAGTCATTGCTATCAGCTTTGTGTATCAGATTCTTTTCTTTCTTTGCTTCTCTTCTTTCACCGCCTATCTTCCTCTTCATCTCGTAGATCTTAGATTTCTAACCAGCTCTTTTGTGGTCAGCTCCTGCAAGTCTCCTCGCTTTCCCAAGGGCTAGATCTCAACCTGAAACTTTGTGATCTCAAGGTCTTGTAAATGTGCAACATGTTCCTTATCGGGTTCTGGATGGTAAGTTTGTTAGATCATCAAAACACAAAGCAAAGTAATTGTGTCCAAGGTACTTGTAACCTATCAATTTTCCCATTTTTGATGACGAAAAACTAAGAATTGATATCCCCCCGAGAACCAGATCTCCATATGGTTCCCCCTTCTTCATGAATACCGAACCTAGGAACCGATCACAACTGGTTCCTCAAGATTGTTTGGAAACTCATCAAAACTCAAAGTTTCATAACTTATCAAGAAGGAACTTCAGAAAAAGACTGGAAAGTAAGTAACTAACTGCTCGACCGAACAAGCAAGCCTGACGAGATAGAGATGCGCTAGCGCTCAAGCTTATTCTAATAAGAGCGTTAGCGCATCCGTTTTCTTGTTGGGGCATAGCGGTTTGAAATTTGAAAAATATAGAGAGTCACAAAACGAACATGGTGCAGAGATTGTAAGCGTTAAAACAAGTAGAATATTGAGATGTTGGAAGATTTTTTAATGAACTTTCAATGGTGCAACTGAGTTTCCATATTGATACAGCACATCTATTTGAACGGTGAAGAAGCAGCTACCAAGTAGAGAAGAAAGAGAAAGAGTAAATACGATATAGCGGATCCATATTTTGAAGGTTACGGGTACCACTACGTTATGCATATAGTATATCCAGGGCGGATATACATGGCAGTGGACGTCGCTTCATCGAATTTGTTTTACTAGATATGTATATATAATTAATACATGAAATAAAAATTTCATATAAATACAAATATTGACATTATATGTCACCTATAATAATTTATTTTGTTCACTTTTTCAAATGTTGACACCAATTATGAACATTTATGTGTATTCCACTAAGTATATCTACAACAAGCTACAAAGATCGAATAAGAAGGATGAGTCGGCTTGGTTAGTTTATAGTTAACTCGAAGAAGTCTTTCATTCACAAAGCAAATAAGTTCAATTTAGGTTCAGTACAATGTTATGCTTAATTTAAACATATATGTTCAAAAATAATTGCAATAAATAAATAAATAATAAATTAATGAAAGATTGCCTTTGGTTAAAATATTTGCTTAACGAGTAATTTAATACTATATATTCTTTACTTGACATAGATTAATATATCTTTATCATTCTCGAGTAAATATTTTCATGTTAATTGTCGAGTTATTGAAAAATATTTTTAAAGCAAAACCATCAACGTTTTACCTATGACAAACAATGCAAAACGACTACTAATCAAGCTTTTTTTTTTTTTTTTATATCTTTTTCAAAAGCCAGTAGAAATTAAAATATGGTTCAAAGTATACTCCAATATGTAAATTAATATTGTGTCATAACAATGAGCACCATCATATGGTAACTAAATCTTCAAATTACCTATCGAAAAGAGTTGCTCCTGAAGTAAGGATAGTGGTAGAAAACAAAAAAATAAGAACTGATATACAAAAATTTAAAAAATAAAGAAGAAGAAGAAGAAGAAGCGCGAAATTAGCAAATAAAAGAAAGAAATAAGAGGAAAATAAAACGAAGAAAAGAAAAAGAATTTTTACATTTCTATGCCACATAGGAAACTTTATTACCCTCAATATTTATGATTTTTAATTACACTTAGTATACCAAGCTGTACTGTCATATTTGTAGCAATTAAAAAAAAAAAACAAGTTATCAAATTAAAGGTATTATAATTGTGGGGAAATGATTTCGTGAGAATTACGATAATAATAGATAAGGAAGAAAATAATATTATTGAAAAATTTATAATCACTAAATATATGTACCGGGAATGTGAAGATAGAAGTTCCTCCAATCCGTTTGGAGACATATTTGGCTTGAGGGTCAGCAGCATGAAGCATACAAGTAAGAGACTGCCATTGATTTAAGCTTATTGAATCTCCTACAAACATCATCTGCTTCCCCTTGAATTTCTCCTGAAATTCTATAGCATTAAACCTACACAAAACAACAGTCGTATGCTTTAAAATTCCAAATCCGCCTCTAATTTCTAGGGATAACAACTAAGCAGAGCAGATTAAAACAATTTGTTTCGACAATATTATTGTACAAATAGTGAATTTGCACAGTAAAAAATGTGATTTTTACTATGGTAATTTGTGTATGAATATTTTTGTTGCTTGATCGTGATGCTACTACAAGCTACAAAGAGCAAAAGAATAGGAAATTAAAGAGCACCGACACTAGCGGTGGTGCCACTGGAGGGTCCATGAATCAATCTATCGTAATCAACAATAATTACGCTTTGATTTTTAGAGTTTATCGTATGAATCATTATTATCACGTTATTTATTTTGGAAACAATTACGGGGAAATATAGGTGAGACACTTCCCTCAACCAATTTTACCCTATATCTTTTGTTATCTAATTTAGCTTATTTCGTATATATATATATTTTTTTAAAAAAAATCACCTATTAATAAGTATTAAAAAGCTATGTGTCATAATCTGATTTGAAAGTGACAATTGTATGGTGTCGAATTTGGCCGATCACGTCCCAAAGTCAGCATGACCAAGTGTTGAACATACGCGAGCCATGACAGAAGGACGACTTGGGGATAATAGGAGAAATGACTTCATAAGCTCGTGGGCCCCTCAATAGTGTATACTTTGATTCTCTCTTTTAATACTTAAACAAGGATCCCTATTAAATGAAGGGGATCCCAGCTTTGTAAAAAAGAGATTCGAAAGATAGAATTTCTCTTCCTCTCTCCTCCCTCTAACATTCTCTCTCTTTCTTTCTCTCACATATATTATTGTTGCAAAATCGATTATCAAGATCATCCTAGGGTTTATTATTTCCGATTACGATTTACTCCTTCAAATTTTTCGATTGATTTTCTTAAAACGTGTTTGAATAACTTTTGAGTCAAACAATGATCATGCTTATCACAAATTTAAACATTGTTGGATGAATCAAAGTAAAATATTAAAATCTCCATTGTTAGAGTGGAGTTTCTAAAAGCTTGAAAACTCACAAACGAATTTTGTAATTTTTTGACAAATTTATGGCGATGTTAATTTGAAGTTGTAGTTAAAATTTGAAGTTATTCGGTGAAAATTCAAGCTATTTGGTTATGTTTTCATAAGTTGAAGTTTGTAGAAGATGAAAACTCAATTTATATATATATGTATATATATATATATATATATATATGTATATATATATTATAATATTTTATACCGGGTGTATAGATACTGTTGAAAAATATAATCTGCTATAAGGCTATAAACTTAAAATATGGCTACATCGCTGCAAACGTAATGTACACTTGAAATTTCAATTACTTGAGCATTCTCAATCCTCCAAAATTATAAACGTGGTAACATTAGAATTTGTCTACCACTTTTAATAGTCTATAAATCTCTAACTAGATCAAATATTTTTAACAAAGTACATTGCACCAAAACTAAACGTAGTGACATGATAAAAATTTAACCAATACTAGCATTTTATAAAACATCTTTTCTTTTAATTCTCTGAATGAAACAAATAAATGAAATCAAATAAAGCACAGACAATTTGCACATGATCCGCCATCTTGGAAAATCTTAAACTTTATCATCGTGTTTGATTAGATTACGTTGTTTTCTAGCTTTTGTCCAACAAAAGCCAACTATCTTTGCATCTGTCAAAGCTAATTTCCTTTTCTTATTAAAGTTCGTTTGGCCAAACCGTAAAAATTAGCTTATTTAGAGAAATATTTTTTTCAAAAGTAATTTTGATGTGAAACAGTTTGTGTTTGGCTAATTAGTTTGAAAAGCACTTCTGAGTAGCAATTAGTGTTTGACCAAGTTTTAGAAAACTGCTTCTAAGTGTATTTTTGGAGATAAGCTACTTTTATCTGCTTCTCCAAAACTGTTTCTGCTTCTCCTCAAAAGTATTTTTTTTTTCATCCAGAAAATACATCAATTTTTTACCAAACAGGCTATAAGACTGTGAGTTATTAACATGTAAATTTGATCATTACAGATTTAATTAAAAATAAAGCCCAAACTTGGAAGTAGTAAAGTCTTTTCATGTATATAATTAGTTAAATTCCCTTAACTTTTTCACCTGTTTTTACCTGTTTTTTTTTTTTAAATTACCTTGTTTAAATTTCTGTTTTCGCTACTCCTATAAGAGGAAGAAAAGGAGACGGAGTAATAAAAAGACAAACAAAAAGTCACGGATTAAAACGTTTCCGCCATGAAAAGAGGCAGTTATTAATTGGAAGCTGTGTAGACACAAAAGTACATTAACGGAAAACACAAGGTATAACTAAAACATAAAAACAGCCATGAACGAGGTAAAAAACACTCACACACTGTAAGAAAAAAAAATAACAAAAAAAAGAAGTGAAAAACATAAATTGAAGAAGAATACCTGGGTAAATTGCACTCATTGGGCTGCCATCTATATTTGAGATAATCTTTATCTGGCCTCCCATTTTTCAAACAATCAAACTGCTTTTCAATGAACGGACATACTGATGAATCATAAAGAGGATAAGAATCATCATAAACCCAACTCCCTTGAAATAAATCACAGCCGTTGGTTCCCAGCTGGTTTATATCATTGATTAACTTCCCATATACAATGCTCAACATGGAAATAAAAACCACTAGAGCATAAGCAAAACAAAAACTATCCATCACTTTTAGTTTTATTTTCTTTCTGTTTATTTTGTCTTCACAGATGGGCGAAGAAATAATGCTACATAATAATGATGGGAAAGAAGCAATATAAAGGAAAGTAGCCAGAGAGTATATAAATTAAAAACGAAACGCTGAGAATATGAGAATTTTAAGTATGAAAAAGAAAGGTCACGTGTTAGTTAGAAATGATATTGTTGGTCCTAACACCTATTTTAGCAATTATAGACTAATAGATTTCTTGATTGAGAAAAGATAAGTAGTTTTAATTTGTTTGCCTACAGATAAAGAATATGAACAAGAAAAGAGAATAGGTAATATTATTGAATAATAAATGAAAATAAAAGGAAAAGAGAACGGAAAGAATTTAAAACTAATAGACCTTAGTGTAATCAGGTTACAAATTATGTCAATGAAAAGTTCATGATATATGATGGTCTATAAATTGTTAGTATTACCTATTAGAAGAAGGTCTATGATTTGTTAGTATTAATTACTTAATAAATATCTTGATTTATGTTTGACTCAAAAGTTATCGATTACTTTATAAGTTACGGACAATCAAAAATTATGAGAAATGGGTAAATCGCAATCAATTATAATAAACCCCAAAAATAGGTCTGTAGCATTTATATTGTGAATAATAGAAAAATAGCGAGGTTATATGAACTATCAATGATTATCACTCGGAGGGTAAAGAGAGAATAATTAACAGAGAGAATAATCAGAAGTTGTATTATTAAGAAATAACACTTGTCCTTACAATAAGGAAAACCCCTCTTTATATAGAGGAAAAGTTTTCTCGCTAAAGACGCAATTTGTTTAAGGACTACTGACGTCCTAAAAATATGACAGAGAGGAGGGAAGGGGCGCATTTACGCGCGAGTCGACGCTACGCCTTCATCGTTAAAGATGTGCCCTCGATGCCGTGTGGGCACGGGGGGAGATATGCTTGGACTTTATCAGGCGTGGGCGTGGGGGGAGACGTATTTGGCTCTTATTAGTTATATCCAATTCGACCCCATACAGTTAGCCCCTCCACCTGTTGGAGATGTATTCGATATACGTCTGCAATAGGGGGAAAGATCGACTCGTCGTGGCGTCGTTCATATTTTGGCATGTGGCTTGCTTTTTGAACTGACGTCACTGGCGGCATGCGTCATAATTACAACTGCTCCCAAGACAGGTCATGAGGGGATTTGACGTTTCAGTTTTCTGCCCCTTTCTCTGAAACTCACCTCTTTGAATCATGTGTATCAGGGTACTATAAATAGGAAGAGGTTTCAAGTTTTTCTATCCTTTAGATCTCTTTAAGAAAAAGTTCTTCGTACCTTTGTTATTTTCACAATGACTTTCGGTAACTTTGCGTTTGACTTTTAAAGTTCACTTTGTAACTTTACCAGCTCGTTGACGTATCCAATCTTTAGTCAAAGACTGATTATGGCGAAGGGTAGTCGATGACGTGAAGGAAACGGAGATGAGGCCACTTCTAGGGCTCCTCCATCTTCGGATGGTGGGAAAAAGGCATGAAAGCCTCTTGTCCCTCTTTCTATAAACAATGTGCTTCCCTGGGAGCTATATATTCGAAGGGACTTTCCCTCAAGGTGTATAGCTCCTCCATGGGAGAATTCTAAGTTCTTTGTGTCGCAACTGGACGACCTGCTTGTCTTTTGTCAGATTTCAGACACGGTGGTTATGGAAGTGGCCAGGGAAGATTTCACCAATGTACACAGACCGGGGTTCTGTACTTTTTATGAATACCCCTTTATAATTGGCTGTGGTCTCCCCATATACCCATTGGCGGAAGAGTTTTGTAGATTCTACAATGTATGTATGGCCCAACTCACTCCCTACACATGGAAAATATGTCGTATATTGATGACTTATGCCGAGAGGGCCGGACTTCACATCACGATACACAATCTGCTGCAATTGTTCAGTCTCGAATTCATGAGGGGGACGATGTTATGGTTGAAGAATAGCGGAAAGAAGGGTTTGGTTGTCAAAATGGACGACAAGACCAACCGTCAATTTTGGTTGAAGTTTTTCTTTGTCTGAACCTCAAATTTTGTGACGGAACCCGCTGGATTCCCTGAAGTGTGGAACCCCGAACGTTAGTGTTGTTTCATGCACTCAACATTTCAATCGTTTACGCCTACTCGACCTTTGTAAACTTTCTTATTTTTTTGTATCTGTAGCTAGGGCGTCCATGCCCTGGTCTGCCGAACATTAGGGCGTGGGTGGGGAGGTTGATTCCACTCTCCGAAGAATGCAGGACGTGGTTGGCGTTTACCATGAAATATGGCCTTCCAGGTATTGCGTCAGTTTTTGGTTTCATGATTCTATTCTTTGGTATCACACTCTTTGACATATTTTACCTTGGTTAATGTGTTGGCAGTCCGGAGTGTCCCACGAAGGAGGAAAAGATGTCGTGTTGCTGCTTCCCCGTCGGCGGACTCCAACTTTGAGCATGTAGTTCAGGAGCGTATAAATGGGGACTTTCCTAAGGTTACTCGACCTAGGGCGAGCATGTGGTTGTAGAGGCATCCAGTAAGGATATTTCTGACGCCGTTCACTCATAGGGCGAGGATACAATTCAGGAGCCATCTGTTGAGGACGCTCCTGAGACTAGTCATTCCGTAGTCGAGTTGGTAGTTGAACCAACGAATGAGGAGAACCATTCGCCTCCATCTCATCATGCCGAAGAGGAGGTTTCCAAAGGTGACGAGCCACTGGAGCGGAAATGTCGCCGATTGCTTCTTGGCTAAGGCATAGTCGTGGAGCACAGAAAGGTGGTTACCCGCCGTCCTGAGTCAAGGTCGGTCTTCACGGGTGATGCTATTCGCCCAGAGAGGGCGGCCCTTCTGGGGGAAAATGTAGTTGATACTGCTTCCCCTCAAGTCGAAGGAAGTGATTGTCACGCCCCAAATCGAGGGACAAGACCGGCGCCTGACCGGGTAGCTCCAGTCAAGCGGACCTGGGTGCCTTTCATTCCCACGCGTTACCCATGTGTTGATTATTTCTCATTAACCAAATATCTTACCAATTATAACTGATTTCACAACATACAAAAATAACCATGCGAGTGATTCATTAACGAGTTTACAGTTTTTACACCGCCCGACATAATATATACATAAGACTGGAATCCCACAGTTTATATGTCTACAGAGCCTCTAGGATACAAAAGGGAATACAATACTTGCCGGTAACAAGGCTTCGGCTATACCTTACAAAACCAAAATAAAGTCTAAACAAAAGTGGCGTGAACCACACAGGGCCCCGAGGAAGAAAGGGGCTCACCAAAACGGGCAGTAAGATGAAGGATACTACTGCCGATTAGTTGAAGTGCCTACTACTGATCCACCTACAATCATAGCACGAATGTAGCATCCCCAGCAGAAGGGATGTCAGTACACTTGAATTGTACTGGTATGTATGGACAAACTTTGTCCCAAGTAAACTCAAGCCGTTAAACAAGAATCACGATGACAAGACAGCCAATAAATTACATCAAGGATCAATTAAGCCAGCTAACCATGTCTTCCACATTTTACTCATTTTAGATAAGTCTCAACACATAGCACGTTTAAGGTCAACAAGTAGAACAACAACCAATCAACCACAAAACTCACAAGTAGTCAAACAAAGGGGCAATTAGTGCCCCACAGGTTGCAAACTCTCCTGCTGTCTCCTTTCACAATTTCATATCAATGATTTTATATCAATTTCATTAGCGATTTCGATCGCTTTCCATCCGTATTACCTCTTCCACCCTTATTACCTCGGCCACCCTTATCAACCCCAACTCACCCCTTATTTCTTCGTGTTGCGGCGCGCAACCCGATCCCACCGTATAGTTTCAAACACAACAATCACAAACAGCAGATAAGGCACTTCACACAATTACAACAAATTCAAATAAGCAGCTTACAATTCGATTCATATTCTCAAATACTTTTCAAATTGAATTCACAACCAAGTTATCATGTTTCCACATTCGAGAGTGCCCACATAAGCATGTTCAACAATTTCCCACAATTCAAGTGTTTCAATTCCTTCCACAATAAGCCATATATGCCATCACAATGATTGTTCCCAATTCTTTACCCATTTCGGTTCCTTTTTAATCTTTCAATTCATATTTCATACCACACCACACATAGTTCAACATCAATCAAACATCCAACAATGAAATCAAAGAAGTACATACAATTTCTCAAATTAACACATGCCAAAATAATTTTCACACATTTGGGCGATTTTACAAGAATCAAATTTAGCCATACATACCTGGTGTGTCGAGTTTTCTTCCTTTAACTTCCTACTTTATGCTTACCCAAGCTATCCTAACTTTATCGACCTTGTTTTGGAGACTCTTTCGTCTATTCACTTCCTTTTTACTAGAAATCAAGTTCAATAATCATGCATGAGTGTAAAATTCCAGTTTCAAAAGCTATTATATGAAACCCTCTCTTCTACCCATTTTAAAACTGAAAATTAGAGAAAATAGGTAGGGTTTTTACCTTGAATGATTTGGGGAAGTTGAATCTTTGCCCTAGAATCCTTTGGACTAAATGGTTGGAACAATCTTTGAAGATGGAAGACTTCTCTCTCTAAAACCCCTCTCTTCTCTCTCTAATAGTGGTAAGATGATATGATAAAATGAAGGAGAAAGGTGTTATATTAAAGAAGAGGTCGGGTTGAATTTTATAAAATTTCTGGGCCGGGTCAATTCTGCAGTCGCATCTGCGATCGCAGAATTGACATGCGGTCCGCATAATGGCCGCAGAATTGCCTCAAAATTTACACAAGTTCTATTACGGAATGCGACCAGAATGTGGTCTGCATTCTTGATATACGGTCGCAGAGTGCACCGTAGATTTGACACTCAAAAACCTTCGAGAATTTATGCGGTAGATCTGCGGTCCGCAGATCCATTCTGCGATCGCATATCAACCACATTCTCAATACCAATTTTTGTAAACCTTCTATTAAGCTCTACGGCAGGAATGCGGTCCGCATAGCAGATCTGCGGTCGCATTCCTTATCGCAGAATCGACACTTTTCTGGAAAAATTGATTCTTTACATTTTTGAAACATAAATCACTACAAGGGTCCGAACCGCGTCTATGCATTCCAAAAACATTATTCGGACCATGACACCACAGCCTACTAGGTTTTATGCACAAAAATTTTACGGGGCCTTACATCCTCCCCCCTTAAGATCATTCGTCCTCGAATGAGGATTTTGAAAATGAGTTGGTTTTGAAAGACATGATATGCAAACTATCAAAATTTTAACTAACTCTTATATTTTAGAAAAATTTCGCCAGAGTTTCCTTTGTATTATGGACATATCCACCTGTCAGAGGGCCCCCGAAACACATTACCAAATAGCAATACACAAATACATCACTTTCCACAACTTGTATACACTTTCTTACCTCAACGAATGCACATATTCTATCACATTGTTACAATTGCACATAAACTAGTCACTTCAATGAGTTCTTACCTTATTTAACCATCTTAATACACCATGTACACACAAACAAACCATTACCAATCTACACTTACTATTAGTTTTTTATTTAACAAATGAATCTTTATAAGGATTTCATTTATCAAGAAAGGTTCAACTGACACAAGGTAAAAACACATTTAACTCGTTACAACATGAAGGAGACTTTACTAATACTAAGAGGGAAAAAACTTGAACAAGATGGAAGTTACTAGGAGTAGAAGGGTCACCTAATTTCTTCTAAGCTTGATCAAACAAATGGGGGTACTTCTCCTTCATCTCTTTTTCTGCTTCCCATGTGGCCTCCTCAACTTGTTGGCTTCTCCACAATACTTTAACAGAGGCAACTTCCTTATTTCTCAACTTACGGACTTGCCTATCAATAATGGCAACTGGAACTTCTTCACATGACAAATCTTCATTAACCTCAACAGCCTTGACTGGCATGATGGTGGATGGATCTACAATCACTTTCTTCAACATGGACACATGGAATACCGGGTGCACTGATGACATCTCAGGAGGTAACTCCAGCCTATAAGCAACTTGACCAATCCTTTGAACGATCCGATATGGCCCAACATACCTAGGAATCAATTTCCCTTTCTTTCCGAATCGCATGACTCCTTTCATAGGAGATACCCTCAAGAACACCCAATCATCGACTTGAAACTCCAAATCCCTTCGGCAAACATCTACATAGGATTTTTGGCAAATCTGTGCAGTTTTCATCCTTTCCTGAATAACCTTAACTTTTTCCATAGCTTCGTACATCATATATGGCCCTAGCAATTCCGCTTCACCTACCTCAAATCACCCGATTGGCGACCTACACCTTCTCCCATACAATGCCTCAAACGGGGCCATCTGAATGCTAGCGTGATAGTTATTATTATAAGGAAATTCTATCAGTGGCAAGTGTTCGTCCCAATTACCTTTGAAATCTAAGACACAAGCCCGCAACATATCTTCAAGCGTCTGAATGGTCCGTTCGGCCTGACCGTCGGTCTGCGGATGGAAAGCTGTGCTGAGATTCACCTGAGTTCCCAAACCTTGCTAAAACTTCTTTCAAAAGTTAGCTGTGAATTGAGCCCCGCGATCCGAGATAATAGAAAGTGGAGTGCCATGAAGCCTTACTATCTCCTTGATGTACAACCTTGCATATTGCTCCGCAGTATCAGTAGACTTGACTGGCAGGAAGTGAGCTGATTTGGTGAGTCGATCAACTATCAACCATATTGAGTCGAACTTACGCTGAGTGCGAGGTAACCCCACCACGAAATCCATATTGATCATCTCCCATTTTCACCTTGGTATTTCTATAAGCTGAGTCAATCCACCGGGCCGTTGATGCACGACCTTCACTTGCTGGCAGTTCGGGCATTTAGCTACAAAGCTTGCCACATCCCTTTTCATACCGTTCAACCAATAAATCTCCTTAATATCATGATACATTTTTTTGGAACCAGGGTGCATGGAATACCTGGAAATATGAGCCTCTGCCATCACTCTTTCCCGAAGCTCGTTCACATACGGAACACATAATCTACCCTGACACCGTAATACACCATCCTCACTGCTGAGTACAAATGCTGAGGTCTTTTCATTCATAACTGCTTCCTTCACCCGAACTAATGCTGGATCCATGAACTGCATTTCCTTGATTTCCGCAATCAATGATGATTATGCTCCATTATGCACCAAAATATTCCCTTCGTCTGACGCCGAGATACGAACCCCCAAACTGGCTAATTGGTAAACCTATCGAGCCAGGGGTCTCTGATCCACACCCAAATGAGCCAAACTACCCATGAATTTCAGACAGGGTGTCGGCTACCACATTCGCCTTCCCTGGATGGTACAATATGTTCATATCATAGTCCTTGAGCAATTCTAACCACCGCCACTGTCTCAGATTCAGCTCCTTCTGCTTGAACAAATACTGGAGGCTCTTGTGATCTGAAAACACATCTACATGAATCCCTTAAAGATAGTGTCGCCATATTTTCAAGGAAAACACAACATCTGCAAGCTCCAAATCATGCGTCGGATAATTCTTCTCATGGTTCTTGAGTTGCCTGGAAGCATAAGCTATGACCTTTCTCGCTGCATCAATACACATCCCAAACTGACTCTTGAGGCATCACAATAAACCACAAATCCCTCTGTGCCTTCTGGCAAGGCCAATACTGGTGTCGAGGTCAATCTTGACTTCAACTCTTGGAAACTTTTCTCGCATGCATCGGACCACTGGAACTTAACTGCCTTCTGCGTCAGTTTTGTCAATGGGGAAGCGAGGGTTGAAAATCCCTCCACAAACCTCCGATAGTACCCTGCCAAACCCAAGAAGCTACGAATCTCTATCGGGGTCGTGGGTCTAGGCCAATCTTTCACTGCTGCAATCTTCTGAGGATCCACCTGAATCCCCTCACTGGAAATAATATGCCCTAGAAAAGCTACGAACTCCAACCAAAACTCACATTTTGAGAACTTGGCATACAATTGATGCTGAAGAAGGGTCTGCAATGCTGCTCTGAGGTGAATGGCATGATCTTCCTTGATCCGAGAGTAGATGAGGATGTCGTCAATGAATACAATCACAAATGAATATAGGAATGGCTTGAAAACCCAATTCATAAGATCCATGAAAGCTGTTGGGGCATTGGTTAGCCCAAAAGACATGACCAAAAACTCGAAGTGACCATAACGAGTTCTAAAGACGGTCTTAGGAATATCCTGCTCCCTGATCTTCAACTGGTGGTACCCGGACCGTAAATCGATTTTCTAGAAGAACTTTGCTCCCTGCAATTGGTCAAACAAATCATCCACTCGAGGCAAAGGATATTTATTCTTGATGGTGACTTTGTTGAGTTACCGATAATCAATACACATTCGTAGTGACCTATCCTTCTTTCTGACGAAGAGAACCGGAGCACCCCACGGCGACACACTCGGTCGTATGAA
The DNA here is from genome assembly GCA_032618575.1 of Nicotiana noctiflora. Taxonomy (NCBI): domain Eukaryota; kingdom Viridiplantae; phylum Streptophyta; class Magnoliopsida; order Solanales; family Solanaceae; genus Nicotiana; species Nicotiana noctiflora. Next base: position 314,772 of record JASVEL010000756.1, on the reverse strand, counting down.
CCCTTTCTCTAATAAATCCCTCAGCTGCTCCTTTAACTCCCTTAACTCTGCTGGCGCCATTCTGTATGGTGGAATGGATATTGGCTGAGTATCCGGCAATACATCAATCCCAAAATCAATCTCCCTATCTGGTGGAATGCCTGGAAGCTCATCCGGAAACACTTCAGGAAATTCATTCACAATTGGCACGAACTCGAGGGTAGGCACCTCTAATGTGGTGTCCGTTACCCGGACCAAGTGATAGATACACCCCTTCTTAATCATCTTCGAAGCCTTAAGGTAGGAAATAAACCTACCCCTAGGTACTACACCATTTCCTCTCCATTCAATAACTGGCTCGTTAGGGAACTCGAGCCTCATAACCCTCGTCCGACAGTTAAGCTTGGAAAAGCACGAATAGAGCCAATCCATCCCCATGATTACATCAAAATCTACCATCCCAAGCCTAATGAGATCGGCTGTGGTAACACGGCCACTCACCATAACAACGTAATTTCTATAGACTTGTGAGGCTGTAATAGAATCACCAACCGGAGTCGACACAGAGAACGACTCATGAAGTTGTTCGGGTTCTATCCCAAAAATTGAAGAAATGAACGGGTTAACATAAGACAAGGAGGACCCCAGATCAATAAGGGCATAGCAATCAATAGTCTGAACAGACAGGATACCTGTAACAACATCTGGAGAAGCCTCCGCGTTCTGGTGGCCACTCAATGCGTAGAATCAGCTAGGTCTACCCCTACCATGAGCTCCTCCCCTAGATGCACCACGCCCTGCTGATGCTGGAGGATGCGTTGATGATGTAGCAGCCGAAGAACAGGATGACTGAGCAGATCCCCTACCCATAACCTGACTGGGTGCATGGCAGTCTCGCTGAATGTTACCTCTCATCCCGCACCTGAAGCATACCGAATGTCAAGGTAGCAGGTCTCTGTATGAAATCTCCCACACTTGGGGCATGTAGGTCTCCCCTGCGGCTGGGATCTCACCCCAGGACGACCAGACTGACGAGACCTCCTACTGTCTGAACCGGGTCTCGAATAACCGCCCTGCTGATGACTGTGCATTGATGGCGGTGCACTCGCGGAGGACTGAGCATATGACTGGAATGGCCCTAATGACCCTCTCCCTGGAAGTGATCTCCCTGAATGACCCATTGACCGGGCCCTGCTGCTACTTTCTCTTTCTGCACGAATCTTCAATTTCCTGGCCTCTGTGGCCTGAGCAAACCCCACGATCTTACCATTATTCATATCTGAGTGCAAAGCTGTTGTGGCAGCCTTATTCACTACCAAAGGGCTAAGGCCCTGAACAAACCGTCGAACCCGGACATCCATGGTCGACACAAAATGAGGAGCGTTCTTGGACAACCTCACGAACTCCATGTGATACTCCCAAATACTCATACTGCCCTGTTTGAGGACCTCGAACTCAGTGGCACGGGCTGCAATTGTCTCAGCAAGAAAGAAGTGGTCCATGAATGCATCCACGAACTCATCCCATCTGGCCGGAGGGCTCCCTTCCTCACGGGAATCCTCCCACATTTCGAACCATGAACGTGCCGCTCCCTTCGGCCTGTAAGAGGCCAACTCTACCCCCTCTATATCTGTAGCCTTCATCACTCTGAGGGTCTTGTATATCTCATCAAGGAAATCATGTGGGTCAACCTTTGGATCGGTACCTGAGAATTCCGGAGGGGCCAACCGCAAGAACTGGTGGACTCTGGAGCCGGAGGAATCTTCCTGTCCACTGGAGGACACAGGGGCGTCATGGGATCTCTAGGCCTGGGCGGCCACTAACTGTGTTAACATATGAATGGCTCCCCTAAGATCCTCATTAGAGATACCGGAACCAGAAACTGGAACTGTATCTGAGTTTTGAACAGATGGGCAGGAGGGATGGTGGCATCCTCTGCCGCAGCTGGAATAGGGACACTTGGGTTTTGAACAGATGGGCCAGGCAAATTTAGGATTGGTTGGTCATTCTCGCCCACGGCATCGGGCACATGATTAGCAGCCGCACTCGGGCCGGCATTGGCCCCAAGGCCGAGTCTATCCTTCTTCTTAGGCGCCATATTCTGAAAATTTAGGAATAAGGCGCGAAATAGACAAAACTATTTCCACATTGCACTTTACCGCACGATATAGATTAACAAAGAAATAGGTAAATTCCTAAATGTCCGTGCAGCCCCCAACTTATCTGATGTGGTCGACAACACACCGATAAGAAGGGCACTACTAGACACGGCTCCGAGACATCCTAGGACACTTTAAAATGTTAGGCTCTGATACCAAGTTTGTCATGCCCCAAATCGAGCGACATGACCGGCGCCTGATCGGGTATCCCCAGTCAAGCGGACCCGGGTGCCTTTCATTCCCACGCGTTACCCCTGTGTTGATTATTTCTCATTAACCAAATATCTTACCAATTATAACCGATTTCACAACATACAAACATAACCATGCGAGTGATTCATTAACGAGTTTACAGTTTTTAGATCGCCCGACATAATATATACATAAGACCAGAATCCCACAGTTTACATGTCTACAGAGACTCTAGGATACAAAAGGGAATACAATACTTGCCGGTAACAAGGCTCCGGCTATACCTTACAAAACCAAAATGAAGTCTAAACAAAAGTGGCGTGAACCACACAGGGCCCCGAGGAAGAAAGGGGCTCACCAAAATGGGCAGTGGAAGATGAAGGATACTACGACCGATTAGCTGAAGTGCCTACTACTGATCCACCTACAATCATAACACGAATGTAGCATCCCTGGCAGAAGGGACGTCAGTACACTTGAATTGTAGTGGTATGTATGGACAAACTTGGTCCCAAGTAAACTCAAGTCGTTAAACAAGAATCACGATGACAAGATAGCCAATATATTACATCAAGGATCAATTAAGCCAGCTAACCATGTCTTCCACATTTTACTCATTTCAGATAAGTCTCAACACAAAGCACGTTTAAGGTAAACAAGTAGAACAACAACCAATCAACCACATAAATCATAAGTAGTCAAACAAAGGGGTAATGAGTGCCCCACAGGTTGCAAACTCTCCTGCTGTCTCCTTTCACAATTTCATATCAATGATTTTATATCAATTTCGTTAGCGATTTCGATCGCTTTCCATCCTTATTACCTCGTCCACCCTTATTACCTCGGCCACCCTTATCACCCCAACCCACACCTTATTTCTTCGTGTTACGGCGTGCAACCCGATCCCACCGTACAGTTTCAACACAACAATCACAAGCAGCAGATAAGGCACTTCACACAATTACAACTAATTCAAATAAGCAGCTTACAATTCGATTCATATTCTCAAATACTTTTCAATTGAATTAACAACCAAATTATCACGTTTCCACATTCAAGAGTGCCCACATAAGCATTTTCAACAATTTTCCACAATTCAAGTGTTTCAATTCCTTCCACAATAAGCCATATATGCCATCACAATGATTGTTCCCAATTCTTTACCCATTTCAGTTCCCTTTTTATCTTTCAATTCATATTTCATACCACACCACACGTAGTTCAACATCAATCGAACACCCAATAATGAAATCAAAGAAGTACATACAATTTCTCAAATTAACACATGCCAAAACAATTTTCACACACTTGGGCGATTTTACAAGAATCAAATTTAGCCAAACATACCTGGTGTCATTTTTTCTTCCTTTAACTTCCTACTTTATCCTTGCCCAATCTATCCTATCTTTGCCGACCTTGTTTTGGAGACTCTTACGTCTATTCACTTCCTTTTTACTAGAAATCAAGTTCAATAATCCTGCATGAGTGTAAAATTCTAGTTTCAAAAGCTATTATATGCAACCCTCTCTTCTACCCATTTTAAAACTGAAAATTAGAGAAAATAGGTAGGGTTTTTACCTTGAATGATTTGGGGAAGTTGAATCTTTTCCCTAGAATCCTTTGGACTAAATGGTTGGAACAATCTTTGAAGATGGAAGACTTCTCTCTCTAAAACCCCTCTCTTCTCTCTCTAATAGTGGTAAGATGATATGATAAAATGAAGGAGAAAGTTGTTATATTAATGAAGAGGTCGGGTCGAATTTTATAAAATTTTTAGGCCGGGTCAATTCTGCGGTCGCATCTGCGATCGCAGAATTGACATGCGGTCCGCATAATGACCGTGGAATTTCCTCGAAATTTACACAAGTTCTGTTACGGAATGCGACCAGAATGCGGTCCGCATTCTTGATCTGCGGTCGTAGAGTGCACCGCAGATTTGACACTCAAAAACCTTCGAGAATTTATGCGGTAGATCAGTGGTCCGCAGATCCATTCTGCGATTGCATATCGACCGCATTCTCAACACCAATTTTTGTAAACCTTATGTTAAGCTCTGTGGCAGGAATGCGGTCCGCATAGCAGATCTGCAGTCGCATTCCTGACAGCAGAATCGACACATTTCTGGAAAAATTGATTCTTTACGTTTTTGAAACTTAAATCACTACCAAGTGTCTAAACCGCGTCTACGCATTCCTAACACATTATTTGGACCATGACATCATAGCTACTAGGTTTTATGCATAAAATGTTTACGGGGCCTTACAGTGATGTATCGGTTGTCACCGATGTGGCTACTAGCGAGGAAGGAGTGGCTTCTGGGCGAGCCCCTATGTCCCCAAAATGTACCATGGGAGTACTATACTCGGGTGGATATGGCGACGACGGGGCCTCACCATCAGCTCATGATCCCAACGGGATATAATCTATTGTTGGATAGTGAGCAGGCCATGACGGACATAACCTTACTGTGTGCGGCCGCTGAGACATGACCTTACTGTGCGCAGACCTATCCCGCTGAGTTGCAGGCGCGGCTTTGCAGGTAAGCTCTGCTGTTATTTTTTGTTGTTTCACTATAATCCTTGAGGCTTGTTCTAACTTGGGCTTTGTTTCTTTTCTCCTTTTTCTTTTAAACCCTCATTTTGGAAGTGGAGAAGGGCCGGCGTGATCGAAAAAAAAATGCCGTTCTTAGGATGGTGATGAAGAAATAGAGGGAGGTCCAAAGCAAGCATAAAATGTTGGCGGACCGTTATGCCCAAGACCCACATTTTCAAGTATTCCACGAGGGGTTGGAGCAGGAGGAAAGGACTGCGAGAGCGTACAACCCAGTTTGAATGGGTAGATGCGGACTTAATGGCCGTTGTGGCTCGAAATACCGAACTGGAGAATCTTCTTCGGCAGAAGGAGGAAGAGTTGGAGATTGGCCATGTGGCGATGGTGGAGGCAGCTAAAATGCGTGCCAGAGTTGATGCCTTAACTGCTGAGCTCAGGGCCAAAGCGATGGAGGTTGATGCTCTTTAGCAGGTGACAGCACCCGGTCCTATCGACGATGTATCCCGTGAAGCGCATGACATGTGGGTGTATGACGAGGCTATGCGGACATTTTTGAGGAACTACAAGCTGTCGGTAGGGCCATTGAGATGGAAGTCGAAGACCAGCGCTGTCTGGTTAGGGTCACACGAGAAGCTTGTGGGTATAACCCTAATTCCCTGGGCCAGGCGGGATATACCTTTGCGGATGTGAATCAGCTGGGCACGGGGTCCTAGATTTCTTTGCTGTTTCGGATCGAGGGCAGCGATGACCATGGTGACGGCACGACTGGTGCATCAGTGGGTGGCGAAGGCCAAGGCGGTAGTTAGGCTGTATTTGATTTTGTAGTCGGAGAGACGTGATTATTGTAAATGACTTGTACATGAAACATTTTTTGGAGTAAATAGAAATCATACATGCATACTGTTGTGTTTACGTCTTCTTTCGTACTTTTATCTTGTGTACTCATTGCGTTGTATCGATTTTTATCGAGTTAACTTGTCGTAGTTAGGCTGAATTGATTCGGGCCTTAGCTGCTTGTTTGTTTTAAAACAGCTGTTGTCTTTCCCTCGACCCTGATCGTGTCGGGTCGAGTCGAGTTGGTTGTTTCGGCCTTGGCCTTGGCCTTTTGCTTGTTTAGGGGTGGTCGTAGCCTCTTCGTGTGCTGTGGGTTGCCTTAGAATTATATGCCTTTGTGGATGGCTGCAGCTTATTTACACGTTGTTAGTGTTCTTAGCCTTTTATGCGTTTATGGATGGCCGTAGCCTCTCTATACGTTATTAGTGGCCTTAGCCTTTTGTGCATTTAGAGGCAGCCGTAGTCTCTCTATACACTATTAGTGGCCTTAGCCTTTTGCATTTATGGATGGTCGTAGCCTCTCTATACGTTGGAGATGGTCGTAGCCTTTCATACATTGGAGGTGGCCGTAGCCTTTCGTATATTGGAGATGGTAGTAGCCTTTCATACATTGGAGATGGTTGTAGCCTTTCATACATTGGAGATGGTCGTATCCTTTTATACATTAGCGATGGTCGTAGCCTTTCAAGATGACCATAGCCTTTCGTACATTATAGATGGTCGTAGCCTTTCAGACATTGGAGATGGATGTAGCCTTTCATACATTGGAGATGGTCGTAGCCTTTGATACATTGGAGATGGTCGTAGCCTTTCGTATATTGGAGATGGCCGTAGCCTTTCGTACATTAGAAATGGTCGTAACCTTTCATGCATTGGATATGGACATAGATGGCCGTAGCATTTCGTACATTAGAGATGGCCACAGCCTTTCGTACATTGGAGATGGTCGTAGGCTTTCATACATTGGAGATGGCAATAGCCTTTCATACATTGGAGATGGTCGTAGCCTTTCATACATTGGAGATGGTCGTAGCCTTTCATACATTGGAGATGGCCGTAGCCTTAGTCCCTATGATATGCTATTTGTGTCGATTGGCGGAACAATTGGTGTATCAGATTAGCCTCATATGCATTTCTGAGCATCTCCTTCGTCGCCTCGTTAAAAACCTCTCCGAGAAAACCCGATTGGGACAAAATTCGGATGAGGGAAAAAGAGTACGACTTGGGGGATACACTTTTTAGAAATGGAAATACTTGAGGTGGGAGATGTTCCAGTTGTTTTGGAGCATTTTTCCATCTATGGTTTCTAGTCGAAATGAACCATTGTCCGCTGTTGCTGTGATTTTGTAGGGCCCGTCCCAATTGGTCCCCAATTTTCCTTTGCTAGGGTCTTTGGATGCTAATGTCTTGGCTTTTAACACGTAGTCACCCACTTTGAGCGGTCAAATTTTTGCTTTCTTGTTATAGTATCTTTCGATCTGTTGTTTCTGGGCAACCGGCCTAATGTGGGCCATCTCTCTTCTTTTTTCGGCTTCATCGAGGTCTTGGAGTCGATTCGTATCATTCTCTACTCCGCTTGTGCGAGAGTATCTTAGACCCGGCTCGCCTACCTCGACTGGTATGATAGCGTCAGTCTGGTAGATCAGCGAGTAAGGCGTTTCTCTTGTGGAGGACTTGGGGGTGGTTATGTGTGCCTATAGCACCTTTGGTAATAGCTCGAGCCACAGTCCTTTGGCGTCTTTGAGCTTTATTTTTAATATACTCACTACGGTTTTGTTGGATGAGTCTGCCTAATCGTTGGCGGCTGGATGGTACGGTATTGAGAGTTTTCTTTTGATACGCCATTTATCAAAGAAGTCGGTTGTTTTCTGCCCGATGAATTGTCACCCGTTGACATAGGTGATTCTTTGGGGAAGCTGAAGCGGCATATGATATTTTTCCAGATGAAGGCGATGACCTCTTGCTCGCTAATCTCGGTGTAGGTACCTGCTTCCACCCACTTGGAGAAATAGTCAGTTAAAACTAATAAAAAATGTACCTTTCCTCATCTGGCTGGTAGTGGTCCAATTATATCCATTACCCACTTGATGAAGGGCCGTGGCAAAGTGACTGAATGGAGGGGTTCCCCTGGTTGGTGTATCAAGGGGGCAAACTTCTGACACTTTTCGCATAGGCGGACGTACACCGCTGCATCTTTTTTCATGGTGGGCCAGTAGTATCCAGCTCGCACCAGGCAATGTATGAGTGCTCGATTACCTGAGTGGACGCCACAATGGCCTTCGTGAAATTCCTCCAGTATCGACATTGTCTGATTGGTGCCTAGGCACTTGGCCAGGGGTCCTCAAAAAGTCCTCTTGTAGAGGTCGTTATTTACTATGCAGTACCTTGCTGCCTGCATGCAAAGCTTTTTGCTTCCTTTTTGTCGGGCGGTAATGTTCTATCCTGTAAATATGATATAAATTGGTTGTGACAGTCCCAAGTTAGATGTAGGGAGAGTACATCAGTGTGATTGATTTTCGAGTGAAGGAGAGTGACGATGCTTTCTTTTCTTAGGTTTGTGGTGGCCGCAGCCAGCTTAGCCAGGCCGTCTGCTTCGACATTGTGTGCTCTAGGAATTTGTTCGAATTGGCATTCATCGAGCTATGCCATCAACCTGTGGATTTCCACTTGATATTTCTGCAACCTTTGTTCATTGATTTTATAAGTACCGGTGAATTGATTTACCACGAGTTGTGAGTCGGAGTGCAAGATGAGTTGGCGGGCCCCATATCTAACGGCTAATTTTATACCTGCAATAACGGCTTCGTATTCTACCTCGTTGTTAGTCATCTCGGGGATTCGTATGGACTGGTGAATGGTTTTGCTTGTAGGGACTTCGAGGACGAGTCCCAGTCTTGATCCCGAGGTATTTGTGGCCCCATTGGTATAGAGGGTCCAGAGGACGGTATTTGAGATGGAATGCAGGGCTTCCTTTTACCCCTCTGGCAATAATTTAGCACTGAATTCAACCACAAAGTTAGCGAGGACTTGCGACTTGATGGCAGTTCTAGGAATGTATGTGATATCGTGCTCGTTGAGTTGTATGGACCATCTGGCGAGCCGGCCCGATAGTTCGGTCTTGTGCAAGATGCTCCTCAGGGGGGAAGTGGTCACTACTTTAATGGGGTGGCATTGGAAATAGGGTCTCAGCTTCCTCGAAGCCGTGACAAGTGCCGGAGCCAATTTTTCGATGTGTGGATACCATGTTTCAGTGTCTACTAGGGTTTTGCTAATGTAATAAATAGGTGGTTGCATAACTTTTACTTTGAGAACCAACACTGTGCTAACTGCGACTTTCGATACGGCCAGATATGTCAGTAAGTGTTTTCCCAGTTTCGCCTTTGACACTAGTGGTGGTGATGACAGCTGTGCTTTCAGTTCTTGTAGGGATTTGACACATTCTTCGTTCCAGTGAAATCCGTTGTCTTTTCTCAGGACGTAGAAGAATTTGTGGCATCTGTTCGTAGGATCGAGAGATGAAATGGGAGAGGGCTGATATCCGTCCCGTCAATTTCTGGACCTGTTTTTGCTGTTGAGCACTTCAGGTATTGAAACGATTGATTCGATTTGATCATGGTTGACTTCGATACCTCTTTGGGACACGAGAAAACCTAAAAACTTTCCTGACACCACGCCAAAGGCGCATTTCTCGGGATTCAGTTTCATCCCATACCTTTTCAGTGTTTCGAAGGCCTCTTGCAAGTGGGTGATGTGATCTTCCTTTCTGGCGGACTTCACTAGCATGTCATCGATGTAAACCTCCACGGTCTTGCTGAGCTGTTCTTTGAACATATTGGTGACTAATCTTTGATACGTGGCCCCCGCGTTTTTTATCCCAAAGGGCATCACTTTGTAGCAGTAGGTCCCTTGATGTGTGATGAACATGGTTTATTCTTGGTCTTCTTCAGCCATTAAGATCTGATTATAATGGAATATGCATCCAAAAAACTTAGCAGTTCATGTTCGACAGTGGCGTCGATTAGTTGGTCGATGTGTGGGATGGGGAAGGAGTCCTTAGGGCAAGCCTTGTTCAGGTCGGTGAAATCCACACACATTCTCCATTTCCTGTTCTTTTTTTTTTACCATTACTACTTTGGCAACCCACTGCAGGTATTTTGACTCTCTGATAGAGCCGTTGGCGAGTAATTTGTCCACTTTTTGCGGATTGCCTCGTTAATCGCGGTGTTGAATTTTCTTCTAATTTTCTGTACAGGCGGATGTAACGGGTCAACGTTGAGTTTATGGGTAGTGATGTATGGCGATATCCCTTGCATGTCTGCATGGGAAAAAGAAACTATGTATGTATGATCCGTTAAAAATTCACGTTACTTACTTAGGTTGGTGAGCCCGTGGCCAATGTACGCTTTCTTTTCGTGGCTGTGGCTGTCCAGTTGAACCGGATCGAGGTCCTCGATCGTCACTTTACAGGCTTCCACAATGTTTGGGTCTCTGATGGTACCAGTCGTCGGGTCCATTTTGGTCCTTGACATGGCTAATTCCTATACTTCTACGCTTGCTCCTTTTAGCTATCGGGTGTGGGTGCAATCCTATGCTATCTTGTAACACTCTTGCGCTGTGCGTGGCTCTCCTTTGATGCTGAATATCACCCATGGAGTAGGGAACTTGACCACCTGGTACAAACTTGAGGGGACTTCTCGCATGGCATGTATCTATGGGCGTCCAATGATAACATTGTACGCCGTTTCTTGGTCCATTACGTGAAAAGTCGTCTCCAATGTGACTCCCCCTGCAAGGACGGGCAAAATCACTTCTCCTAATGTACGTTCCACTGTATTGTTAAAACCAGTTAGAGTTATACAATAGGGGTATTATCCTATCCTCGAGTCCCATTTGCGAAAAGACTCTTGGATGGATGATGTAGGCACCGCTTCCGTCATCGATCATGACTCTCATGACATCCATGTCAACAATACGTAAAGTGATAACTAAAGCATCATAATGGGGAAAACACAAACTGTCGGCATCAGACTTATCGAAGGTGATACTCCTTTCGAAGTCATCGTACCGTTCGTGGGAGATGGTTCGCTTCAGCCTGTGTGTGTTGGCGAATTTGACATGGTTGATAGCAACGTCGGTGTCATCTCCGACGATCATGTTTACTGTCCATGTCGGAAAGGGTGACTTTGGTGGCACGCGGGATTGTTCTCGCCCGCATGCGAAATCGGTTTTTCCTTTGTCACTAAGCAGCTCCTTTAGGTATCCCTCGTTTAGCATTATGATGACTTCCTATCGTAGGCCTATGCAATATTCAGTTTTGTGTCCCCGCTCTTGGTGGAATTCACACAGGACGTTTATTTCCTCATGGCGGGATCTGATTTCATTTTCTGAGGCCACTGCACCTTGGTGCCAAGCTTTTGCAGTTTGTACACTATCTCTGAAGGAGAGACACAAAAGTTATGTGATGAAAGCAAAGAGGGCATACCTCTTTTGTTCCTGAGTGGAGCGAGATGTCGTTGTAATGCGTCTATATGATGAGGAGGTGGATGAGGAGACCTCATGTATGGCTGATGCTGTTGTTTACTTTGGCGAGGGGGAAGTTCTCGGCGTCCTTCGTGACGCTGATCTTTCCTTGTGTCTGAGTGTATAGTTTTCAATCATCAGGTAGGCCGGTTGAGATCATCTTTGTACGCTCGTACCTAAGCGCAGGGCGTTGTGGATCTCGTCCCATGTTGTGGGAGGATATTTCATGAGCCGGCTTAGTAGCTTCTTAGTTGCTCTGGAGCCGTCCCTACTGAGTCCGTTCTGGAAGGCATCTATCGCCATGCCTTCCGATATGTTTGGCAGACTCATCCTCACGTTGTTGAATCTAGCAAGGAAGTCCTTGAGGCCCCCGCCCGTGGTTTACCTGACGACGAAGATGTCGTTCACCCTTGCCTCTTCCTTCTTTGCGCCAGCGTGTGCGGTGACGAACTTGTCCCCCATTTCTTCGAAGGTTGAGATTGCTTTGGCGGGCAGTTGAGAGTACCATATTAGGGCTCCCCTGGTCAGCATCTCGCTGAACTTCTTCAGCAGCATAGATGGTACCTGCTCTTTTGATAGGTCGTTACCTTTCAGAACGGATATATAATGGATGAGGTGATCATCGGGATCAGTGGTTCCATCGTATACCCTCAGATAAGGAGGCATCTTGAAAGTCTTTGGGATGGTGTAAGGGGCGGCTTCCTCGGAGTAGGGTTGTTCCACGAACCTTCCCACGTCGCATTTGGGTGGTAGTTTAGGTGCTTTGCGGATCTTGTCGACCCTATCCTGATGCTCTTTCATTTGGTCGCGGAGGGCCTTGTTTTCGCTCTCCATTTCGTCCATTTTTTTCAGAATGGACGCCAGTGTGTCATCGTGTGTTTACGTCTCGACGGGTTGGTTGTTTGTTCGCGCTTCCTCTTGCTCGTCCGTTGTGGTAGCGATACTTGTCGTCGGTACTGCTTTTGTGTGGCTCTGTGGTGATTTTTTCACTAAGCCGCTCAGGGTACTCGTCAACCATTCTTCTAATAATTTTCTAACCGCCAGGGGTGCTTCTTTTGCAGCGGACGTGGAAGCTTCCTTGTCCTGCAAGTTCGCAAGGTTTCCGGATGGGGAAGGTGAAACTTCTATCTCTGGTGTGGTATCAGGGGTAGTGGTAGTGGTAGTGTTACCACCGACCTCGTTCAGGGAGATCATGAGGTTGGTGGTGACTTCCATTATAGCTTTGGACCTGGTGTTGTTTTCGGTCATTTTTGGGTTTTCGTGGAAATGGATGATGTTGTTATCTGATCTTTTGGGTGTATACTATAGATTTGATTCTCGAAATCCCCACAAACGGCACCAAATTGTTTGACTAAAAAATTATCGATTACTTTATAAGTTATGGACAATCAAAAATTGTGAGAAAAAGGGTATATCGCAATCAACTATAATAAACCCCGGAGAAAGATCTATATCGCAATCAACTATAATAAACCCCGGAGAAAGATCGATATCGCAATCAATTATAATAAACTCCAAAAAATAGATCTGTAGCATTTATATTGTGAATCTTAGAAAAATGGCGAGGTTATGTGAACTATCAATGATTATCACTGGGAGGGTAAAGAGAGAATAATTAACAAAGAGAGAATAATAGAAAGAGAATAATTAGAACTTGTATTATTAAGAAATAACACTTGTCCTTCCAATAAGGAAACCCCCTCTTTATATAGAGGAAATGTTTTCTCGCTAAAGATGTAATTCGTTTAAGGACTGTTGACGTCTTAAAAATAGGACAGGGAAGAGGGAAGTGGTGCATGTACGCACGAGTCGACACCACGCCTTCATCGTTAAAGACGTGCCCTCGATGCCGTGTGGGTGTGGGGGGAGATATGCTTGGCCTTTATCAGGTGTGGGCGCGGAAAAGACGTACTCGACTCTTATTAGTTATATTCAATTCGACCCCTTACAATTTATACAAACAGAAATATGAGTTTTCAGTAGGTAAAACACGATTCTATTTAATGTCTTCATTATTTGACTTAGCCTGATCTTTTATTTAAGAAAATAATAGAGAGCAATGCCGTCGATCATTTCAATTTATACAGAAATGACATATGAAAAAGTGCGATCTTCTTTCTTATAGAGTACTACTAGTTGTTATTTTTGGAAAAGTTAACAATGCTTTCAAACGGCAATGTATCTTTTTTATTTTGCTCAAGCACTTCAATTAATTAGTGGTAAAGCTTTTTTTTTCTTTTTTGTCTAATTAGCCTCAAATGGGAACTTTTATTACCTTAAGTAACAGGCAATCGTATTCACAGTGTCTAAATTTTAGTCCCAAAAGCAATTTCAAACCTCAGAGAGAAGTTTCTTTCATCAATATATCTGCTAAACGAAAGTAATTACTCCGTCATTTTCATATTAAATGAGATAATTTGATTCGGCGCAAAATTTAAAAAAGAAGAAGAAGACTTTAGTAATTTATGGTCTTAAAAACTTAAAGGGTAAAAGGTTTATGGGGCGATGACATTTGCATGGTTATAAAAGCTTCTCATTAAGGATAAATATGTAAAATGAAAGAGTTAAATATTAAATTATTTTTAAATTTAAAAATATGTTCTTTATTTTAAAACAAACTAAAAAATATATATATTATTTAATATAAAGCGGAGGGAGTATAAAATTTACAAACATTTTATAAAATACATTTGCATGTTAAAGCAGGTTAATATGAGTTGGATTCCAGTACTTGTTTTACATCAATTTTCTTGGAAGAAATGTATGTTTTGGCTTTATTTTTTTAAATGATTTTTTACTTTTAAAAATAAAAGTATATGGAAATTATGCCTTTCAGCCTTTGGTCAAAGTCACATGCGCTGTTAAGCTTCACTTTCACATCGGCAACCGCAACCTGTCACAATCACCTCGTTGGCTAAGAATTTTCGGCAAAATTATATATTCCCTCCATTTTAATTGACGTGAACTCATTTGACTGAGCACAGAGTTTAAGAAAAGAGAGAAGACTTTTGATTTTGTGGTGTAAAATAAGGCACCTTTATTTTGTGTGGCTATAAATCATTGCATAAAGGTAAATTATTTCCCAATAAGTAAATTGGTCATTCTTTTTTGCACGGAATAAAAAAGAAATATATTCACATAAATTGAAACAGAGGGAGTATATATATATAGTATGTTTAGTACTCCCTCCGTTTCAATTTATGTGAACTCATTTGACTGGGCACGGAGTTTAAGAAAAGAGAGAAGACTTTTGATCTTGTAGTGTAAAATGAGGCACTTTTATTTTGTGTGGCTATAAATCATTGCATAAAGGTAAATTGTTTCCAAATAAGGAAAGTGGGTCATTCTTTTTGGCACGGACTAAAAAGGAAATAGGTTCACATAAATTGAAACGGAGGGAGTATATATTTCTGACTATTATTTTTGAACAGCTATAAGGTAGCCATTTTTCAACAGTTTTCCGTCCCAGCCTCTACAAATATGCTTTTGTTCACAGTCCAATCAAAGGCCAATCAGCTTGGGTCTAGTTCGAGAATTTGTTAGCGCAAAGTACACAGATAGCAATTTTCAAAAATACAATTTAGAGATTAGCTAGTTGTAATTTTGCCTTGAAAATTTAAACTAATAGTTCTAACATCAGCACAATTCAGGATGTAGTCGTCCTAAACAATTGCTCAAAAAGTAAAATTTAGGACGCATTAACTAACTGCCAAATAATTGCCCTTTAGAGTGGCTATTTGGTGTCATTTTTACGAAAGCTGTGTGCTACATATTCTAGGGAGATTTGTACAAATACGATTATTTTGTGCCACAACTTATATCTTAAATTTATTAATTTTTTTTTTAAATAGCCTTGCTGCTAGAATTTAAAGCATATTGTTTGGATTTTGAAGTATGCTGCTAGAATTTTAAAGCAAACTACTAGAATTTGAAGCATGCAGCTAAAACTTTGAAGTACACAACCAGAATTTTTAAGTATGCAATTAGAATTTTGAAGCACACTACTAAAGTCCTCTAAAAAATTCTCTATCTAAAAATAATACTCTCTCCAACGACTAACTCAACGACTATATTATCCAATGCGTATCTCCACACTCCACCATATGGAGCCGCCGGGAGGCCTACTTCCGGCGAGTAAGGAGAAGGAATACATCCCTCTTGAGGGAGCGAAATTCAATGGGATATCTTATGCGACATCAGTCACATCTCCGTCTTCTTCCAATTCAAACCCTATTCGCCATAAAAGAGAGCAAGTTATTGCAAAGCACACAACTCACAATGGAATGACAGTAGTGATATTCAAGGCTAAAGACTACTATGGCATAATGGCAGAAGACATTATTGGTCGATTTCTTAAACTCCGTCCCCAAAATTCATAGAATTTGGTCAAGGTTTAAGGAGCTGATAAATGTGAAAGGATCCGCTAGAATTGGTGTTGATGACAATTATAATGTATTCATCGATCTATTCAACAAGGAAAATTGGAAAACTGTATGGTTTAAAAGAGTGATTGAAATTGATGGTCGAGAAATGTGGCTACAAAAATGGTCCCTAGATTTTAAACCCGAGGAAGATCTCCCTGTTGCCCAAGCGTGGCTATTATTGTCGGGACTGCCTTTCCATATGCACATATGGCATTATGTTAAACAAATTCTCAGCTCTGTTGGAACCCCTTTTGTTCTAGACATGTCGATCTGTGGAAGAACTAGACGAAGTATGGCCAATATTAGGGTGGACGTTAATCTCCTTAAGTCTCTGCCGGAAAGTGTATTCATAGCCCAGGAATATGAGGATTCACCTCCAGATGGTTACACTAAAAAATTGGAATATGAAGGCATACCTAAGTATTGTAAACATTGTAGAAAATTTGGGACACAACATGATTGAATGCAGTGCTTTAGATAAGAAGATTGCAACTAATGCCGAGGAGGTGCAAGACAAAAGCAAGGAGTAGCAAACTAAGAACAAAGCAGCTGGTAAAGAACAAGACCTCCACAATAAGCTAGAGAAATATGAGACTGATACTACAAAGAATCAGAAACCAGCAGAGGGAGAACAAACTCTGAAGACAAAAACTCAAAATATTAAGGAGGAAGAGGTAAAACAGAAAACAGACAACCTTATACTACACGAAAAGATTGATGCTGAAACAAAAATGAAGAAGAAAAAGAATAAGAAAGCTAAGAAAATGCCCAAAAGGAAAAGCAGTGTCAAATGCAAACCTTCTATCAGAGAAAAGATCACTACGATGCACTATCATTTCAAGAGCCTCTCAGTTCCACTACAAATAGCAACCTCGATGATTAAATGTAATCACCAAGAGAATGTCCTAAATCAAGATCTAGTAATAGAAAAGGATGCACTATGACTACTAATCAACTTCATGATATTGGGAAAATCAGAGCAAAGAGTACATGGAAGGAAGTAAAGAGCAGTGAGAAAAAAAAGCAGTGACCAAAACAAGCACAAGGGAGACAATCAAGAGAACAATGCAATAACAAAGGCTACAACTGAGGATGTCTAGTCAACTAGCTTACCCTCGGAGATCAAAAACCAAACAACCATAAATCTTTGTGTGGATCTTAACTGGGATCACACGACAAATCAAAGACAACTACCTGAATATTGCAACTAAGGACAAATCAACCATGTGAAAGAAGAAGCAACTGTGGAATCCAAAAGTATGACTGATGGAGAGGAGGCCACTTCTCAAAATTCGAATGAAGATGGATTTTCCTATTCTAGAGGAAGAAGCAGAAACAGAAAAAATTATATAAAGAAAAGTAAACAAAAAGACCTCACAAAGATTGCTGAAAACTCCATAGACAAAAATGAATCACCTTTATCTAGAGGAAAAAACAGAAACAAAAAAGCAGGAAAATAAAAAACAACACATCCCCTTCCGGTAAAAGAAGAGGAAGCAAATAGCAAACCTCCCCCTCAACCTAATGATTAGTACAATCTTCTGGAATATAAGAGGGGTAATATCCAAGAAGGCTATTCACAGACTTAAACTTCTTATCAACATCAACAAGGTGGTTTTTGTGGCAATCTTTGAACCCTTTGTTGATATGAGCAAGATAAATAGATACAAAAGGTTCTTAGGATTTCTACATTGTTAGGTTATTGTCAATGGTATGATCTGGTGCTTCTAGAACTATATGGATCACACTGAGGTGTTGGTAAATAGTGAACAAATTACTCTAAATATGAAAGAAAATGCTACAGATGCAGGAACCTTCGTTACAGTAGTATATGCCAAATGTACTACTAGTGAAAGAAGAGATACGTGGGATAGTATTCATAATATGAACAACACTATTGATGGCCCTTGGTGTATTGGTGGTGACTTAAACATATCATGGATCCGGCTAAAAAACTAGGTGGTAATCATCATCGAGCATATAGAAGTCTGGACTTTATTAGCACTATGGAACCTTGTGGCTTAATGGACATTGGTTTTACCGGTCCAAGATACACTTGGTGCAATAATAGAAGACCTAGCAAAATAATTTGGATGAGACCGGAAAGGATTATGATCAATGATCAATGGGCTCAACACTTCCAAATTAATACTATGAAACATTTGGTAAAGAATGGTTCTAATCATAGACCCCTTCTAGTAAAATGTCTTAATGACCAACAACATCACATCGAATACTTCATATTCCTCAATTTCTAGATCACTCAACCTGGCTTTCTAGATATGGTTCAGGAGATATGGAACACCAATATTGAAGGTAATGCTATGTGGAGACTCCAAAGCAAGCTGAAACTTCTTAGTAAGTATCTCAGTCAATGGTCAAAGGAAAACATTGGGGACATTCATGAACAAGTAAGTTCATGGGAGGAATTAATCCAGCAAACATGGGCAACAGCGAGGGGATTAAATTCTTTAAGGAAACACATTTTTCTGTTGGGCTCGGAATGTTATTCATCTGATTCGATTTCTGTTTTTTGTTTCTGGTTTCATTTTATTTTATAGAAATTACATTTTCAAATACAAATACTAAAAAACTTAAGGAATTTAGTTTATTTTTTTATTCTGTGTGCATCTTACTTTCAGCTTTGGGAGACTAAATTCTAGCGATTTTCTACTCCTATTTTGGAGATTAAAATCTTTGTATTTTCTAATCCAGTTTGAGATTAAAGTCTTTATGACTTTCTACTCAATTCAAGATTAAAATCTTTGTAATTTTCTACTTGGTTGTTTGTATTCGGTTTGAAGATATAAAAGCTTCACCGACTTATTAATTCTGGTTGTGTTAATTTCTTTTACAGAAAAATAATGACAAGTACGGACAATAGAATGGTATTGTTGGGACTACTACAATAATGGCTACTGCGCTTCAAGTCGCACAACTTCTGCCCCGGCGATAACACCGAAAAGTGTTCTAGCGTGGACTTTAAGCGTTTGCAGTAGAAAATATTCTTCTACCTGACCATACATAGTTTACCATGCTTTATCAATGAGGACGTTCCATTCCTGGGAGAAGCAACTCCTAAAAATGAGCAATTTGTTGTCACGGAGGCATAGAAGCATTATGACTTCTTATGCAAAAATTATATTTTAAGTTGCCTGTACAATATTTATTGCATCATGAAAACATCACGAGAGTTGTGAAATGCTTTTGAGAAGAAGTACAAGACTGAAGATACTGGACTTATGAAGTTTGTGGCCGCCAAATATCTGGATTTTAAAATGATTGACGGTAAATCTGTCATAATGCAAGTCCAACAACTGCAAGTGATTGTTCATGACCTCCTTGCTGAAGGTATAAGTAGATTCAACATTATTATTCAAGATATTGATTATTTTACTAGTTATAAATTTATAATTGAAGGTATGGTCATAAATGAAGTATTTCAAGTTGCTGCATTTATTGAAAAGTTGCCTCAGTTGTGGAAGGAATTTAAGAATTACTTGAAACATAGGCATAAGGAGATGACACTTGAAGACCGTGTTGTTCGTCTACATATTGAAGAGGACAACAAGGTTTCTGGGAGGAAGTATCATGGCAACTCAACAATAATGGGAGCAAATATTGTTGAGGAAGCGTTTACAAGCAATAAAAAGAGAAAGAAGCCATCTGGTCCAAAGAATTACCCGAGCAAGAAGAAGTTCAAAGGTATTCCACAACTGTGGAAAGGTTAGACATGAGGTTGTGGACCGCCGTGCACCAAAGAAGGACAAGGAGAAGAGTCAAGCAAATATGGTTAAAAAGAATGATGAAATAAAGGACTTATGTGCCATGCTATCAGAATGCAGCTTGGTAAGATATCCCAAAGAGTTGTAGATAGATTCTGGAGCCACTCGTTATGTTTGTGCTAACAAAGAGTTATTTGCCTCTTATGTCCCCATAGGGCCCGACGAGATTATCTTTATAGGAAACTCCGCAACAATAAAAATTGAAGGAGCTGGAAAGATATTTTTGAAGATGACTTCGAAAAAAGTTGTGACTCTAAGCAATGTTCTCCATGTTCCTGAAATTGTAAGAATTTGGTCTCTGATGGACTTCGTATGAAGAATGGTTTGAAGTGTGTGTTTGTTCTAGGAAAGTTGTAATAAATAAGATTGATGTGTATGTAGAAAAATGTTACCTAACTAAAAGCCTTTTCAAGTTGAATGTAATTGCTATTAATGTTAATAAAGTTCAAGCTTCTTCTTACTTACTTGAGTCAAATAATTTATGGCATACACGTTCACATTAGCTTCAAAATAATATGAAAAATGGTTAACTTGGAAATATTGACTAAATTTGAATGCGGTAATTTGAAATGTCAAATATATTTGGAATTTAAGTATGTTGAACATCCTTATAAGTCGGTTAAAAGAAATTCAAATGCTTTAGACTTAATTCACATAGATATTTGTGACATGAAGTCAATACCAGCTCACGGTGGGAAAAAATATTTCGTAACTTTTATTGACGACAGTACTAGATATTACTATATTTATTTACTTAACAGTAAAGATGAAACAATTGAGGTGTAAACACGTGATTTTTGACCCTCCCCGAGATTTTCTATATTTTTAGCGTAAAATATTTAGTTTAGTTTTAATATAGCTATTTTAGCTAAATTTGACTCTTTTACTTTATTTTTACCTTTAAATAAAAAATAACAAAAATATAGTTTTATTAATGTTTCGTAGTTATTTTTAAACTTGAAAAATACAAAAAATAGTACTTTATATTTTTATCTTTTTATAAAAACGAAAATAATAAAAAATAGTTTCATTAACATTTTGTAGTTACTTTAATTTTGGAAAATATAAAAAAATAATTTTTGTTTTAATTATTAGTCTTACAGTTATTTCGCTTACGTAGTGATTAATTAATAACACCGTGTTCTCATTTTCGATTCCGGGTAAAGAATAACATTCGGGTTCAAACTACCCGGTTTTATAATTTTTCGATCTAGCCCATAATAATCCGAGTCCACCACACATGTGGGGGACACGGACAAAACCAACCCATACCCATACATACACACACTAGGGGGACAATAGGTAATGGGGGATGAGAATAATTGGAAAATGACAAAAAGAAAGAAAAAACAAAAGAAAAAGACAAAAATAACATGGGACTAATTTTAAAAAAAAAATATAAAACAAAACAAAAAAACAAAAAGAAAAATGAAGGGGGACACGGCAAAGTGGGGTGGGACTTTAAAAAGACCATAACATGTATAAAAAAGAAAAAAGAGGGCAGAAAGAAGGGGGGCTCATTTTTTAAAGAAAAAAGAGACGCACAATACAGAGGGGAGCCCCTTTTTCTAAAGAGGGAGCCAACGAAACCTTTGGGGCTAAAAAAAAAGCTATCTCACACGCTCTGTAATATCAAGCGAACAAATAGACCCCCCCCCCGGGATTTTTTTTTCTTCTTCTTCAACCAAAAAATAGCCATGAAGCAGGCCGTAGAGCTCCGAGATACCAGTGAAACAACATCCAAAAGACGAGCTTAAACCCCCACTCCATCGCACAACCAGTAGCAGCGGACAGCAGTTGAGTCGTTGCTGCTTCGTCATCATCTTCATCATCCCGTCGTTCTTCAGCTCAAGCAGTACAAGCGCACACAGAAATGGTGACATGAACATAAGAGGATTTCTGGTTCAATCCGCGAGGTCCGTCGTTGAATTTTGTCGTGGTTCCGGGCAGATTCGAGGTCTTTCCGACGAGGTTTTCTGCTTGAAATCTTGCTTGCAATCCTGTGCGTTATTGAGTATTAAAGCCATCTCAGAATCAAGGGCTGTGCATTTCGATTTCTCTTCACTGTTACATTGAAGAAATTTTAATGAAGCTTGTGTTTTCCAAGGTTTTGGTTCGAATCACTGTTGTTTACCAAGTGCCTTGAAGTTCATATTTCTGTCGTTGCTTGTCATTTTACGTATATGTTCTTCTGAACAATGCAAAAGTACAACATTAAACAGAGCGTTCATTTAAGGATTTATGGGTCTTGAACGGATTAAGCAATGTAGAGAAAGAGTGTGTAAGAAAAAAAATGGAAAAAAGCAAAGCCAGCGAGTTCTTCATTTACTTCCGATCTTTTGGTTCTAAGGAATCTGCTGTTTCTTCAACTTTTATGATTTTTGGCTCTATAGCTTTCATGGATTCAAAGATATAGTAGGCGCAGATTGCGAAACTCGTCGACAAGGTAAGATTTCGAAACTCACGGACTGAACTTCTATTTTTATTCACGTGATTTTAGTCTAGATTTATCAATCTCTTTTAGTGGTTGTAATATGTTAACGTCCATGTTTGTAAATCAACTGCTGTTAGAACTTATTTGTTTTTTAATCTTTTTAAATCTTGCCCATTAATATTTCTCACCCAAGGATTTATGCCATAATTGCGTGCAAATCGATTTAAGGAAATCATCTCAAATTAGACTAAAATAATATTTATGAACATCCGTAATTAGTTTGTTTTAGTCGAGTAAAGCCTTTTGGAATAATTTGAGGTGTATACATTGTGCGGCACTCGTGTTAATTAGCTTTAATTCAACCTTAGAATCCGAGGCGCGCCACTTAGCAAATTCCATGGCCCTCGCAAACTATAAATGTGAAAATTGCTTTAGGCGCGTTAGTTAATAATATTACCTTCCTAAATTCGGGTGTGCATTTATGTGACCCAAATCTTACTCTCGACGAAGCTGAAACGCATTTAAGTCACAGGCGTACCGGTTGCGGTGTGATTCGAAATGTGTTTTCGTGACGTTGCAATTCTTCTAAAAATAAAAGCGGAGCATTAAAGACACATAGTTAAAATATATAAAGAAATCAGATAAAAGCAAAAAGTGCAGTTGAGCGACCGTGCTAAAACCACGGAATCCGGGAGTGCCTAACACCTTCTCCCGGGTTAACAGAGTTCCTTATCCGGTTTTCTAGTTTCGCAGACTATATTACAAAGTCATAAATTTCCTCGGTTCGGGATCGAACCGGTGACTTGGGACACCATTATTTTTCCAAGTGGCGACTCTGAATTTAATAAATGGATCCCGTCTCGATTGTCCTTTAATTGGAAAAACTCCCTCGTGCTCTCGCGGGTGCGTAAAAAGGAGGTGTGACAGCTCTGGCGACTCTGCTGGGGATGAAAACCCAGAACTTCGGTTCAGGGTTTAAGAATTCGAGCTCAGTTAAATTGCTATTTTTGCTTATATCTGATTTCATTATATGTTTTGATTAATGTGTTATATGTCTACCGCTTTGATACTAGTTGCACTGTATATACAAACTGCTATATGTTTACCGCTTTGATATTATCTTGAATTGTATATATAAACTGTGCCGAAACCCTTCTCTTCTCACCTATGGGGATGTGCTCACTGGTTGAGACTCCCTATTCTGTTAGTGTCATACCCCGAAATAATAAAGAGGCTCGGAAAGTTTCTAAGCCGGTTGGCCTTTTGGTTCCCGGAAAGGAGCTCCTTCCTCAGCCCGAGTTGTCCACTTGGGTACACAGTCTAGATCACATACCGAGGTTCCGAGCTTAGAATAACATGACTTCATGCCGGATCCCTAGTAGGAAACGCTTATTTGCATCACGTTGCATTTGACTTAGGGGACTCAACACAGGGGTTGGGTCCGTCTAGGACAGGTGACCCAGTAATCAAAGACCGAGCATATTATATGTTGCAGTTATTTATCATGTATTATTATGATGATTGGTTAAATTCCTGGAAAAAAAAGAAAGAGGAAATAGAATTTTGGAATAGAAAAATATCAAAAATATTGACGAAATGCTGTCGAAAATTTGAAAATTTGAAAAATAGGAAGAGCAATTTTGTTGAAATAATTGGTCATAAAATAATCCGACCGAACTACGCAGGTTTGATTCTCGCCATTAGGTGTGATACGTAGGCAACCCTCATCGGGTCCAACCACCCCTTTAAAAAATCAAAAAAAAAATGTGTGTTTAATTTTGTCAATAAAATCAAAGTGATGCCGTTTTTGCAAATAACCGAATGTTCCGAAAGGACGTCGGAAGGCTGTTTTTTGCAAAAATAGCCACTTTGAATCATTTTTAATAATTTGCAGCCGCAGCCTTGAAATATTCCTTGTGGAAATGTTGCAAGGTCATAGCCGCAAAATCAAGTCCGGGTTCACACCCCTTTTGCAAAAAAATAACCAAAAAAAAAATGTTAAATTTTTGATTTTGTTATAAATGAGTCGGGTGATGCTATTCTTGCTCAAAATAGTTGAAAGGTTGTATCCGCAAAATTAAGTTTGAGTCATCACTCAACTTTTCAAAAAATAATCATTTTATCAAATAAGCCATTACATGGCCGGTCCTTGCATAAATAGCCACTTTTGGCATTTGAACTTCTTCAGTCTTGTATTGGCCTGTGTCGGTGCTGAATGATGCCCCATAGGCCCCAGGATTAAATTTTGAATTTATATCTTCTTGATAAAATTTTGCAAAAAAGAGCCACTTTGTCTAAATAAGCCATTATATGGCCAATTTATGAAAAATACTCTTGTGTTGGTTTATGGTGATGCCGAACGATGCCCCATGAGCCACGGGATAAAAAAAAATTAAGTTTATCTTTCTTAAATAAATTTTGCAAAAATAGTCATTTTGTCAATAAGCCATTATGTGGCCAATTTTGTAGAAATAGTCATAATTGACACCAAAAATATTCTTTTTCTTGTAGAAATTTCCTACACAAGTTTGTAGTTGGAGTCGGCTTCTATAATTTTCCTTCAAAGAAAAAAAAATCAAAAAATCAAATAAACATTTCTTTATTTCTTGCATTAATTTACAAGAACTACGCTCGGTCTGATTCATGCGGGGTCATGATACGTAGGCAATCTCCATAAGATTCGACCACAACTGTATATGTATATATATGAAAAAAAAATGAAAAAAAGAGAAAAAAAAAAGAAAAGAAAAAAGAAAAAGAAAAAGAGGTAAGCAAAAAATATGGATAAGGACTGACTGATTCCATTTCTACCATATTTTATTTTGAATTGTTGAGAATTGAGGTGGTTGGTTTGTGGTGAACCGGAAACAGAAGATCCAGGAAAACCCGATTATGATCCAAGATAGTGACACCAAGAATATCGCATAGAGTCCTTTACCTGCACGCCATGATGGACGCTTTGTGGGGATGTATTGACTAAAGCTGAAAATGTCGAAGCAAATAAGTGGCCTTGGTAATATTGATGCGAAGCTCAGTGGCCAAAATATCGTGCTTGGTAATCGGGAAGACTCTCCGTTTCTTGGTCAACCAGAATGGAGTTTTTGGTGGCTTATTTTGTTGTCATTTCTGTCGTCCAGATTATTTCAGGGTTGTAATCAGGATATTGTCATGTAACTCAAACCCTTTTATCGTTCTATTTTGTCCAGTTTTCTATTGGTCGTAATACCTCATTTAGTATTGTGTAGGTTTGTTCCAAGGGTGTACACCAGTTTATTGTGTTTGTTTTGTCGTATTAATTCATTTCTAGTTCGTCTAATGCAACTCTCTTGTTTGCCGTTATTTCGAGTCATTTTTCTTTGATTTAAGTCTTTCTTCTTTATAGTCATTTTTCTGTCAACACTAGTGACATGACATGCACGCATAATTGTGGCCTAATCTTAAAAGTTAATCATGAAGGAATTGGAAGATAATCATGGCATTTTAAAAGAAATAATGATTTGAGATTATTTGGAACCCGAGTCACGTGAAATTTGGGGCGGGTAAAATACAAAGAAAGCCTTAAGGGCAAAATGGCCATGCTGACATGGGGTTCGCTCGTGATACTGAAATGGAAGTGTCGTCCAGCAATACTTTAAAATGATGGATGAAAAAGGCGAATGGACGATATGGTTATCACTCCTAGCACAACCAAAAGATGTCGCGAATGTGTTGTTTGTACTTGGCATGTTTTGAAGATTGGAATGACGAAGGCATTTTGTTCTGCTACCCAAACACTTTATCCTTCGTTAACCCTTCGAGCCTTATTTTGATTTCTTTCATACCCCTCCTTCGGAATCGGTACCAAAATTAGAAACACAAATGGGGAAGATAAAGAAAGAAAAAAGAGAAAAACAAAAACAACCAAAACGGAACGAAAAAGAAAAAAAAATGAAAAAATGATGGAAAAAAAAAATGAAAAGAAGGAATTGGGAACTACGTTTGACCTGATTCCTTAAAGAGGATACGTAGGCGCTTCACAGCTCGGTCATAGTGTAAATAAAGAAATAAAAATTCCCCAAATAAAAAAACTGGGGCAAAGGAAATTGTGTTGATTATAAATAAATTTAGGTCCGAAGGTTGTAAATATTGAACCCAAATTTGACTCTGTTTTGAGCCTTCGATACCCTTTCTTTCTAGCCCTATCCAAATCCCACATTACGGTCCAGGAAAGACCTTCTGATCAGTCTTCAAAAGATGCCCCGTCGGGCGAGTGAGAGAGTCCTATCAGAATATAACACTCTGATTCTCAGCAGAAAAGACTCTGATTCCCAACAGAAAGGAAACACGAGAGAGTCTTAGCAGTGACACCCCAATCCCCAGCTAAAAGTGATACAAATGAGAGAGTCTTACCGGTGAAAACCTTCACAGGCACCATAAGGCGACGAAAGCTGAGAGAAAATCAAAATGAGAGAGGCTTGAAAGTGAAAACCCTTCGGGCACTACAAGTCAAATAAATGGGATAATCAGATGGAAATCACGAGACAGAAATCGTGAAAGGAAATTAACGACGGAGGATAGGCCATATGTGCATGTCATGACCAGTAGAGTTGGTATCCGCGTCTGATAAGTTTTTATAGTTGTTTCTGGTTAGAGAGTCAGTCCTCCCTTGTCTTCTATTGGTTGTTTCTTTTTATCTTTCTCCTTTTGTCAAAATTCTCCATAAAAGTCAGTCTAGTCAAAACATAGTGAGAAATGACTTCAAAACTTGCCACCAACTTTCCAATTATTACGCAAGGCAAGGAAATGCCATTGACGGCAAAGAAGTATGGTGCAAAGAAGATTATTAAACTGGGGCAGAAAATTTTCTTTTCAGTTTGAAAATTTTCTGGAAGTCAATACCCACTTGGGGAAGAAGGAAAGTCTTAAGAGAAATGGTCTTCGAACCGGTGTCATCCTCAACAGCCTTCAAGAAGAATGAAACACCAATTTTGAGGAGATCAGTATCCCCCATCAATGCTATCTACAGTAAGTTCCGAGTTGGTCGGACAACACAGAGTGGTAAAGGAAGCAAGGAAATCCCATCTTCAACAAAATAACCCCCAGCAAGTTGAGAAACACAGAACATGGAAGGGATAAATGGAAAAAACCTATCCCCAGCAGGAATATCATCTCCAGCATATGAAATCATTCCCCAACAAGTTTTGGCAACCCCGAGCGAGGGAAAGGGGAAGAGGAAAAACCACCCCACAGGAGCGGCACATCCGCTCACAATGTTTTGAACTAACAAATTTTCTTTGATTTGAAACAGGGAAAGAAAGTGCTATTGATAGCAGAAAGTCATGCCACAAGGAAGAACACCAATACTGGGGCAGAAAATTTTCCGCCGTTGTTGAAAATTTTCTCGGAGAAACGAGGAAGGCAATTCAAGATGACGTGTCAGGTTTGTCCACCTTCAAATAGGATGTTTCAGGTTTGTCCACCTTCGAACAGGACGTCTCGGGTTTGTTCACTTTCATACATTGATATCATGGGAGTATTCGCCCTCGAATAGGATACAATGGGAGTATTCGCCCTCGAATAGAATACGATGGGAGTATTCGCCCTCGAATAGAATACGATGGGTGTATTCGCCCTCGAATAGGATACAATGGGAGTATTCGCCCTCGAATAGGATACAATGGGAGTATTCGCCCTCAGGAATAGGATACAATGGGAGTATTCACCCTCGAATAGGATACAATGGGAGTATTCGCCCTCGAATAGGATACAATGGGAGTATTCGCCCTCGAATAGGATACGATGGGAGTGCCCTCGAATAGGATACAATGGGAGTATTCGCCCTCGAATAGGATACAATGGGAGTATTCGCCCTCGAATAGGATACAATGGGAGTATTCGCCCTCGAATAGGATACAATGGGAGTGTTCGCCCTCGAATAGGATACAATGGGAGTGTTCGCCCTCGAATAGGATACAATGGGAGTATTCGCCCTCGAATAGGATACAATGGGAGTATTCGCCCTCGAATAGGATACAATGGGAGTATTCGCCCTCGAATAGGATACAATGGGAGTATTCGCCCTCGAATAGGATACAATGGGAGTATTCTCCCTCGAATAGGATATTTTACGTTTGTTTTATTTTACATTTTCCTATGCGTATTTTGTAAATTATTGCCAGCATGCATTTTTAAATTCAAAAGTTGCTAACAAAAGCAGGCGCCTACCTGTATAACAAAAGGCAAGTCTTCAGTCTTTACATTGCAGGTCTTGAAACCAGTAACCCACCATAAAGCAGAGAGTTACAACAAGAGTTCCCAACGCAAATTCAAGCGCATGAGTCAAAGGAAGGGAGGGAATGAAGGAAATTTTCCCAGCATCATTATCCTCAGCAGGTAAGTAAACAATTCCAAAGATATCCCCAGCAGTCAAGGAAAAATAACACGACCTAGGAGGAAAGCAATTCCGAAACAAGGTAATTCGGAAGAAAGGATGGGATGGAGTTAATGAGTTGTAGTTGAAGTCGGGGTGCCCGCCTGAAGAATGGAGTGGCGATTTTATTTTAAAGCAGTAGTTGAAGTCAGGGAGCCCGCCTGAAGAATGGAGTGGCGATTTTATGTTGAAGCAGTAGTTGAAGTCAGGGAGCCCGCCTGAAGAATGGAGTGGCGATTTTATTTTGAAGTAGTAGCTGAAGTCAGGGAGCCCGCCTGAAGAATGGAGTGGCGATTTTATTTTGAAGTTGTAGTTGAAGTCAGGGAGCCCGCCTGAAGAATGGAGTGGCGATTTTATTTTGAAGTTGTAGTTGAAGTCAGGGAGCCCGCCTGAAGAATGGAGTGGCGATTTTATTTTGAAGTTGTAGTTGAAGTCAGGGAGCCCGCCTGAAGAATGGAGTGGCGATTTTATTTTGAAGTTATAGTTGAAGTCAGGGAGCCCGCCTGAAGAATGGAGTGGCGATTTTATTTTGAAGTTATAGTTGAAGTCAGGGAGCCCGCCTGAAGAATGGAGTGGCGATTTTATTTTGAAGTTGTAGTTGAAGTCAGGGAGCCCGCCTGGAGAACGGAGTGGTGATTTTATTTCGGAGTTGTAGTTGAAGTCAGGGAGCCCGCCTGAAGAATGGAGTGGCGATTTTATCTTGAAGTAGTAGTTGAAGTCAGGGAGCCCGCCTGAAGAATGGAGTGGCGATTTAATTTTGAAATTGTAGTTGAAGTCAGGGAGCCCGCCTGAAGAATGGAGTGGCGATTTATTTTGAAGTTGTTTAAGGAAAGCGGCAGAGTGTAACGGAAATCCCCAGCATGAATCAGAAGGAAGGCAACAAGGATCAGAAAAGATAGATTCAGACTTCGAAGGAGAATAGCTCGAAGATCACAAGTAAGGGAATTCACTTCGGAGTGCAATGCAAGATAGCAACAAAAGAAGCTTGCAACCAGAATGCGAGTCAACAGCCCGAGGGGATCAACAGAAGATAGTCACAATGAAAAAAAAAAAGGCAAGGAGTTAATCCAAGTGCGGAAGTTGATGAAAGATGTGGTGTGCTCAAGACATGGCCGAGGTCACAAGCACTGCATACCTGGTCTTGATCCGAAAAACAGCACCTGCAACTAGCAAGTATCAAGGTTCAAATTTAGCGTCCGCATGAAGCACCAACCCATACTCAAGATCAAGCTTCAGAAGACTTATTGATAGGAATCTTGTAACTAGTAGCTGATAGGCTTAGTTAGTCTTTCTCATGTTTTGATTTTTGATGTAATAGCAGGACCACGGACCGGAACTTCGATGGAACGGAACCTCGACGGAACGGCACCTCGACTGGCTCTCCACCTCGGTTACTCCATATTCTTACTCACTTCTGAACTATACGTGGCCTGATTCCTCTATAGCCAAGGATATGTAGGCAGCTCAGATACAAGGGCTCGGTCACATTCCTTTCCTCTTAGTTTAGTCCCTCCGAATAAGGGTCGGGTCAAAAAACACTTGTCTAGTCGTTCTTTGTCTGAAAACTCTTTGTGTTTTCAGTCAAAGAGGGGCAGCTGTAAACACGTGATTTTTGACCCTCCCGAGATTTTCTATATTTTTAGCGTAAAATATTTAGTTTAGTTTTAATATAGCTATTTTAGCTAAATTTGACTCTTTTACTTTATTTTTACCTTTAAATAAAAAATAACAAAAATATAGTTTTATTAATGTTTCGTAGTCATTTTTAAACTTGAAAAATACAAAAAATAGTACTTTATATTTTTATCTTTTTATAAAAACGAAAATAATAAAAAAATAGTTTCATTAACATTTTGTAGTTACTTTAATTTTGGAAAATATAAAAAAATAATTTTTATTTTAATTATTAGTCTTACAGTTATTTCGCTTACGTAGTGATTAATTAATAACACCGTGTTCTCATTCTCGATTCCGGGTAAAGAATAACATTCGGGTTCAAACTACCCGGTTTTATAATTTTTCGATCTAGCTCATAATAATCCGAGTCCACCACACATGTGGGGGACACGGACAAAACCAACCCATACCCATACATACACACACTAGGGGGACAATAGGTAATGGGGGATGAGAATAATTGGAAAATGACAAAAAGAAAGAAAAAACAAAAGAAAAAGACAAAAATAACATGGGACTAATTTAAAAAAAAAAAATATAAAACAAAACAAAAAACAAAAAGAAAAATGAAGGGGGACACGGCAAAGTGGGGTGGGACTTTAAAAAGACCATAACATGTATAAAAAAGAAAAAAGAGGGCAGAAAGAAGGGGGGCTCATTTTTTAAAGAAAAAAGAGACGCACAATACAGAGGGGAGCCCCTTTTTCTAAAGAGGGAGCCAACGAAACCTTTGGGGCTAAAAAAAAAGCTATCTCACACTCACCACGACGCATCAGCAGTAGCGAAACCACCATTCCAGCCTGCTTTCGACTGCTGTCGCTGCTGCTGCCTCACGTCCACCACAACCATAGCACCAGCAACTCGTCGAACCAGTAGTAGCGGACAGTAGCTGAGCCGTTGCTGCTTCGTCGTCATCTTCATCATCCCGTCGTTCTTCAGCTCAAGCAGTACAAGCGCACACAGAAATGGTGACATGAACATAAGAGGATTTCTGGTTCAATCCGCGAGGTCCGTCGTTGAATTTTGTCGTGGTTCCGGGCAGATTCGAGGTCTTTCCGACGAGGTTTTCTGTTTGAAATCTTGCTTGCAGTCCTGTGCGTTATTGAGTATTAAAGCCATCTCAGAATCAAGGGCTGTGCATTTCGATTTCTCTTCACTGTTACATTGAAGAAATTTTAATGAAGCTTGTGTTTTCCAAGGTTTTGGTTCGAATCACTGTTGTTTACCAAGTGCCTTGAAGTTCATATTTCTGTCGTTGCTTGTCATTTTACGTATATGTTCTTCTGAACAATGCAAAAGTACAACATTAAACAGAGCGTTCATTTAAGGATTTATGGGTCTTGAACGGATTAAGCAATGTAGAGAAAGAGTGTGTAAGAAAAAAAATGGAAAAAAGCAAAGCCAGCGAGTTCTTCATTTACTTCCGATCTTTTGGTTCTAAGGAATCTGCTGTTTCTTCAACTTTTATGATTTTTGGCTCTATAGCTTTCATGGATTCAAAGATATAGTAGGCGCAGATTGCGAAACTCGTCGACAAGGTAAGATTTCGAAACTCACGGACTGAACTTCTATTTTTATTCACGTGATTTTAGTCTAGATTTATCAATCTCTTTTAGTGGTTGTAATATGTTAACGTCCATGTTTGTAAATCAACTGCTGTTAGAACTTATTTGTTTTTTAATCTTTTTAAATCTTGCCCATTAATATTTCTCACCCAAGGATTTATGCCATAATTGCGTGCAAATCGATTTAAGGAAATCATCTCAAATTAGACTAAAATAATATTTATGAACATCCGTAATTAGTTTGTTTTAGTCGAGTAAAGCCTTTTGGAATAATTTGAGGTGTATACATTGTGCGGCACTCGTGTTAATTAGCTTTAATTCAACCTTAGAATCCGAGGCGCACCACTTAGCAAATTCCATGGCCCTCGCAAACTATAAATGTGAAAATTGCTTTAGGCGCGTTAGTTAATAATATTACCTTCCTAAATTCGGGTGTGCATTTATGTGACCCAAATCTTACTCTCGACGAAGCTGAAACGCATTTAAGTCACAGGCGTACCGGTTGCGGTGTGATTCGAAATGTGTTTTCGTGACGTTGCAATTCTTCTAAAAATAAAAGCGGAGCATTAAAGACACATAGTTAAAATATATAAAGAAATCAGATAAAAGCAAAAAGTGCAGTTGAGCGACCGTGCTAAAACCACGGAATCCGGGAGTGCCTAACCCTTCTCCCGGGTTAACAGAGTTCCTTATCCGGTTTTCTAGTTTCGCAGACTATATTACAAAGTCATAAATTTCCTCGGTTCGGGATCAGACCGGTGACTTGGGACACCATTATTTTTCCAAGTGGCGACTCTGAATTTAATAAATGGATCCCGTCTCGATTGTCCTTTAATTGGAAAAACTCCCTCGTGCTCTCGCGGGTGCGTAAAAAGGAGGTGTGACAGCTCTGGCGACTCTGCTGGGGATGAAAACCCAGAACTTCGGTTCAGGGTTTAAGAATTCGAGCTCAGTTAAATTGTTGTTTTTGTCTATATCTGATTATATGTTTAATTAATGTGCTATATGTCTACCGCTTTGATACTAGTTGCACTTTATATACAAACTGCTATATGTTTACCGCTTTGATACTATCTGAACTGTATATACAAACTGCGCCGAGTCTTTTCTTTCTCTCACCCCCGGGGATGTGCTCACTGGTTGAGACTCCCTATTCTGTTAGTGTCACACCCCGAAATAATAAAGAGGCTCGGAAAGTTTCTAAGCCGGTTGGCCTTTTGGTTCCCGGAAAGGAGCTCCTTCCTCAGCCCGAGTTGTCCGCTTGGGTACACGGTCTAGATCACATACCGAGGTTCTGAGCTTAGAATAACATGACTTCATGCCGGATCCCTAGTAGGAAACGCTTATTTGCATCACGTTGCATTTGACTTAGGGGACTCAACACAGGGGTTGGGTCCGTCTAGGACAGGTGACCCGGTAATCAAAGACCGAGCATATTATATGTTGCAATTATTTATCATGTATTATTATGATGATTGGTTAAATTCCTGGAAAAAAAAAGAAATAAGAAATAGAATTTTGGAATAGAAAAATATCAAAAATATTGACGAAATGCTGTCGAAAATTTGAAAATTTGAAAAATAGGAAGAGCAATTTTGTTGAAATAATTGGTCATAAAATAATCCGACCGAACTACGCAGGTTTGATTCTCGCCATTAGGTGGGATACGTAGGCAACCCTCATCGGGTCCAACCACCCCTTTAAAAAATCAAAAAAAAAATGTGTGTTTAATTTTGTCAATAAAATCAAAGTGATGCCGTTTTTGCAAATAACCGAATGTTCCGAAAGGACGCCGGAAGGCTGTTTTTGCAAAAATAGCCACTTTGAATCATTTTTAATAATTTGCAGCCGCAGCCTTGAAATATTCCTTGTGGAAATGTTGCAAGGTCATAGCCGCAAAATCAAGTCCGGGTTCACACCCCTTTTGCAAAAAAATAACCAAAAAAAAAATGTTAAATTTTTGATTTTGTTATAAATGAGTCGGGTGATGCTATTCTTGCTCAAAATAGTTGAAAGGTTGTATCCGCAAAATTAAGTTTGAGTCATCACTCAACTTTTCAAAAAATAATCATTTTATCAAATAAGCCATTACATGGCCGGTCCTTGCATAAATAGCCACTTTTGGCATTTGAACTTCTTCAGTCTTGTATTGGCCTGTGTCGGTGCTGAATGATGCCCCATAGGCCCCAGGATTAAATTTTGAATTTATATCTTCTTGATAAAATTTTGCAAAAAAGAGCCACTTTGTCTAAATAAGCCATTATATGGCCAATTTATGAAAAATACTCTTGTGTTGGTTTATGGTGATGCCGAACGATGCCCCATGAGCCACGGGATAA
Source organism: Nicotiana noctiflora (assembly GCA_032618575.1). Lineage (NCBI taxonomy): Eukaryota > Viridiplantae > Streptophyta > Magnoliopsida > Solanales > Solanaceae > Nicotiana > Nicotiana noctiflora. Next base: position 280,905 of record JASVEL010000756.1, on the reverse strand, counting down.
AAAAAAAAATTAAGTTTATCTTTCTTAAATAAATTTTGCAAAAATAGTCATTTTGTCAATAAGCCATTATGTGGCCAATTTTGTAGAAATAGTCATAATTGACACCAAAAATATTCTTTTTCTTGTAGAAATTTCCTACACAAGTTTGTAGTTGGAGTCGGCTTCTATAATTTTCCTTCAAAGAAAAAAAAATCAAAAAATCAAATAAACATTTCTTTATTTCTTGCATTAATTTACAAGAACTACGCTCGGTCTGATTCATGCGGGGTCATGATACGTAGGCAATCTCCATAAGATTCGACCACAACTGTATATGTATATATCAGACTTCCAAGTGGCGACTCCGAATTTAATAAATGGATCCCGTCTCGATTGTCCTTTAATTGGAAAAACTCCCTCGTGCTCTCGCGGGTGCGTAAAAAGGAGGTGTGACATGAGGTATTCAAGCAATACAAAAATAAAGTTGAAACGCAACTAAGCAAATAGGAGTAGCGAATATGAATATCCTTTTGAAGAAATATGTTTGGAATATGACATTATTTCAAACATATTTCTTCAAAAGAAATATTGGTGTAAGGTCTGTGTACTCACCACCCTTCCCAAACCCCACTCATGGGATGATACTGGTATATTATTGTTGTTGTTATTGTATATGGCATTATTCACCAAACAACTGCCCCTTACTCACTGCAATCTAATAAAATTGTAAAAAAAAAAAAAGAATAAAAAGTTAAAGGAGATGATGAATGCCTTGTTGACAAGTTTGGGTTTACCCAGAACTTGTAGAGGGGGGAGGGGGAGGGAGAAGCTATTCTTACAGCTAACCAAATACTCAATCGAGTTCCCCAAAGCAAAACGTGAATCATTCCATATAAAAAATGGAAATATAGGAAACCTAACTTAAAATATTTTAAAGTGGGGGGGGGGGGGGGGGGAGTGTTTTCGCTAAAGTAAAAATTCCTAAATCCAAAAGGGTGAAGATTGGACCGAAAATGGTTGATTGCATTTTCATAGGACATGCAAAAATAGTAAGGCATATCGTTTTCTGGTTCATAAATTAGAAAACCTCAACATTCATATCAATACGGTAATCGAATATGATAATGCTGAATCGTTTGAAAATATTTATCCGTATAAAAATGAATGTGAGTCGTCAAGTGAAAAATTAAGCGTCCTTGAGAAGAAGTAAAGGAAAGTACGTTTTGTGAGGAAAATCCAAGACGTAGTTAACGTCAAAGGACAACTACTTCCTTTGGACCAGACTTTCTGACCTTTTTGTTGAAAAATGAGCCTCAAAGGTTTAAAGAAGCAATATCTTCCTTGGATGCAAATTATTGGAAAGAGGCAGTCAATAGTGAGATAGAATCCATCTTAAGTAACCATACTTGGGAATTGTTGATCTTCCTCTAGGAAAAAAACATTTGGGTTCTAAATGGATTTTCAAAGGGAAAATTAAAGTTGATGGTACTATTGAAAAATATAAGGCAAGACTAGTTGTCAAAGGGTTTAGACAACGAGAAGGTCTTGATTATTTTAATACATACTCATCGGTAACGATGATAATAACATTAGCCGCCGTGTATGGTCTTGAAATTCATCAGATGGATGTAAAGACAACATTCTTAAATGGAGATTTGGAGGAAAAAATTTATATGGAACAACCTGAAGGGTTCGTGATTCCCGAAAAAGAAAAGAAGGTGTGCCGACTTATTAAGTAACTTTACAGATTAAAACAAGCACCTAAACAATGACATGCGAAATTTGACTAAACAATGTTAACAAATGGATTTAAGATTAATGAGTGTGATGGATGTGTTTACATTAAATACACTCCAAATTATATAGTCATCGTATGTTTATATGTTGATAAAATATTAATAATGAGCAAAGACATTGTGGTTATAAATGCTACTAAGCATATGCTTGCTAGCAAATTTGATATGAAAGACTTAGTAGTTGATGATTTAATTCTATGAATTAAAATGCATAGGATCCTCAAGGAATGGCATTGTCTCAATCTCATTACATTAGTACTTAAAATTCAAGTATTTAGATTTCAAAGTCGCAAAGACCCAGGTTGATGCAAATGTTACTCTTACAAAGAATCTAGGTCAGATCAAATCTCATCTGGATTATGCTCGAGTATTGGGAAGTTTAATGTATATCATGAAATTTACATGACCTAATATAGCTTCTGCATTAAGTAAACTGAGTCGTTACACAAGTAATCCCGACCAAACTCATTGAATGGCAATGTAACGAATTTTGGGATATCTAAAACATACCCAAGATTATACTTTGTACTACAATAAATATCATGCAGTAATTGAAGGATATAATGATTCAAATTGTATCACAGGGTCATCAGAAACAAAGTCCATAAGTGGATACGTGTTTACTATTGGTGGAGGAGCATTGTCTTGGAAATCAACCTACCAGACATGCATCACTCGCTCTACAATCGAGTTTGAGTTTATAGCTTTAGATAAGGCTGGAGAAGAAGTTGAATGGATATGGAATTTCTTAGAAGATATTCCATTTTGACCCAAACTAGTGGCTCCTATATGCATACATTGTGACAGTCAAGCGGCAATAGGAAGGGCTGGAAGCGTTATGTATAACGGGAAATCGCTTCACATATGATGAAGACATAATACCGTTAGACAACTACTATCTAGTGGAATTATCAAAATTGACTATTAAGTCAAAATATAATATATCGGATCCACTTACAAAAGGCCTAAATAAAGAGGCGGTTGATAAATCATCGAAGGGAATGAGACTGTGGCCGAGGACAAGTCACTATGACAGTAACTCTACCTGGAAGACTTGATATCCCAAGATCTAGGTTCAAGGAGATCAAACAAAGTCATTAGTGACGTTTCAACATTGTTAAATAAAATTTTGATCTATTCTCATGATGAAACAATATTCAGTACCATAGATAACGCGTTTAGGCTTTTTAATGGTTTCTAAGTTTGGTACGTGGTATATCAAATAGTGTATCCAAGGGATAACACGTTTAGGAATCACCTATACAAGTGTGAAGTGTAAGTCACTTCACGGACTGTAAGGCCAGTTCTCTACGCACTTATGACTCAGGCGTTGTTCATGGATGAAACGAATATAAAAATGAGAACCAAAGGCGGTTAAAGGATTTATTGTGTGACTTATGGCTGTCTAGGTATACATCAAATTTCGATGATTCAAAGATATAAAATCTACTGATTGACCGAGTATATCCGACATAAGTTCACTATGGAAAGTTCAAAGGGAAACCTACTTTTCCAGATGCGATTAATCCTTGCTTTTAAATCACACAGTTTTCTCATGCATACATATTTTCAAATGGCCATTCCCCATTGTGTGGGGAATTGTTCGTTTTAAAAAAAAAATCTAATTAGATAAGAGGTGTGAATGAGAATGGAGGAAAAATATTAGAAGGGAAATGAAAAATAATATTTTTCTTTACTAATGCGCTTTAGTCCCTCGTTGAAAAAAGGAAAGAAGATCCATGTGCTTATATAGAGAAGCACATCTTCTAGCTCTTAAAGAGTTAAAAAGAAGTGCTGCCTCGCATCATCGTCGTCGTCGTCGCATGCTCGGCTCGGATTCGGATTCAAATTTTGTCAATTGATATGATTGATTGATTATTTTTTGGACCAAATTTATTTCCCGTTTTCCATTATACAATTTTTTTGCGGAGTTTTAATTTAAAAATTTGCGGTTCCTAATGGTTGTTTTGAGTTTAAAATTCGCAACCAAACTTTTGCTGAAATGGTACCTCATATGAATAGTTACCTTTGCACCTATTCAACCCAGACTGTTAGGCTATAAATTCCGAGGTCTTGCCTCAATTTTTAGCACCGAAATCTGCATGCTCTCCCCTATCTCTTCTACATATCTGTTTTTCAAACAAGAAAAACGTAAGCATCAATGTGGTCTACTGCTGTTTATTGAGTTCGACGAAGTTCTGTAATTTTCATTGCCGGCATTACAGAATAGTTGTTCCATTTTATTCTAGGAGGAATTAATCCAACAACATTAGGCAATAGTGAGGGGATTAAATTCCTTAGGAAAACATACTTTTTTGTTGGGCTCGGAATGTTATTCATCTGATTCTATTTCTGTCTTTTGTTTCTGGTTTCGTTTTATTTTACAGAAATTATATTTTCGAATACAGATACTAACCATCAATCCAAAAGCCCAAGAATATTTTCTTCGAAATAAAAAAGAAATTACAAGGAAATTATAAAACCGCAAAATATCATTATGGCACGACTAAACCGATTGGAAGTGCACATTTGTTAGAGCTCGCACAAGTACCCAAATGGACAAAGATTATTGAAGCATGACCACAATTACCAACACCATTAGATAGTATAATATGAATTTGTATTATAATTTTGATATCAGTCTTTCAAATATTTTCTGAGTTCTCTCAGTATAACAATTTTCAATTTACACGAGATTAGCATAAAGAAGTTGATTCCAAGTATCAGGAACACCAGGAAGACACCAATGTGTACAATCCATGCCTTTATACCTAGGGCTTCCATAAATAGAAGGATGACCATCCACTCTATATTGTGACATTGTGCTTATACTCAGCAAATGAACTGGCTTTCCTGTTTTTCCCAACACTTGATCCAATAGCATATTTGCTTGAACTTTACTTCCATACCTTAGCTTTTTTAAGGGTTTCTTTTCTCCCCAACATTGCATTTTGTTGGTGTTTCTCCCCCATTCGGTGGCACTGTTAATGTAACGTTTATTATACAAAGAAAAAGATTAGGGTATATATATTAATCTAATAGAAGTTAATTGGAAACTCTTATTTAATTCTGTTAAATAATAAAAACAAACTTACTTGCTGTGATCAGGGGAGATACCCTGGAAGAAGACCTGAACTTTCTTGAAATTAATGTTGTTGGAAACCCATCTACCCCATGTTACTAATGCTTTTTCGTAAGCTTTTAAACGATCCATATCTTTTCGCACGTATTTCCCATCTTGAATCACATCCCATCTGCAAAATTTAGTACTCTTACCATTTTTAGCATCTAATATATAAAATACATTTTGTTACTTCTTATTAGTACTCATCTGGTTTTGATAAAAAAAAAAGAGTTTTTACTCAGTATAGCAGCCCCCCAAAATAATAGACGGCAAATATATAGTATCTTTTTGTATATTAATGTGTAATATACATATAATATACTAGTACATGTTTTATACCTACAATGTGTATTTTTGTAGGTTTGACTAGCGGCTGTAATTATGAATAAATTTTTTACTCTCTCCTGTCCAAAATAAGTAACTTTTTGAATGTTTTCACACAAATTAAGAAATCCATCTTTTAACATTAATTAACAATAAAATTGACCATATTAACCTTTACTATCTCACATAAATACTTCTAACATATATTCCAACACTATTTACTCCAAAAACAATGTAGGAAAAAAAATAATTAATTCATTTTTGAAATCTGAAAAAATTACTTATTTTAGACCACAAAAAAAAGACCAAAAAATCACTTATTTTGGGCGAGAGGAAGTATATATATACTTGGCTAAATATGTTAAAAGACCAAAAACAGAATAATAGGGTTCAGAGTAAAGTAAAAATATGAAGTCTCGAATAGGAATAAGATCATATGATAAATGGACAGATGAGTATTTATTAATAATGAGAAATTTGTAACTCACGGTTGTTTTCTTCCAGTGTGAAGCCACCAATGCCAAGTATCAAAGATCAAGATGTCATAACCCATCCACAGCTTTGACGAACCTGCAACCGTGTCTAGCTTTAGCACTCTTTTTGATTTCTTCCTCACTATGTCAACCAGCAGTGCATTTCTCACGTAACTCACTGTCACTTGCTTCGACTATATTCAATCATACATTAAAATGGAGAGATTATTAGTAATTATAATATATTTCACACTGACAATTTTGAAAGCCAAATGTTAGGGAAAAATTAAAAAAAGAGGATGGATGAATCTCTAAACTATTATCAGATATGGATCCAGGATTTGATGCTCAGAACGCAACATTACATTCAATATTAATTAATCATTACTCATGAAAATTGGTACGGTGGTCTATGTTAATATTCAATTATTTCTTGAAGACATTTATAAGTATATATATGGACTTTTTACTAAAGTTTCCCCGTGTTAATGATCGTTCTTCTCCTTACCATGTAGGTCCGCTTCCGACCAGAGCGGATTAGTAGGTTAAGTCGGTTCACTTATATATACTAAAAAAGTTAAAAATATGTGTATTTTTTGAACAGTTAGACTCTAAATTCTGAATTCGCCTCAATATTGATTACTTACGGGTATAGAAAAAGTTGACACGAGAGCTCCATTTTTGGTGATATTGTAATATGCACGAGGGAAGGCAGAATGTAGCATGCAAGCCAAGGATTGCCATTGATTCAAGCTCAACGAATCTCCCACGAAAAGCACCTTCTTATTTTTAATTCTTCTCACGAAATCCTTTCCATCCCACCTACATATTCAAAAACCCAAAGGTAAAAACATTTTTGCTAATGTTTCATTGGAAGTACGTGTAATAAAAGCATAGTACTATAATAAATAATCTTCACACAAGATCACAACATTAAATAATCTTCCATTCATTTAATACTCAACGCGGTAATACAGCAGTACTTGTCAGACTAATATTCATCAAGTTCACAAATCACAATAAACTACTCCCTCCAATTCAAAATAATTGATTTTTTTTCGATGTTTTCATACAAATTAAGAAATCTACTTTTTAGTATTAATTAGCAGTGGAATTGGCCATATTACCTTTACTATCTCACATAAATATTCGTAACACATATTCCAACATTATTTTCCTTCAATAACAATGTAGGAAAAAATAATTAATTCTTTCTTGAAATATGAAAAAAACACTTATTTACTTTGGATCGGAGGGAGTATATTACTCCCTCCGGTCCAAAATAAGTAATTTTTTGGCCTTTTTCTTGTCGTCCAAAATAAGTGACTTTTTTTCAGATTTCAAGAATAAATTAATTATTTTTTTCCTACATTGTCCTTGGAGTAAATAGTATTGAAATATATGTTAGGAGTATTTATGTGAGATAGTAAAGGTTAATATGGTCAATTACATTAATAATTAATATTAAAAGATAAATTTATTAATATATATAAAAATATCCAAAAAAATCACTTATTTTGCACCGAAGAGAGTACTAATAAGGAAGGAACCTTTTGTTTAATCATCTGCTTCTCGAATTTCAATCCCTCATTTCATACATAAATACCTAAATGGCAAAAGACACAATGCACGAAAACTAATACTCCTATTATCGAGCAAAACCTGTCCACCCTAGAAAAACGAATATTACAAATTAAAGCACGATATAATAGACGAGACAAACTTTGCCATGGTCCTAAGTTCTCATAATTTTCTTTTTAAATATAAAAAGTTGAATTTCTATAAACATATAATTTTTCTCCCCCCTGCCCAAAAATTTCTTCTCTTTGTCTAGAAAATAATACTATAGGGAATAATTAATTACTCTTTCCTTTGCCGGAAAATTGAATTACATACAACAGCTGCTCTACTGATTAATCTTTAAATACAACTAACAAAATGCTCAAACATTAATATAGGAGATGATAAACATTTTTATAGCTGACGTTTCAAATTAAAGTTAATTATCATATCCAGGGGCGGATTTAGGGGCGCAAGGGTGTTCACTTTCGCCGGAAAATTACACTGTATATATAAGGTAAAATCTATTTTTTACCTCTATATATTAAGTTTTGAACACCCTTAAGACAATCCAAAAGTGTAATTTAGTGGTTAAGGGTATTCAAAATTTACATAAGATCATAAGTTCAATTCCAACTAGCTACAAATTTTTTTTTGAACACCCTTCACGAGGGTTCTCGCTCCGCCACTCATCATATCTACTACAGAAGTTTGCTTTTTTCGCAGATAATCAAACAGTTAATAATGCTACGATTTAACAACCATTTTTTAAGCCATCCCACAATGTTTCAATTTATGCTCCGCGAGCTCTATTATTCTAGTTTATAATTTCTCTTGGCTATATGATTAATCCAGGAGAAACATTAAGAAGTCAAGAAATACTAAAGAGTCTTATGAATACAAAAGAATTTCAACTGCACTCATATTCCTTACCAAAAGACAAGACTGTTACCTGGTCAAGTCACAATTTCGTGGTTGCCATCTATACTCGAGATAAGCTCTGTCTGGTCTGCCATTCCTTACACAATCAAACTGCTGCAAAAGGAATGGACAATCTTTGGCATTATAGAGTGGGTATTTATAATCTAAAACCCATCTTCCATCATAATAATCGCACTCATGTCCACCCATATTTTTAGGTGGCAGCTTCTTTTGCTTGGCTTCTGCTATATCAACATTATTGCTAATTAAGCAAATAATGTTGATTATCACTACTGCTTTCACAAACAAAGGGAAAAACACACAACCCTTCATGTTAGAAAGTTAAGGGCTGATTATAGAGAAGAAAACGAAAGCATAAGGTTAGTTGCTGGAGGATTTAATGTTGTGGGTATTATGAAGAAAAGGGAATAATTATTAATTAATGAGCGTCCATTTGTCTAATAAATGACAGCGAAAAAAGAAAGATATAAGGAAGATTTAACAAGGAAGGAGGGTGTGGTTTATGCGTGTAAGCAGTATGCACCACGTTCGTTAAATGCGGAATATTGTGGAGTAAAATTGGCGGTTAATTTGCTTTCTTCCCTAACTGTAAAGCGTTTATTATCATAATTCCGCATATTATGTTCAACAAATCTTAGCAGCGATCTAATTATCATGTAAATACTGAAAAAAATCTAGTTACATGTACAGTTATAAATCATGTTTAATTTCTCAAAATGGTGACTAATTACGGTAAAAGGAATATATAGAAAATAAGAAATAGAGTAATATATTGTATAGGGTAAAATTGGTTTATAGTAAATGATCTAGTGATAGCAAGACACGTGAAATCGTAGACAGGTAAAAGGCGAATCAAGTAACAACCAATACCTAGAACAACAACTGCAATTGACATCGAACATTAAAAAACCCCGAAGGGAGCACGATCCGGGAAAAAAACGAATATTTGCCATCGGATAATATTCAATGAAGAATATTTTCTAACATTAAATGGGATTGACATTCATGGCAATGCCAATACGTATTCATCAGCAGCTCATTTATTATCATGTAAGTGGCTTTCATCCCAGGATCTTTTCTTTTTGGGTATACCTATAAATTCCAGGCTCAGCAACCATTATAAGCACGAGAAATCTTTGGAACACATAGGTTGTACTTCATTTTCGCTTTCAATTAAACAATTTTATCTTATTTTTATATTGATTTCTATCCTCGAAGACACTGCGCTCGGGGCTAGGTTCGTCATTTTCTTCAATTTCAACTATTAAGTCTTACGTTTAATCTTATTTTATTATCATTTTTGGGTCAAATAAGTCCGCTTGTCTATAAATTCGTAACAAATTTAAATTTACTGTTTTACTGGTAAACAATTTGGCACCCACCTACGGCTTGGACATTTGCGGAATTACACTCAACCCAGTAAAATATGCGTTCGGGGTTGGCTCTGGAAAATTCTTGGGGTTCTTGGTCTCTCAAAGAGGGATATAGGTAAACTCCAATATAATCTAAGTCTTCGAACAATCTTGGACCATCTAATGAGCATAAAAGGGGTACAAAGTTAACTGAAATGTTGGCCGCTTTAGGAAGGTTCATCTCAAGATCCTCGAAAAAATGCCATCATTTCTTCTCACTTATGAAAAAGAAGAAAAATTTCGAGTGGACTCCCGGGATGCTAGCTGTCACTGAAAGATTTAAAAAGATACTTGTCCAGGCCCCCGTTACTATCAAAACTGGGGAAGGCGAACAATTACTAATACTGTCAGGAGCGGAGACTCGCTATTCGTACCTCGAAATACTAGCCTTAGCTTTTGTAGTCGCCTCTCAAAATCTTAAGCCTTATTTTTCACCCGATAGCCATTGTGACAACCTTCCCTTGAGGAATGTTCTTTACAAGCCTAAGTTGTCAGGCTGTTTGGCTAAATGGACAGTCGAAATTAGTAAGTTTGAAATTGAATACAAGCCTAAGACTTCGTGGCTAATTTCAATCTCGGGTTAATGGCCCCAGATGCTAAAGAGGCAATACTAGTGACGAAAATGACATCAAGAGTTTTGACCTTGTTTATTGATTGAGTTTCCTATTTAAAGGGTCGAGGCTCTAGGTAGTTCTAGTCACACCCTTGGTAGAAGATGTCGAAGGTTTCTTGGAGATGTTTCAAGTTATCGAGGTAAATTTTGATAAAATAAAAGTCATAAAAAATATCACGAATCAGCTAACGAGCGTAAAAGAGGTACAAGGGTTAACTGGAATGTTGTCAACTTTAGGCAAGTTCATCTCAAGATCCTCGGAAAAATGCCATCATGTCTTCTTACTTCTCGAAAAAAAGAACAATTTTGAGTGGACTCCCAAATGCTAGCAAGCATAGAAAGATATAAAAGGTACTTGTACTGTCCCCCGTTAGTGTCAAAAAACAAGGGAAGGCGAACAATTATTAATACTGTCACGAGCGGAGACTCGCTATTCAAACCTCGAAAAACTTGCCTCAACTCTCGTAGTCACCTCTCGAAAGCTTAGGCCTTGTAGTCAATGTCACCCAATAGCCATTGGGACAACCTTTCCCTTGAGGAGTGTTCTTCACAATCCTGATGTCAAGCCGTTTGGTTAAATGGGCAGTCAAAATTATTGAGTTTGACATTGAATACAAGTCTATTACGTTGTGGCCAATTTTAGTCCCGAGTTAATGTCCCTAGCTGCTATGGAGGAAATACTGGTGTTGGTAACAGCATCAAGAGTTTTGAACTTGTTTACTGATAGAGTTTCCAATTTAAAGGGTCCGGGCTCTAGCTAGGTCTAGTGACTCCCTCAGGAGAAACCCTGATGCAGGCCATTAAGACTGTTCCTTTAACTAACAATGAAGCCGACTATAGTGCTTTGGTTGCAGTACTTGAGCTGGATCGGGGACTTGGTTCTAAGGTCATCTAGAGCGAATGTGATTCTAGTAGAGATTTTTTATATAAAGGAGGAACGCATGCTACAGTAAGTGAACAAGGTTCAGTCATTGCTTGCTTTATTCAGGGAATGGACGACCATATACATTCTGAGAGAAGAGAACGTGTAGCATATACATTGGCTAATTTGGGGCTGTCTACGGAGATGAAAGGATCTAACTCTAGTACCGTCTTTCAACTTCTACAATCAGTATTAGATGTGGATGGTTATTGTGTGTCAATTAAACCAACTAAATATTGGACTGACGAAACGAGTTTGTCGAATATCTTCGACATGGAAAATTACTCGATGATCTGAAAACATCTTGGGCACTACGCACCAAGGCTGCTCGTTACTACCTCATGGATGTGCAATTATATAGGAGATTGTACCAAGGCTCCTTGGCCCGATGTCTAGAAGACTCGAAGGCAAATTACTTGATAAGAGAAGTCCATGAGCGAATTTGTGGGATCCATTCAAGTGCAAATTCATTGGTGCTAATGCTAGATATGGCAGGATACTATTATCCCCGATGGAACATAATGCAAGGACGTTCATTCAGAATTGCGGCAAAATTCCCATGTCCATTCATGAAATTGGGGATGTATATAGTTGTCCCATTGCCACCGGGTCCTTAAAAGGTAAGGTTGCTTTTAATTTTCACAGATCACATCACTAAATGGGTTGAAACAGGTCCTTATCGAAAGATCGGTGAGCGCGAATTGGTCAATTTCCTATGGGACGACATAATCTATCGGTTTGAAATATCAAAGGAGATTGCCCGTGATAATAGACCACAATTTATAGGCTTAAAAGTCCAAATTGTTTTGGAATATTTGAAAATCAAGAGGGTTACATCTTCATCCTACCATCCGAGCGCTAATAGATTAGAGGAGTCAACCAACAAGGTGCTTATTCAAAACCTCAAAAAAGGTTAGAATATGCTAAAAGCAAGTGGCCCGAAGAGTTACCAGGAGTGCTATGGGCATACCAAACGATGGCAAACTCGAGCACAGGAGAGACACCATTCTCTCTTGTATATGGTAGAAGCTTTGATACCGATGGAAGTAGGGGAGCCAACTTTGAAGTTTTCCCGAGCAAACAAAGAAGCAAAATATAAGGCATTGTCAGAGAAGCTGGATTTGCTCGATAAATCGATGGACTTGGCATACGTGAGGATGGTGGCTCAAAAGCAAAGGATGGAAAGATATTATAATCATAGAGTAAATCTCTGCTACTTCAAATTAAGAGACTTGGTTTTGAGAAAGGTGACTCAAAGCACTCGAGAAATCAATGATGGCAAGCTGGGTCCAACATGGGAAGGTCCCTACCGAGTTTCAATTTTCATCGATAAGGCATCATATGAATTGGAAAATCAAGATGGAGTCAAATTTCTCAACAATTCGAACGTGACTCGCCTCAAAAGGTATTAATGATGATTGATCATATCAATGCTGAAAGTATGTGCTACACTTTTTTTCCTTTCGACCAGTTTTTGCCCCAATTGGATTTTCTGGTTAGGTTTTTAACGAGGCAGTAACGAAAAACATACTACGAAACGAGTGTCATCGAAAAAGTTAAGACATTTAAATGACAAGGAATTGGAATGATAAACCGCTATGGGATGATTAAATAATATTTGGCTTGATGGAAAGTTCCTAATGGGGAGCAAAACTTTCCATTGAACCGAAGACTATTTCATCGTTCACGAGTTGTTTCCATCACTGATGCAACAGTTTAGTTTTCCCAATTAGAATACTTCACTTACGAACACTGAGGGGGATAGTATAAGGCACTACAACTAGAATGCTTCAAAAATTAGGGACTGCGAGAATTGGTAATAATAATGTCTCATCGTGAACGGAGACTGCAAGACCAGCCTCGTAGAAAAACATTGTACAAGTTAGCCACATGTAATGACATTTCCTTTTTTTCCTTTAGAAAATGAATGATTATTTACATTTAAAGATTGAAGGAATAAAAAGTCCTTTTATTTTTATCTCGTTTCTTGTTCAAACAATGAGTTGATTTTATCATTTGAAAGTTAACAAAAAAATAAATGCTTATGCTGAAATAAATAGAAGGCATCGTCTTTAACTCTTCAAGAGCACTGTAAACATAAGAGTGCCATTTCTTATGAATCCCTCATAGTAAAGGGTTGATTCCATAAGAATTTATTCCTGGAATCAGAAGCTATCCAATCAAAGTATGCCGTTCTAACTAATTCAACTCAAGGAGAATGTATTTTGCATAACACTTAAGAAAAATTCTTCTTTATTTATCAAAAGTTCCTAAATAGGTGAAAAGTTTGGCATACTTACAAACTTAAAAAAAAAAGCAAAAGAAAGGAAGAAAGAATCTAAGTATTATCGTCTCGGAGCCCGAAGAGAAGGAGGGGTCTATGTCCCCCAATGAAAAAAAGCAGATAAGCTGTCGGTTCAAGGTTTGTAACTTCATCATTATCATTTTCTTCAACCTCCCTTTCTTATTATTCCAAACTGGTGCTCGAAGATCCAGTAGCAGCATGTCGAGCAAGAATATTTTCCTGGTAGTTAGCTCCAGTTATGGGGCCTTGACAATGCAATCATCAATATCGGCGATGCCCGCTTTAGCATCTTCCAAGATTTTTATCCTCATATGGTACATAGCATAAGTTTTATCAAACATGAGGGAATCCTCTTCGTACTGGAGCTTTGCCTTAAGTTTGTCAAACTTGGCCTGAAGGCCATCCCTCACGGATTTCATAGCTCCGAAGCTAGAATCAAGATCACAGGTTGTAGATAGATGAATTCGATTTTGCTCCATGATCTTCTTAAATATTCTTGGACCTTTTCTCTTCGGCAGCATTGGCCTCCTCGATTTGGAGCTCAAGGCTGCCTTTAAGTTACTCAATTATTCTTCAAAGGCAAACTCGCGCTTGCCAGAAGCAAGTATAGTATCTTGGATTTGCTCGTCTAATAAAAAAACTTCTTTGTTGTGGGCCATCTCCTCTTGTTCACTTTTCTGCTAACGGATCTCAAGCTCGCCTATCTCAATAGCTTTTGCCTCCATCATTAAGAGGTGCGCAATAAGTTAGTCCCTTTCGACCAACAGTTGATCCCGTTTGGAGGCCCTTTCTTATCAAGGATCAATTTTTGCAAACCTTCGGAAGCCAAAAACATCAACTTGTAAAAATTCACATCAAGATTAGAAATCCAATTACAACAAATAAATAGAGAACAAGTGATAAGAAAGAAAGTATGGCACCGATGTCGCACTGTGCATATTCAATAAGCACTCCCCCGAATGGAAGTGTATTTTATTCCAATCTTTATCTGAAGCTAGCGGCTCCAAGTAATTTACAAGCTCCACCAGCATGGATATAAGATGACACTCCATCGAAATTGAAAGAGTAGTACTCCTCCTCCCTCGAGAATCTGGGGAGGGGTGAGTAATCATTCCCCAAATTCCCATAGTGCGGAGACCGGGGAGGAGAAAAACCCTTCTCTCAAACATCTATTTTCGGTGGAGGATATATAATGGGTGTTGGTGGCGAAGGTGTACCTGGTGTTGAGAGGAGTGAAGTTGTTGGCATTGAAGGTTGAGAAGTAGCTACAGTAGGAGAAACGCTGGTTCGTGTTTGCTCTATGGCCGAAGGCAGAAGAAGCCCGGGGTCCAAAATCCATGCAGTAGAGACAATAACGGAGGCAGGAAAGTGAGAATTGACATTAGCTACCAGATCCATCTCGTTCCAAAGTTTGACCTCTTCTGCAGTCTGGTTTTGAAGTTCTCTTGGTTGAGCATCCGGTGGAGCTGATGAAGATATTTTTCTCCGTTGGAGGGGAACTACTTCATCATTGTCCATCTTAGAGGTTGTTTTCTTTATTGTTGTTTTGAGTCCCAATCGAGAAAGAACGTCACCTTTTTAGTTGCTTGTTCTCTCGCTGGGACACTGAAAGGAAGAACCTTCACCAGAATAAGGTCCGCGTGAACCTCTTTATGTATGGGTACCTTGTATCGCACTTATGGCATCCTCGTGTTCAGTTAAAATGTCAACCTCGAGGCAGGTGACAAAGCCCTGCGGGATTCCTGGATCAAGCAAAATATATATTTAGAAAATTATCAGGTTCATACAATGGGAAACGGAAGCAAGACTCAATTTACCATGATTCATAGCCTTCCACCCATATTTGAGACCATTTCCTTCCATCCACAAGATTTTGATATTTTAATTTCCAAAATCTTCTTTACTCACTAGCCCGGGCTTTGAACATATAGTAGTTTCTACCAATAGCTGAAACAACTTATCTATAAATATCGAATAAATTTAACTGTATTATTTTATAGGTAAACACATATTAAGTAAAATTATTGATTGAATAATATAACTAAATTTGTTATATAGTACATACTAGAAATACACTTTCTATTCAGTCAAGAAAATATAATTATTCAGCAAGGCAAAATTTACTTGTTTTTGAGGGAGTTTGTTCCCCAGAGCCTTAGGGATTCTTGGCGATCAGAGTTTGAGCGGTTGCAACAGGGCTCCATGTCAGTATCGGAGTATGCTATTAGTTTCACCCGTCTAGCCAGGCATGCACCGGCTTTGGTAGCCACGGTCCGGGAGAGAGTGAGAAGATTTTTGAGGGCCTTATTCCGCCGATCCGGTCCAGCATGGCCAGTGAATTGGAGACGGATATACCTTTTCAACAGGTGGTGAGCATTGCCAGGAGGATCGAGAGTATGCTCCCTAGAGAGCGGGGAGAGAGGGAGGCCAAGAGGTCTCGTGAGTCGGGCCATTTCTCTGGTGCCCGCACTTCAGCAGCCGGTCGTTTTGGCAGGGGTTATTCCGGTCGTCCAGTTCATTCAGCATTGCCAGCAGCCGGTAGTACTCCAGCTCTTCCAGTACCTCAGGAGCCCTATTATTCTCCTCCAGTTTCCAGTGCGCCTCCTGCGCGGGGTACCTCCAGGGGTCAGACTAGTGGGGGTGAGGCCGGTCAGTCACAGCAACCACGTCCTCCCAGAGCTTGATTTGAGTGCGGGAATACTCGCCATCTGGTTAGAAAGTGCCCCAGAGATAGGAGAGGAGCACCTCCACAAACTTTGCAGCCTCAGTGTGGTTCACAGGGCCATCAGGCCATCATTCCAGCCCCAACTACCACTCCACCAGCCCAGCCAGCCAGGGGCGGGGATCAGGGTGGCAGAGGCCGCCCTCGAGAGATGGGTCAGGCCAGATTTTATGATATTCCTGATCGCGCTGTAGCTGTTGCATCTAATTCTGTTATCACATGTATTATTTTGGTTAGTCACAGAGAGGCATCGGTTCTATTCGATCCTGGTTCCACTTTTTCATATGTGTCCTCTTATTTTGCTTCACATCTAGGTGTGCCTCGGGATTCTTTGAGTGCCCCCATTTATGTTTCCATTCCGGTGGGAGATTGTTTGGCTGTGGACCGTGTGTATCGGTCGTGCTTGGTTACTACTTGTGGTTTTGATACCAGAGCAGATCTATTGTTGCTCGGGATGGTCGATTTTGATATTATTCTAGGCATGGACTGGTTGTTGCCCCATTATGCTATTCTTGACTATCACGCCAAGACCGTGACGCTGGCTATGCCAGGCATTCCATGTATTGAGTGGAGTGGTACTCTATATCACACCCCCAGCCGTGTTATTTACTTTCTAAAGGCTCAGCGTATGGTTGAGAACGGGTGTGCTACTTATCTAGCTTATGTGAGGGATGTCAGTATTGACACTCCTTCTTTTGATTCTGTTCCAATGGTATGTTATTTCGCTGATGTATTTCCAGTTGATCTCCCGGGCATGCCGCCCGACAGAGATATTGATTTTGCTATTGACTTATTGCCGGGCACTCAGCCCATTTATATTCCACCATACCTTATGGATCCTCCGGAGTTGAAGGATCAGTTATAGGAGTTATTAGGTAAGGGTTTCATTTGACCCAGTGTTTCGCCTTGGGGTGCTCGTGTGTTGTTTGTGAAGAAAAAGGACGGTTCTATGTGTATGTGTATTGACTTTCGTCAGTTGAACAAAGTTATAGTGAAGAACCGGTATTCTTTGCCACGTATTGATGATTTATTTGACCAGCTACAGGGTGCACAGGTGTTCTCCAAGATTGATTTGCACTCTGGTTATCATCAGCTGAAAATTTGGGAGCCAGATATCCCGAAGACTGCCTTCAGGACTCGGTATGGTCACTACGAGTTCCTCGTGATGTCCTTCGGGCTGGTTAATGCCCCAGCATCTTTTATGGATTAGATGCACAGTGCGTTCAAGCCATATCTGGACTCATTCGTGATTGTTTTTATTGATGATATTCTAGTATATTCCTGGAGTCGGGAAGGGCACGAGCAACATCTAAGGATAGTGCTTCAGACTCTAAGGGAGAAGTAGTTATATGCCAAGTTCTCTAAATGTGAATTCTGGATGAGTTCAGTGGCATTTCTAGGCCACGTGGTGTCGAACGATGGTATTCGAGTGGATCCGAGGAAGGTGGAGGCCGTGCAGTGTTGGCCCAAACCTCTTCAGCTACTGAGATTCGCAGTTTCCTTGGTTTGGCGGGTTATTATCGTCGCTTCGTAGAGGGTTCTCTTCGATCGCAACACCTATGACTAGATTGACCCAAAAGGGTACCCCTTTCCAGTGGACAGAGGAGTGTAAGGCGAGCTTTCAGAAGCTCAAGACAGTTTTGACTTCGGCCCCTATCTTGATGTTGCCTACAGGTTCGGGGTCCTATACAGTATATTGTGATGCCTCACGAGTTGGACTCGGTGCAGGTATTGAAGGACGGTAGGGTGATTGCCTACACGTCCAGACAGCTGAAGGTACATGAAAAGAAATACCATGTTCACGATCTCGAGCTAGCTGCCATTGTTCACGCCTTGAAGATTTAGCGTCATTACCTGTATGGGGTTCCTTATGAGATCTACACTGATCACCGGAGCTTGCAGCACTTGCTTAAGTAGAAGGACCTGAACATGCGTCAGAGGAGATGGTTGGAACTGTTGATGGACTATGATATTACTATTCTCTATCATCCGGGCAAGGCCAATGTAGTTGCCGATGCCTTGAGTCGCCGGGCGGAGAGTTTTTGGAGTTTCGCATATCTACCAGTTTCGGAGAGACCTATGGCGATGGATGTTCAGGCTTTAGCCAGGCAGTTTGTTAGACTGGATCTTTCGGAGCCCAGCCGGGTTCTGGCTTGTGTGGTTTCTCGGTCTTCTCTATTTGACTGCATCGGGGAGCGTTAGTTCGACGACCCTCATTTGCTTGTCCTCCAGGATAGAGTTCGGCGTGGTGATGCACGAGAGATGTTACCATTGGGGATGATGGAGTTATGAGGATGTAGTGGCGTATTTGTGTGCCCAATGTAGATGATCTTCGAGAGCTGATTCTAGTAGAGGCCCATAGCTCGCGGTATTCCATCCATCCGGGTGCCGCGATGATGTATCAGGACTTGAGACATCATTACTGGTGGAGGCAGATGAAGAGAGATATAGTTGATTATGTTTCTAGGTGCCTCAACTGCCAGCATGTGAAGTATGAGCATTAGCGTCCAGGTGGGTTAATGAAGCAGATTGAGATTCGAAAGTGGAAATGGGAGCGCATCACCATGGACTTTGTATCTGGGCTTCCACGGACTGTTAGGAAGTTTGATTCTATTTGGGTCATTGTGGATCGGCTGACCAAGTCCGCCCCTTTCATACCGGTGAGCACTACTTATTCATCGGAGTGGCTGGCGGAGATCTACATCTGGGAGATAGTTCGGCTGCATGGTATTCCAATTTCCATCATTTCAGATAGAGGCACTTAGTTTACTTCACGGTTATGGAGAGCCGTGCAGCAGGAGTTATGCACTCGGGTGGAGCTGAGCACATCATTTCACCCCCAAACTGATGGCCAGTCCGAGCGCACTATTCAGATTTTGGAAGATATGCTCCGTGCGTGCGTGATTGAGTTTGGAGGTTCATGGGATCATTTCTTGCCACTGGCGGAGTTTGCTGATAACAACAGCTACCAGTCTAGTATTCAGATAGCATCGTTTGAGGCTCTTTATGGTAGGAGGTGCAGGTCTCCCGTGGGTTGGTTCGAGACGGGCGAGGCCCGACTGCTAGGTACTGAGATGGTCCAGGATGCAATGGACAAGGTCAAGGTGATTCAGGACAGACTTCGTGCAGCCCAGTCTAGACAGAAGAGTTATGCGGACAAGAAGGTCCGCGATGTGGCTTTTATGGTTGGCGAGCGGGTTCGGCTTCGGGTCTCGTCCATGAATGGCGTTATGAGGTTTAGGAAGAAGGGGAAGCTGAGTCCTAGATTCATTGGT
Organism: Nicotiana noctiflora; assembly: GCA_032618575.1. Lineage (NCBI taxonomy): Eukaryota > Viridiplantae > Streptophyta > Magnoliopsida > Solanales > Solanaceae > Nicotiana > Nicotiana noctiflora. Next base: position 261,458 of record JASVEL010000756.1, on the reverse strand, counting down.
CCTTTTGAGATTTTGAGGCGTGTTGGGGATATTGCTTATGAGTTGGCCTTACCTCCCAGCCTAGCCGGATTCCATCCCGTATTTTATGTCTCTATGCTCCGGAGATAGCATGGTGACCCGTCGCATGTGTTGGATTTCACTTCTGTTCAGCTAGACGAGGATCTGTCTTATGTTGAGGAGCCAGTGGCCATTTTGGATAGGCAAATCAGGAAGCTAAGATCAAAGAACATCGGTTCAGTGAAGGTCCAGTAGCGGGGTCAGCCGGCCGAGGAGGCGACTTGGGAGATCGAGCAGGATATGTGCAACCAGTACCCTCATCTCTTCACAACTCCAGTTATGTTGTTCTATGCTCGTTCGAGGACGAACGAATCTTTTAAGTGTGGGAAGATGTAATGACCCGGCCAGTTGTTTTTTAAATTTACGCCCAAATCCCCAATCCAACTGTTCCCCTAAGTTCATTTCTGCTATTGTGGTTTGCTGGGAGGTTCGGTTATAGAATCTGGAGTGTTTTAGGACACTTAGTCCCTAAATGAGAGCTTTGTACTTGAATAATGGTCCGTTTCCAGAACAGTGTTAAGACGACCTTGGAACAGAAATCTGATGGTTCCATTAGCTCCGTTAGGTGATTTCGGGATTGGGAGCGCATTCGGAATGTATTTTGGATGTAGCTCAATTAGGCTTGAAATGCCAAAGTTTGAAATTTTTGGAAATCCGATCGATAGGTGAGATTTTGATCCGGATGTCAGAATGGAATTCTGACAGTTGCAGTATCTTTGTTAGGTGATTTTGGATATGTTTGCAAATTTTCAGGTCATTCGGACATCGTTTGGCCGGGTTTTTGATAGCATGTAGGTTTCGGAAGTTTTGGATGAAACTTAGGCTTGAATTCTCCTTGATTTGGTGATTTCTGTGTTTAAGGGCGTGCTTTTATGATTCGAACAAGTTCGTATGGTGATTTAGAGTAGAATTGCATTTTTGGTTGAGGTCCCAGGGGCCTCGGGATGAGTTCGGGTGATTAAATGGCAAGAAAAAAAATTGGAAGTTGCAGCAGGCTGGTGTCTGCCTTCTGTTGTTTTCGCTTCTGCGGAGCTTGGACCGCAGAAGCGACAATATACTCGCAAGTGAGAGATTTTGGGGAGGCCAGTCGGGTCCGCAGAAGTGGACCATGGATCGCTGAAGCGATCCCGCAGAAGCGGAAAGGCTTCCGCAGAAGCGAGAGTGGGCCGTTTGGGATCTTCCGCAGAAACGGACAATCGTCCGTATAAGCGATGTCGCAGGAGCGACCTGTGGACCGCAGAAGCGGAATCCTAGTTCTTGGCCGGGGTCGCAGAAGCGACCCGCTTCTCCGCAGAAGCGATCGCGCGGAAGTGGATCTAGCGCCGCAGAGGCGGAAATCGACCAGTGTTTAATGAGCAGTAAGGGTTCAAATTTCAAAACCGTCTAAAACGCTAAGGCACCATTTAAAAGGCGATTAAGGGGCGATTTTCAGAGAAATCAAAGGGGTTCTTCAGGTAATCATCTATGGACCTAAATTATGTCATCTCCTTGCTAAACTATGGTGTTTTTGACTGAAATTGGAGGAATTAAGGGTGTATTAATGGTGGTTTTCACCCTAAGCTTGGGTTGTAGAAAATCAATGATTTGAATGGGCAAAATGGAGTCCGATTTTAGTAAATTTTATATGCATAGACTCGTGTTGAGATAAGGAACCCGAATATGTAACTTTTGTAATTTTTCGAGAATCGTACCGAAAGTCGGGTTTTGGCAACTTGTGGTTTTTGGTATATTTCGAATTATTTCAATTGGGTAATGCCCAATTGGCCTATTTTGATGTATTTCTATTGATTTTGATCAGATACTACACCTGTGGAGGCCGATACTCGTGGAAAGAGATTTGTCTCTTAGCGGTTTCGTACCGGAGTCGAGGTAAGTGGCTTGTCTAACCTCGTGTGGGGGAACCTTCTCCCCTAGGAAATTATGTGTTAATTTAAATGCCTTGTACGCGAGGTGACTGGCGTGTACATGCGCAGATTGTTGGAACCCACCTTACGTGAATTGTTCAATTCGTGATATTTCTGTTCTTAGCTGATTAAATCGTGATATTTACCTGATATTCGTTAGAAAAGCATGGTTAGATAGGATTTATCTGTCTAAGTGCCTAATTTGCCTTACTTGAACTTCTTGATAATTGTTAATACTGGCTTTGGTGAATTGTAGTTTTGTATATCATATTTCTCTGTGCTTTCCTTTTTATTGTTTGTGTTGGTGGACTGCGGGTTCAATTCCCGGAGATCCAAGGGCTGCGGGTTCGATTTCTGGAGACCCGGAGTTGTAGTGTTGTGGACTACGGGTTCGATTCCCGGAGATCCAAGGGCTGCATGTTGGATTCTCGGATACCCGGAGTTTATTGACATATAATGAGATACGGACAACGGGTTCAGTTCCCGGAGGACCAGAGATATTAAGGTACGGACCGGGTAAAATTTTCGGAGATCCTAGGTTGTTGAAATATAGAGAGGGACTGTGGGTTCAATTGCCATAGGTTCTGGACTTGTTGATTTGAGTTTATTTTGTATTGGATACTTGTTGTCAGCCTAATCGAAATTACTTTATTGTTGCTATTTCAGACTCATTCTTATTTAAACTTATTATTATTATTATTATCATTGTGTTTTTATCTCTCGATAGGGCCCTGGCCTTCCTCGTCACTACTCCATCGAGGTTAGGCTTGGCACTTACTGAGTACCGCCGTGGTGTACTTATGCTACTCTTCTGCACACTTTTGTTGTGCAGATCCAGGTACATCAGGTCAGGCTCAGCTCAAGTGATTTAGCAGCACTTCAGGAGACTTGAGGTATGATCTGCTAGTCCGCGTATCCGGAGGGTCTACTTCTATTCTCATTAGTGGTAGCGGTTAATTTCCCTTGTTCTTGTTGTTTAGACATTCTTGATGTATAGAGCCACAGTTGTACTCTTCTTTTAGTCTGTGTTGCCCGTGGGATTCCGGGTCTTGGTAGTATGCTACTTAGTGTGTTTAGGCGAAGTGTATGTGCCAAGCGACACTTATTACATTTCTTTTATATCATTCCGCTATTATTTTACCTTTTGTTTCATGAAGTTGTACTTTCCGCATCGTGTTAGGCTTACCTAGTTGCAAAGACTGGGTGCCGTCATGATAGGTTCATGATTGGTGAACTAGGGTCGTGACAATTTGTATGCCAACTTCATGCTTCCGAGGGCCTTCACAGGTTGATTCGTAAGAAGGAAGAAATTACCTCCACATGGAATCATCTTTTGGTAAAGCAGGAGCAAAGTGTCGCTCACCTCTCAAAATTGGAAGCCATTGTATTGGAGGCTTGTTTGTAGCAAAGCGAGCAAGAAGCGGAGACCCTTAGCAAAGAGATTGCTCCGATGCGGGTTCAACTTGAAAAGGCAAAAGGCAAATGGATTGATGTTCCTAATGCCATTCTTGATGCATCCGGTCATGAGACTACCTCTGCAAAAAGATTGACCAATTTAGAGGCAACATCGAATTTGAAAAGTGAAGAGTTTGGTGTTGTAACGATAAAATATGACTGATTGAAGGAGAAGTATAAGAAGACCCTCGAGCACCATAAAAGTTTTAGCTATACTACCCGCAATCTTGACGTTAGCCTTAAATCCATTTGATATGGTGGAAAAACCTTTCTACTGAGGTCACCCTACTCAAAGAAGAACTTAAGTACTGATAGGCCCTTGTTGTTGAGAAAACTTATGCAATGTACAACCTGATGAAAAAAACCTTGAAGAGGCCAAAACTGGTATCATTGATTTTTATAGCGAAATTGCAAAGAAGGGGGAAAATAATAAGAGGTAGAAAGTTATTGCCCATAGTTGTCTCTGGTACTGTGGGGCTGAGTACAGGTCCTTGCGTTCTTCTATTTGCGAGCATCCAACAACCAACACTGTGTTTGTTGTTGCTTCTTCTTGTTCACTACCATCAACTTTATCTCATTCACCAACTCTTCCATCATCAAGTGCTACATCGTCTTCGTAGATCGTACCTAACCACGAAGAAGGTATTTGTCTTCCCTAGTTCCTAGTTCATCAGAATTTTTGGCAAAATTCTGTTGCCACTTATGAAGATTCACTAAGGAGGAGGAATGTTACTCTTTTGGTCTCTACCGGATGCAACTTGCTATACTGGCCAGTGGAACTTACTAATTATCTAAAGCCTTTGGCTTTAGAGAAAGATTGGGAAAATATTCAGGTATGCTCGGGAGAGTGCTTGTTGAACAATACCATGCACAATGCCTAGGTATTTCATTCTTTTCTTCCTTTGTTATTTCTTCTATTTTTGCCTTCTTGCTTTGTATGCCAATTTTCTTGCTTCCGAGGGATCATCTTTTGGTAGAGCAGGAGCAAAGTGTTGCTCGCCTCCCAGAACTGTATTGGAGGCTTGTTTGCAGGAAAACGAGCAAGAAGTGGAGACACTTAGCTAATAGATCGCTCCAGTAAGGGTTCAATTTAAAGGGGCTAAGGCCAAATAGATTGAAGTTCCTAATGTATTTCTTGCTGCATTCGATCGCGAGATTGCCTTTGCTGAAAGATTGACCAATATAGAGGCAACATTGAATTGCAGAGTGAAGAGCTTGCTGCTGTGTGGGGGAAATATGCTCGATTGGTGGAGAATTATAAGAAGAAAATCGAGCCCACAAAAGTTTTAGCTCTACTATCCGCGATCTTGACATTTACCTTAAATCCATTAGATTCGCCCGGGAAAATTTTTCTACCAAGGTCACCCAACTTAGAGAAAAACATAAGCCCCGAGCGGCTTCCCCCATTATTGAGAAAACTAACTATATATATAGCATATGGAGAAACGTAGAAGAGGCCAAAGATGGTATCGTTGATTTTAATTCAGAAATTGCTAAGAGGGCCGGGAAAAGAATAAGAGGGCAAAGATTGTTGCCCCCGAGTCGTCTCTGATACATTGGGGCTGAGTACCAGGTCCCTACAATCTTCCATTTGTTAGCATCCAACAACTAGCACTGTGTTTGTCGTAGCTTATTCTTATTCACCACTATCAATTTCATCTCCTTCGCTAACTCCTCCGTCGGCAACTGCTACATCATATCCATCGGTCGCACCTGACCACAAAGAAGGTGTTCCTCTTCCCCAGTCCCTAGTTCTAAGAATTTAAGGAAAATTATGTTGCCCCTACTGAAGATCCACAAAGGAGGAATGCTACTCTTTCGGTCTATACCTAATGCAACTTATTATATCAGTTAGTGGAACTTTTTTAACTCTCAAAAGGCGTTGGCTTTAGATAAAGATTGGGAAAAGATTCAGGTACTCTTGGGAGAGCATTTGTCAAACAACACCACAGTGGTATATTCCTTTCTTCCTTTTTATTTCTTCCATTACAACCTTCTTATTTGTATTCCATCTTTCTTGCTTCCGAAGGCTTTAAGAGGTTGATTCGTGAGAAGGAAGAAATTACCTCCGCATGGAATCATCTTTTGGTAGACCAGGAGAAAATTATTACTCGCATCTCAGAACTGGAAGCCAAAGACACTAAGGTCATTGTATTGGAGGGTCATTGCAGCAAAGCAAGCAAGAACTGGAGATCCTTAGCCAGGATATCGTGTGGATGAGGGTTTACTTTAAAAAGGTTAAGGCCAAATGGATTGAAGTTCCTATTGTCGTTCTTGCTATATTCGATCGTGAGACTGCCTCTGTTGAAAGATTGACCAATTTAGAGGCAACACTGAATTCGAAGAGTGAAGAGCTTGCTGCTGCGAGGTTGAAATATGCCTGATTGGAGAATAAGTATAGGAAGACCCTTAGCACTATAAAATTTTTAGTTGTACTGTCTGCAATCTTAACGTAAGCCTCAAGTCCATTAGATTCACCCTGGAAAACCTTTCTTCCGAGGTAACCCAACTAAAAGAAGAACTTAAGTGTCGAGCAGCTTTCGTCGTTGTTGATAAAATTTATGCTATATACAATATGAGGAGAAAAAATATTGAAGAGGCCAAAGCTGGTATCATTGATTTTGATACTAGAATTGCTAAAGCATGTGAGCTTGAGTTGGCTTCTAAAAATGGTCTCTCGTCGGTTTCCTTGATAGAGCATGATGCTTCTGTTTCTTCTAGTTCCGATTTTAAGTTTTGAGAACTGATGAGGAACCAGAAGGTAATGATGTTGAGAACCACTGTTGAGGCATCAACGAATTTACCTACTTTCCCTGGGGCGTGGACTTTTCTCTTCCTCTAGGCTCTGGAGAGGCAGCATTTTAGCTTTTCCTTTCTTTTCCCAACTTTTCTACTTGTGCTACTTCGGCATGTTTATTGTAAATAAACAATTTTTTTCTCAGGTATTCTATGAGTATTTCTAATTTCTTTCGTTTGCAAGTTTTAACTTCTCATTCTGTTTTTGGTTAAGTGATTTGCGCGATTTTTACTATTTGCATCTGATTATATAAGGCCTTGGGTGTATATTTCCCTCAAAGAATCTGTATTTGGGGCACAAATTCGTCTGAGGTTAACCCTTTAACATGAGGGCTTCTATAAGTATTTGCACTTGCTCTTTGCGTCGTTTCATATAAGGCTTCAGGTATATTTTTCCTTTAAGGAATTTTGATTCTGCGCATAATTTTTTCCAAAACCAACCCTTTGATGTGAGGTTTCTTATAATAGAAGGCCCTCTTATGTTTACGGTGCTTTTGAAGAAGATGTCTCATGTTTATTACGACACTAGCATTTGAAGTGTTTGTTTATCTTTCAAATGACAAAGTTAATTCATCGTTCAGAAAAGAAACAAGATAAAAAAAAAGGACATCATTTTATTCTTTATATTTTCAAAAAGTACATAAGTATCCATTATGATAGAAAAAAATTGCCATTACTTTAGGCTAACTTGTAAAACTTGTTTCTACGGGGTTGGGCGTGCAGTCCCCGATCCCGATGACACAACTATGTTTTTGGTTTTTTTGCTCGATGTGGAAATCATGTTATCTTATCCTTATAGCATTACACGCCCCCTCTAATATTCGAATGCGAAGAATACAATTTGGAACACTGGAAGTTTTGCACTTTCGAGGATTCCACTAATGAATTGCTACGTAATCCTTAACTTGATGACATACTTTGTTTCCCCTTAGGAAGTTATGCTATCGAGTGAAGGACTATCTAACAACCCTCTCGTGGTTTGCATAACGGTAGGGTAACATTTGCTCGATAGCAAAATTAACTTCCTGGTGGAAATTTTGCTTAAGAGCAAGAAATTATCTAACCGTCTTAGAGTGGCTCTTTGCTTGTGTGCCTTGTTATTAAAGGTCTTAATGTTGTTGTTGTTGATATTCAATTTTCCCTCATATATTTTAAATATGCATACATGTTTTCAAAATATAGTACATTCATTTACAAACATGCACAAGTGCTCTAATAATTTTTCTATAATTTTTAAAGGCCTTAAAATAGTTTATTTATTCATTTTTAATTATATAAATATTCAATAATTATCCCTCATATTAATGTACTATAATTTTATCATCTAAATTCATTATTTATGCTCATATAAGTACTCAAATATTTTAATTACATTTGCATTTTAAGACTATAATTGTATATTTTGCAATAATAGCTCATACAAATGCATACCTACATTATCTATAGAGAAAAAGACTTTTTATATTTTTATAATGCTGAGTAATAATTTTACCCGTTCCATGGGGTTCTTCTATGATTTCAGACCCCTTCCGGCCTCTTACCTCTTCTGGTTATTCGATTTTGTTTTTTTATAAAAGAATCTCGAAGAGATCCAACCCGTATTTGTTCAATCCCATTTATGAATCTACCTACAGTCATCTCCATTTGTGAGTATACTATTATTTTGTGTCTATGGCTCGAATCTTTTGTTCCAAACTAGATTTTCATTCATCTCTGTCATTCTCCTAAAACCCTAGTCTCATGCTGCTCGAATCCACTGACATCCTTGTAGATCTGACATAGTTTTAAGTTTATATTTTTTCTCTTAAAAAACTTTTTGTGTTTCTTATTGTTAACCAATTTTTTTGTCTTTTCTAAAACTAGGGTTTCACCCCTTTAAGCTTCTGAAAATACCAATTTTTGTAGTGTTTAACCCTAATTTTTTTGTTTGTTCGACTGATTCTCATGGCTATGTTCTTTACCCTAGGGTTATGATCTCTAATAGGTTTTCTGTGAAATGCTCATACATTTAAATGCTTTAGACTATGGTTTTCTTCTTTACTATTTCGACCTGTTCGTTTGAGTTTCATCTCTGTGCCTTAATTAGATGCATTCTAGGGTTTTGATTCTCTAACTATATATTCTATTGTCTTTTGCCCATTACCTTTAACTCTATCAATTAATTTGATTAATTGATTTACTTACATAAAGTATGGTTTGGATTTAGTACCCATATTTCCTTATTTAAGTTTTACTTGTTCTTACCCTATTCATCAATCCATATTATTAGTTTGATTGTCTATTATGATTCCTAATTGATTTTGGAAGTTATTTCTTGCCTTATTAACCTTGCTCTTAATTACAGAATAATTTTTTATGAGATTTTTCTTTAAATTAAGTGGTACTTATTTAATTATGTCCTCTTAATTAGTTCCTGACTGATTGTTAATTGATTTTCATACCTTATGTATATGTGATTGATTCATTACCTTATGTGACCTACCCTATTTCATGCTATAAAAACCTTCTTGTTCCGATTTGCAACACACACACTTACACGAACACTCAGAAAGAAACATACATACACACATATACAAGCTATTGTTCTCATTCAAACTCTTCTGTTACTTGTATTTACTACACTGTCTAATTGGCTGAAAGCTAAGTCTAGACTATTGGACTCTGCTTGTACTCATCCGCCTGTTTTACTATCTCTTAACTAGTATATCTTCACTTCTGCCATCGCTCAACATGCTATGCTATCAGATCTATGTGCTGCCTGTTCATTACTCTTAATCAGCATGCCTACTTCCATGATATTAGACCTATGTGTTTTCTTATTTTCAGCATATCTGCCTCTATGTAATTAGACATATGTCTACTTGTTCCTCAACTAGCATGATTGCTGTCTTGTTTTGAGTGTTCACCCTTAACAAACTCTTGAGTAATTCATGATTTCTATACTCCCAATTTTTGCTCCCTTTTTGTGTGATCGTTTGATCAGTAATTTGATCCTAAGTATGTTGTTCTCTAATTATTGTATGCCTATATGTTCACCTAGTAATAGCTAATGAATTAAAGCCATGTGAGCCTTGTTCAAACTAATTGTTGCTCTATGATGTCTATTGTGACTGCTGGAGTTCATGATTGAACTCCTTCTGCGCAATGTATGCTGCATGTGGTTCTTGTAGTCTGGTAATCTGCTTCTATGCACTTCAAAAATCCAAACTATCTTTCGAAAACAAAGATGTCTCCTATTTTCATATATTATTTTCAACTCCTACTTTTAGTTAACTAGGGTCTTGCCACCCCTAAATGTGAGCACTACTTAGGGTCCATGAGACTCTTCTGAACTCTAACACATTGGAGCTAGTTTCCAGTCCTTTAAAAACTACTTCTGAACATTTGTTCTCTAGTGTGAGCACTGCGCTGGGTTCTTGAAGCCCTTGGGAAATCTGACACACACTAGAGATTTGGGCTCTTTGTCCTTAGCCAATGGTTACTGTGTATCTTTGAGCTTTAGAGTATATGATATGAAGGCCTGAGTTATCTGGATGTATTGGGCGTACTGTAGGCCTCCTATAGTTATACACTGTAATTTTTTCATTTGCTTATGGACTGTTATAATTATTTGTAATAATGATGGGGTAGTACTATATTGGGAAACTAGCCTAGTTCAATATTTCTACGAGGTAGAAATCTTTCTTTAAGCGCTTGTTTCTTTCAAGTATTTTCACTACTATATGTTAGATATCGTGCCTATAGGTTATTTACTTGTTCAATTGTATTATGTTATTGCATGCATTAGATAACATGCCTATATGATTTGATTTGTTCAAGATGTTCTGGTCCACTTTTGTATGTCATACCTGTAGGATCAAAATAGTTCAGAATATCCTTTCAAGATTCACATTACTACATTTAGATACCATGTATATAAGGTTGTCAAATTAATTTTCTGCATTTAAATACATGCCGGCAAAGTTTCAAAAATCAGTTCTACATTTTGTAAATCCTGCATATAAAGTTTTAAATCACTTTTGCATCTAGACACCATGTCAATAGAAAACTTCAGAATCATTTTTTAGATGCTATGCCTATAGGGTTCTAAAATTAATCATTGCATTTAGATATATGTTTCAAAAGTTATTTCTGCACCTAGATATCATGCTTATAGAGATAAACACGTAAATTAGCTCTATAATATTTATAGTCATTTTCAGCATATAGACAATATGCTTATAGGGTCTAAGTAGATAAATTTGCCTATTTAAACTAATCAGTGATCTAAAATACATTATATGCCATGCCCATAAGATCCTTCCGATTATCACCTAGGCAAGCATGTAGGTTAATTAAATTCTGGGTCAAACTATGTTTGTTTGATTGCTCATAAATTGCCTAGATTTGATAAGTAATAAAATCAGTAGGAAAACTAGTTAGGTATTTACTGCCTAGCCTTAATGAAACCGGTACATATTTCGATCATTTAGATATCATGTTGAAGGACTTAAAATGGTTTAAAGTTGTTTGTTTGAGGCGTACAATTGTTTATCTATTTGTGGAGGTAAATATGAGCCCTTAATTTCATCTTTATGTGATAGTCCTTTTGACTTTTGTTTGTTACTTAATTTTCTCCTTTTTTAAACAACATAACTGAGTCTAGAACTTTCTTAAATAGAGATCCTAAGCACCTCCAGGGCCACATGCAAGGGACGAGTAGTGCACACGTAAAGCACATATTGGATACTATTAGAACGCTTAGGTAACTATAATTATGGGGAAGGTAAGCGGGTTGTAAAGGATATGATGAGTTCACTAATGCTATGTGTAACACCACTATTTGAGGAAAGTTAACCGAGTATTACACAGAAGTGATCCTATAGGCTAAAAAATCTAGGACCTCCTTTTACCCTTCGTTTTAGAAATAATCTCTACTTGTTTAATTTGCTTTGCTTGTTTTTAAGACAAATTCATCCAATTCGAGTTTGTCTGGGTGATCAAGTCCTACCCTATGTCACTACAAAGTGTCAAGAGCGGTCCATGCAGCTTTTACCATGATGGTCAGGATCGAATCCACATGGAGCGAGATTGTTTAGAAATTGAGTTCCTATCTATACTAGTAACGTGCAAAGTAATTGTTTGCACTTATAAACATGTATTGATGGTTCACTAATATATATTATCACCAATGATTCTAAAACTAAACTAAGTATGATATATTTTTGTGAGGTTTTCTTAATCTACGGAAAGGCACTCGGGAAGCGACTTTTCCCTAGGTGAATACTTGATGGGTTCTAATGTCTAAGTCAAAGTTGTTATGTTTGGGAGTGATATATAGCCGATGCACGAAAATACTCACTCTATACCTCTTGGTAGCTTGAGTGACTTTGCCGTAATTGGCTTTCTCAAGACCAATTGGGTGTCAAAATTGTACAAGCAATATAGGATCAAGTCGTGTATTACTATCTCTAGGTTTAACCCTTTAAATAGGGCTATTAATGTCTGGAATACATCCCAACTCCTTGTTGTATGATTTTCATAGACTTAAGCAGTCTTTCTCAAGAAGACCCCAAGTCAAAACCCACAAATTAGTGTTTGCAACCACTAAATCAATATGGAAAACACAAATCAGGCCAAATGTCAACCACCCATAAACATTTAAGCCCTAAAACAAGATACCCATCAAATACTCACACTAGAGTCAAGCCAAAACCCTAGATAATGGGTCTAGCTACTCATAATAATGAAAGAAATCAGATATTTAGATGAAGAGTAACCCATAAAATGTAACTACAAGATAATATTTGAAGATTTAATGTTTAACTAGATACAAATTTAGTCAAAAAGGTAAAAACTGGCCTTCACGTGCTCAGCTACAGATAAGATACCCTAAAAATCTAAAAAACAAGTATTTATACAAGGCTAAATTTTCTAAAAAAAAATTACCCCTAATAGAGGTACCGTGGACCGCGAAAAATGGACTTCGGCCGCGGTAAGTATTTTTGGCTTCAAATATTTGTTCTCTGAATCTAGCCACCGCATATCGCTATATATGGACTGCGGTCATGATGGCTTTACCCCAGCCGCACAAAATGCACCACGATTAGTGGTGTTTTGAAACTTCCCCTAGCTCTCTAAATCCCTTCTCCACGGGTCGCAACAAATGGACTGCAGCTGCGATGAGGCTGCCCTGGACGCGAAGAATCTAGCGCGAGTTGCGTTGCTTGGAACTCATAATTGCAACTTCTCTAATCTTTTCCACCAAAGACCTCACTAAACGGACCGCGAATGCGATGGTTCTATTGCAATTGCAGTGCATTTACTACTACAACGGTGCTTTTACTTTTTCTTGGAACTTGTGCAGGTTTCACTCTTTTTTGAGTTGGTTTTGACTTATTTGTCACTTTTTGACCAATGCAAACAAGCACAATATGTAAGCTTTCAGAATTACTTGTAAACATTTTTAATCTAAAACTCAAACAAAAAGTATAAAATAGACTAGAATCCATAGTTATCAACTCCCTCAAACTTAAGCTTTTGCTTGTCCTTAAGCAAACAAAGTAAGTCCCACCCCCTTAAGAATAAAACCAAGAAAAGTTTAGCGTACCTAAAGTGACCTCATCTAACATCAATTAGGACTAACAATTGCCCTCAACTCAAATGAATCATTAACAACATTCAACCTTTTTAAGCACCATCGTGTTAGTGCAACACAAAACCATCAAAAGTCTACTCATCAAGGAAGCTCCTTCTACTGCTTTTGTCATTATGGAACCCAAGCTCATAATACTCACACTTCCTTAAGCAAAACCTCGCTTTTAGATTGTAGTACTCAGAATGAGGGTTGTGGAAAACACACTCATCTCTCTCAAAGAAATGTCACAAGTCCAGCACCAAGTACCATAAGCTTGCCCCTTATGTGAGTCGCCACTAATGTAAGCTTCAATCAACTCAAGATTATATAGGACTTTTGTGGAGATATAATGAAGGCTTTTGGTTCAGGGTGGGATGTATTTGGTCTGAGAAGGTTTCATTTCCCCTTAAGCACTTCATTTGCTTCTTTTTGGCACACATTCTCTTGATTCTTTGAGTCATTTACTTCTTTAATGGTGGTTAGAGAGATATACCGTCACTCTTTCTTGTTCATTTCAAACCTTTTCTCCTTTCTAATCTTTCCACGCCTTTCATCATTTTACTTTTGTTGAATACCTTTATTTCTTCAACATTGTTCATTCTTTTTGACTTTTTTTTTATTTTCTTTCTTTTTCTTTTAGCCTTTCCATTTCTTCCTTATATTCATTTTGTAATTTTTACCACTTCTTGAATTCTCCCCCCAAACTTATGCTTTTGCCTTGTTCTAAGGAAAGATCGGGTGCCAAGAGAGGGTCTTTTTAGAATGGGTAAAGGCTTGTATCATGGTCTTTGAAAAAAAGGGATATGGCTCAAAGGGGTTGACTAGGGATATTATCGTTGGTAGGCTATGGATATTTTCAAGAATACCATTAGGATCAAGGATAGCCTATAATCACTTCTCAATTCAAACTATACTTATGATTTTGCCTAAACAAAATATTCAGGGCAAGTTCTAGACTCAATGGCATAGGGCTTGGACTTGCAAATCAAATTCTCACCTTACCGCACAAGCTATATGATTGCTAACGAGACAGATTCGGGGCACCATGACAACCTTAGCTTAGATTTCAGCAACTCAAATGGTCCCGAAATACCACCTGATGATTATTAGCCAACACAAGAGTCTCAAGGTCACAACTGTCACCATCCTATACACACCAATTTGTTTTTAACCATAAGATCAAAGGGAAATGTGTTATACCCAGGTGAAGCTTTGCTTGAGGCACTATTTGTCACTAGCTATTATTTACACAAAAACAAAAGAAAAACAGACTCAAACCCTTAGTATGGTTATCATGCCATCCATCATCGGGAAGAGCTACCCGGCTCACACATACTCCATCTTTGGAAGGAACCGTGGCATTAAGAAAACCAAAGGTTTATTGAACGCAAAACTCAAAATAATAAGCTACTAAACTAAAAAACGAAACTAGTAAAATGGAGTAAGAAGATCTGAAAGAAAATACGGAAAGTAAACTGAATATATACAATAGGGGGTTTAAACGAATATACATAGAAGGGATTGAATATATACATAAGAAAGTAACTTTATATACAAAACAAAATTGTAAAATACAAAAAATGAGATAAATTGGTAAAATTATATACATACCAAACAGTAAGAAAGCATAACAAAAAGGTAATAGTATCAGAATTATAGTCCAACATCATCAAAATAGAGCTACCCTCTCAAATGAAAGCTAGCATTGTCCTCAATGCTAATTAGCCAAAAATAAGCACAAAAAAAATATAGAGAGTAATTAAAATTCCCTATTTGTCCTATGACTGCTTGGGAACCTAAGGCTAGCTAGAGGAATCTCCTTGTGGGTCCTCCAACTCAATCACTGCATCATTTGCCTAAGGGGTCACTCTCCTCCTCTTTGGTTCCTCTCCAACTCATACTCCTACTCTTGCTCAGTCTAATACAACATTAGCTTAACCGGTAGATGATCAGTAGCCTTCATCTTCTCCACTTTTCCCCTCAACTCCTTTACTGACTCCTTTGAGGATCGAGTCTTTCTTAGCTTCTTTGTCTCCTTGGTCAGCTCCTTCAGTGACTTTCCCTGAGCACCTATAGCATCCAGAATCAACTGTTGGTTTTGCAGGAGCTTCTTCTGGTTATCCAGAAGCTCCTTGAGAGTCTCTTCCATAGAAGCTAGAACCTGTGGCTGTGGGGGTACAGACTGGTAGCCACTAAGCTAGAAAGCACAAACAAGTTAGAAGTAGCTGCCTGCATCCAGTTTTTGATCCTGTCAAGTATTTGGCTCAAACAGTGGGACGTCAAGGGGTAGATGAGGATGACGTGATATCTGTGGAAGTGGAAGTAGAAGGCCGGGATGTGGGAACTAGCATGGTAGGTAAAGGCTGGGAAGCAGTGACTACCACTACCTGCTCATCAGACTGGCCAGTAGAAATAGTGGATTTCCCTTTAGAATCTTTGTCTTTGGGTTGTCATCAGCCTTGAGGTTGTACCAGGAAAAGGGCATTTTGGGTTTCACCTTCACAACCAATTTCCTTTTCTCCACCTCCTAGTCTTCAAAATACATTGTAGGACAATTTGAGAAGTGGTATGATCTGTCACCCTTATTGACCAACCTAGTGATTACCCTAGAGATAACATTCCCAACATTGATCGGGAATCCCGCCATAATAGATGCCCCAAATATTGCCCGGGAGACCATCATATAGTTTTCACTGCATACAAAATTCTCCCACCCCTTTGCCATAAAATTAAAAGTTTTTCTCAAGATTGTAACTCCTGCTCTCACCATAATGGGTGGTGCCCGGGAGAGCCAAAATGATGATAACCATGGACGGACTGCCTCATCAAGTGCCAATTTCTCCAAGTATAATGATTCATCTTTCTCAAAAAATCCTAGGTACTCATTGATT
This sequence comes from Nicotiana noctiflora, assembly GCA_032618575.1. Classification (NCBI taxonomy): domain Eukaryota; kingdom Viridiplantae; phylum Streptophyta; class Magnoliopsida; order Solanales; family Solanaceae; genus Nicotiana; species Nicotiana noctiflora. Next base: position 245,739 of record JASVEL010000756.1, on the reverse strand, counting down.
GTTTCCCATTGAACATCACTTTAAAGTTCCGAACTTTAGTCCCTTTGGTATCCTTCTTGATGCGGGCAACATTTGCGTGAAACTCATTGACTAAGTGCTCGTTTGCCTCTAGCACCCTGCCTGTGAAGTAATCACACCCCAGTCATTCTCTGAATTGCCTTTTCACATTAGGTTTGTGAGGCAGGAGATCCTTCTCTATGAATCGGGTCTTAATAATAAGCGACCTCAGAGGCAGCCATTCTCGAAACTTGTGTTATGCCACCTCACTGACAAACCTCCTTTTCCACACCTAGAGGTTTCTAGTTCTCTCTATACCCTCGAGTTGGGGTTCTCCCCTTCTTCTTCATCAATTGGATCCTCACGTGGTGATGAAGCTGTAGGTGAAGTAGAGGCTGCATTGTCACTACTCTCTGTTGATCCCTCAGATGATTCAGATGAAACCTGAACTGAAGCATGAGCAGTAGGATAGTATGGAGGGATAGGTGAATCTCTCAAACAAAGCCTCATCGGGAAGTGAGGTATGTAGTCCAGCATTGAATCAAACTTAGATGCCTCCCGGGAGGGCAAGTGATCACTTCCCTCAGAATGGGAAGCAGCTCTATCTAAAGCTTTGATGAGTTTTCTGGTTTCCCCAATTGTTTTCCGAACTATGGGGGATAATTTAATCATGCCTCACCCCTACCCTGGGAGAACTCTGCTCTACCCATCTGTTTGACACCACCTTCTTTTTATTTAACCATTGTTTGCAAGGAGAATCCAGTTAACGTGTGTTAGTATAAATACCAGAAGAAACATTTGACCACGGAAAATGCATCTTGGTCGTAAAGAGACCACCATGGACCGCAAAAAATCAACAATGGTTGTGGTGAGGTGGCATTCAGACTACCCACACTCCTATTCAGGTTCATCGTGGACCGCAAAAAATAATGCGCGACAATGGCAAAACAGTGTGGACCACACAAAATCAAGTGCGGTTGCGGTAGGCAAAACGAGGCAACAATGACCTAGGGTTTCAAATTTTTGTGCATTTTAGCCTTAATCAACATATTATCAACCCACTAGGTAGTTAATCACCATGTTTGACTAATTAAAACCTAATCCAAATTATATTTTATAACCCTAAGTTAAAAATTTAAAGAAAAAAGAAGAAGAAGTGGGAACTATGAAATTAAGAGAAATAAAAACAAAATTAAAGACTAAGGATGGATTTTAGTTACCAGAAATGAGACGCAATAGAGATGATTGAAAATTAGTACTTGAATTTGTGCAACTTAGGGTTTTAATGAAAAAATACATCACAATTGTGGTCCAAACTTCAGAGAGTGCAACATTTTTCTCATTTGGTCTTGCACTGCATCAAAACATCCCTACATACATCTCACGACCAGTTAGTCCAAAAATAGATCCAACACGAAGAACGAAATGAAAAAGAAAAAAATAAAACACATGGGTTTCCCCCCAGAAGAACCTGATTTAATGTCGCGACATTATGTATGTTACCATCAAATCAATTGAGATGGATCATTTCCACCACGTGGCTGTCATCAGTCTTGCCAAGATAGTGCTTGACTCTGTGCCTATTAACTCTGAAGATCTCTCCATTTTTGTTTTCAAGTCAAGTTCACCAAAAAGAGTCACAAGCACCACTTCAAAAGGTCCACTTCATTTCGACTTAATCTTTCCCGAAAACATACGTATCCAAGAATCGAACAAGATAACCAAATCACCCACTTTGAAATCCTTGCCACTATAATATTTATCATGAAGGTACTTCATCTTGTCCTTATACAAGGACAAACTAGAGTAGGCATGAAATTAGAATTCATCGAGTTCATTAAGATGCTCCACAAAAAGATTTTCTGCCACATCCCATTCAAGATTTAGCTTCTTCAAAGACCACATGGCCTTGTGTTCCAATTCAACCGGTAGATGGCAAGCTTTCCCGAATACCAACCGGTAAGGAGACATACCAATCAAAGTTATGTAGGTAGTGTTATAATCCCATAAAGCATTATCTAATTTAGTTTACTAATCGGTCCTATTTGCATTAACCGTCTTTGACAATATACTCTTAATTTCCTTGTTTGAAACTTCAACTTGCTCACCTGAGGATAATAAGGGTAGAAACTTTATGATTGACACAGTAATTTGCAAACAAAGTATCAAAAAATCTATTACAAAAATGATACATCCCATTACTTATGATTGCCCGAGGAGTGCCAAACCTAGTAAAAATACACTTTTGAGAAACACAACAACACTCCGGGCCTTATTATTGGGTAAAGCCATGGCCTCTACCCACTTTGAAACATAGTCAATTGTCACTAGAATGTATGTGTTGCCATATTAACTAACAAATGGGCCCATGAAATAAATGCCCCACGCATCAAATATATCAACTTCGAGAATATTGGTGAGAGACATCTCATCCTTCTTTGAAATTCCACCTGCTCTTTGACATTCGTCGCATCTCTTCACAAGTTCTCTTGCATCATTGTACAATGCTGGCCAGTAATAACCACAAGTAAGAACCTTTTATGATTTCCTCGCCCCACCATGATGACCACCATAGGGAGGGGAATGACAAGCCTCTAGAATACTCAATTGCTCCTCTTCTAGGACACATCTCCAGATCACACCATTAGTGCAGATCTTGAAATCCCAATAGTAGTCCAAACTATCCCGTTTAAGCTTCTTCTTTTTGTTAGAAGAGGTCTCACACGGTATAATAGCACTCACGAGGAAGTTGGCCACATCCGCAAACCATGGCATATTATTCACTGATACCGAGAGGAGTTGCTCATTAGCGAATGAATCATTAATTTCATGGCCATCAAGGTGCTCTCCTCCTTGTCCAAGTGGGACAAGTGGTCCGCCACTCGGTATTCACATTATTTGCGATCTACAACCTCCAAGTCGAATTCTTCAAGCAATAAAACCCATCTAATCAATTGTAATTTGGATTCCTTCTTGGTCATCAAGTAGAAAAGTGTAGCATGGTACGTATGATTTATCACCTTAGCCCCCAAGAGATAGGTCCTAAATTTCTCCATCACAAACACAATCGCCAATAACTCTTTTTCTGTCACCGTGTAATTCACTTGAGCATCATTCGTTGTTTTTCTTGCATAATACACACGGTGGAACATTTTTTCACTATTTGACCCAAGACCACTCCAACCTCAACATCACTTGCATCACACATGATCTCAAAAGGCAAGCTCCAATTGGGTGCGATAATAATAGGAGTTGTTGTTAACTTGTACTTGAGGAGTTCAAACGCTATCATACATTCCCCATTGAACACAATCATCGCATCCTTTTCCAAAAGTTTGCACAAAGGATTCACTACCTTCAAAATGTCCGTGATAAATCTCCAGTAGAACCCCGCATACCCAAGAAAACTTCTAACCCGCTTGACCTAAGTGGGAGGAGGAAGCTTTGAAAACACTTCAATTTTAGCTTAGTCCACCTCTATTCTGTTCTTTGAAATCCTATGGCTGAGGACAATGCCCTCCTTGACCATGAAGTGACATTTTTTCCAGTTGAGCACAAGATTCATCTCTTCACACCGAGCCACCACTTTGTCAAAGTTCTTCAAACATTCATAAAAGGATCCACCCACCATGATGAATTCATCCATAAACCCTTCCAAGAAATCCTCGACCATGTTGGTAAAAATAGCCATCATACACAACTGCAAGGTAGCCGGTGCATTACACAACCCCAAATGGATCCTTAAAAATGCAAAAGTCCTGTATATGCATGTGAAGGTGGTTTTCTCCTAATCCTTCAGGGAATTAATATCTGGCAGTAGCCTGAATACACATCCATAAAATAGTAAAAGGCACACCCCGCAAGTCTATCTAGCATCCGATCAAGAAAGGGCAATATGAAGTGATTCTTTCGGGTCACTTTATTCAACTTGCAAAAGTCCATGCACACCCAGCATCCAGTGACAATCCTGGTAGGAATCAAACCATTTTGCTCATTAGTCACCACAGTCATACCACCCTTCTTTGGCACACATTGCACCGGAGAATTCTGACAACTATTCGAGATGGGGTACATAACCCATGTATCAAGCCACTTTATCACCTCCTTTTTAACAACCACTTGCATCATCTCGTTCAACCTCTTTTAATGTTCAACAGATGTCTTTGGACCTTCTTCGAGAATAACCTATGCATACAAAAGAAGGGGCTTATTCCCTAAATATCTACTAGAGTGCATCCAGTTGCCTTCTTCCACCTTTGGAGCACCGCCAATGTGGCATCTGCCTACATGTTAGTAAGACAAGAGGAAACAACAACTGGCAAAGTTGACCTAGGGCCTAATAATTCATACTTGAGGTGTGAAGGAAAAGGCTTCAACTCCAAAATGGGAGGTTCCTAAATTGAGGGCTTTGTTGGGAGAATTTTTCTGTTCTCAAGATCCAGAGAAAGCTTACGGGGTTCATAAGAATAAGACCCCATACCATGCAAGCATTGATACACTTCATCATTCCTTCATCTTCATTGACATCTAGCTTCAACAATACCGCCTCTAGAGGATCCCCACATTTCTCATGGAACTAGTATTATCAACAATTACCTCCGTGACAAAATCCACAAAGGAACACACTTCCCTACTATTTGTTTGCCTTATTTATTTGCAGACATGATAGACCACTTTTTCATCACCCACCCGGAATGTGAGTTCCCCTGCTTCCGCATCAACTGAAGCCTTCCCGGTTGCAAGGAATGGTCATCCCAAGATTATAGGCACCTCATAAATCGACCTCACAGTCGAGAATCAAAAAATCTACCGGCAAGATAAATTTTTCCACCCAGATAAGAACGTCATCAATTATACCCAATGGACTCTTCATTTTTCTATCCGCTATTTGCAATCTCATGGAAGTCGGCCTCGGTTGCCTAATACACAAAGTGTTGAAAAAGGAGCAGGGCATCAAGTTGATACTTTCCCCCAAATCACATAAAGCTTTTGCAAAGTTTTCACTCCCAATGGTGCAAGAAATGGTGAAAGCGTCGCGATCCTCTAGTTTCGGAGCCATCGAGTGCACTATTGCACTAACTTGGTGGGTGATCTTGGTAGTCTCACAATCCATGGATCTTTTCTATCACCAAGCCTTTCATGTACTTGGTGTATCCCGGCATTTGCTCTAGAGCCTCCACCAAAGACACATTAATTGATAAGCTCTTCATCATCTCAATAAATTTCTTAAACTGGTTCTTTTTTTTTTCTACTTTGCTAGCCTTTGAGGATAAGGTGGAGGTAGTCTTGGAAAAGGAGCCTTGGCTTGAGGCACAACCATTTCCGGCATGTCTATTCGTATTCCCTAGACGGGTTCATGTCAATCTGAGTTTCCACCTCGTAATCTTAGATATCAATCCTCACTTCCTCATTCAAGTTCTCATTTGTCACATTCTCAACCACCAAAGGGATATCATCCTCTTGCAACTCAACTTCATCACTCAAAATTTCTTTTTGTTTGGAGGCATTCACATTACCGCCTCATCTACCTCTTGTAGTCACCACCATTTCATCCATGGTATTGTTCCCACTCTTCGGGTTGACTACCGTATCACTAGGTAGATCCCTATTAGGGAGAGCATTCAAGGATTGTGAGATTTGGGCTAACTGAACCTCCAAGCTTTTGATTGATGTATTATGGAATGCCATCTAGGCATCAGAGTCAGCATTCTTTACTATCATATGTTCAAACATCATTTCGATTCTCCCTATTTCATTGTTGGATGAACTAGGACCATGGAATGGAAATAGGGGTAGATTATTCAGTTGTTGATATATTGGGGGTCTTTGAAATCTTTGCCCCTATTTTCCTTGATTGTTATTGTTCCAACTACTTTGATTGTTGTTTCCACCCAAGTTTTTATTGTTTCCACTCTAATTACCCTGATTTTTCTGGTTGCCACAATTTGAATTTTAGTTGTTGTTCCCCCAATTGCTATTCCCTTCTTGTTGGTGATTTCCCCAATTGCCTTGGGATATCCATTGTTATTGTAAGTTAGAAGAACTGTCTCTTTGGCCTTGATAGTTATTCATATATTGTACTTCTTCATTTTGCTCATTGTACCCATCATCTTGGAACCCACCACTATCTTGGTCACATTGGTCCGAACCCCTTTGGTGTTGTTGACCTCTTTTCTTCGATTGCTCACTAACATGTTGACACCCTCCATAGCATTTACTTGTCGTGGTGTTTGAACTTGTTGTAAATGTGCCTTTGCTAGCTAGTTCATTGTTGTTATCTGCTATTGCCTTCCCATGATCATGGAGCTCTTTTTGCATATGAATGGCCATAGGGTCACTCTATGGCACATTGGCTTGACTTTGAAAAGCGGAGAAAGTGTCTGCCATCTAATCCAGTATGTCACAACCTTGATCATACGGTACGTTCATGAAATTGCCACGGTGAGATGGTTCACTATAAACTAATTTGTTGTGTTAATGCCTCAGAAGAATGTCTGATATATCATTGCCTTAGTCATATTATTATTTGGGTATTCCTTCACCATAGTCTGGTATCTCTCCCGTATCACATGTAGTAGTTCTTTGGGCTCCTATTTGAAAGATAAAATTTCATTATTCAAGGTTGCCATGTGCCACGACGAGAAAAACTTTGCAATGAATTTATCCAATAACTCATCCCATGTATGGATGGCGTGATTAGGAAGTCTCTCCATCCAATTCAATGCTTTCCCTTAAAGAGAGAAAGGGAATATTCTCAATAGCAAGGTATCTTCAGACACATTCAATTGCTTGCTCCCCCAACATGTATGAACAAAACCCTTAAGGTTCTTGTAAGCATTTTGATGGGGAGCACCCGTAAAATAACCTCACTGCTCCAACAATGTCAACATCACGTTGCTAATTTGAAAATTGTCATCCCGGATCTGGGGTGGGACAATTGCACTAGCGTAGCCCTGGTTTGGAAGCGCTCGAGGTACAACTCTTTGAGGTGGCAGGGGAGGGTCTAGAATATTATTATCATTGGCCTGTCGGCCTCTCGGTATTCCCTGAGTTACTAGAGGTACCTCTTTCTCTATTGTGATCAATGTCCTCCCCTATGGAATATCTTTGAGAGGTGCATTCTTTGCCATATTTTAGTATCTGAATTGATAATTCACCCAAGTAAGTAAACAAGAAGGAAATAAAAACTAAACACAAAACTAGATAGATAGATAGCCAAAAACCGTTTAGCTCCCCAGCAACGGCGCCAAAAAGGGATTGAGTCCTACCCTACACCACTATAAAGTCGCAAGTGTTATCGATGCTTCTTTTACCTGAGAAGGCCAGGATCAAATCCATTGGGAGCTAGATTGTACGAAAATTGAGTTCATATCCATACTAGTAACATGCAAAGTAATTGTTTACGCTTCTAAACATGTGTTGATGGTTCATTAATCTAGATTATCACTAATAATGTTCAAATTAAACTAAGTATGGTATCTTTTTCTGAGGTTTTCATAATTTATGGAAAGGCAATAAGGAAATGACTTTCCATAGGTGAATACTTGATGGGTTCTAAAGTCTAAGGAAAAGTTGTTATATTTGGGATTGCGATATAGACATTGCATGAAACTACTCATTCTACTCTTGGTAGCTTGAGTGACTCTCCCTTAATTGGCTTTCAACGACCATTTAGATGTCAAAATTGTGCAAGCAATATAGGCTCAAGTTGGATATTACTATCTCTAGGATTTAACCCTTTATTTGGGGCTATCAATCTCCTGAATACGCCCCAACACCTTGTTGGCCTGATTTTCCTAGACTCAAGCTCTCTTTCTCAAGAAGAGCCCAAGTCAAAAAGGAACAAATTAGTATTTGCAACCACTAATTCATATAGAAAACACAAATCTGGACAAATATCAAACACACATAAACATCTAAGCCCTAAAACAAAAGACCCGTCAAATACCCACACTAGGGCTAGGTAATGGGTCTAGATACACATAATAATGGAAGAAATCAGATAGATAGATGAAGAATAACCCATAAAATATAATTACAAGATAAGATTTGAAGATTCAATGTTTAACTAGCTACAACATTACTGAATATAGGTAAAAATGGCCTTCACATGCTCAGCTACAAATAAGATATCCTAATAATCTAAAAAAGAAGTATTTATGCAAGGTCAAATATTCTGGAAAAAATACCCTTGACGGAGGTACAGTAAACCGTGAAAAATGGGTTGCAGCCGTGGTCAGGATTTTTGGCTTCTAATCTTTGTTCTCTAAATTATCCACCACAGACTGCAACAAATGTATTGCGGCCACGATGAGGTTACCGCGGCCGCGAAGAATCTACCACGGCCTGCGTTGCTTGAAACTCAGGATTTCAGCTTCTCTGGTCATGTAGCGCACTAAATGCACCACGACCACAATGGTTCTATTGTAGTTCTAGTGGATTTATTGCTGTAGCGGTGCTTTGGCTTGTTCTTTGGACTTGTGCAGGTTTTACTCCTTTTTGAGTTGGTTTTGACTTCTATGTCACTTTTTAACCAAATACTGCAAACAAGCACAAACATGTAAGCTTTTGGGATTATATACTTGTATACATTTTTAATCCAAAACTCAAGCAATAAGGAGTATAAAATAGGCTAGAATCCCTAGTTATCACTGGGACCCATCGTTGTAGACCTCGAGCGGTGCCTAACACCTTCCCCTCAATGTTATTTTGAGCCCTTACCCAATCTTTGGTAATGCGAACTGGTTTTTGAGTTATTTTCTTTAGGTGCCGACTCTTCAAATTCCATACCTAACACTTAAAAGGAAATTAGTTGTCCAAAAGAATGCCGAAACCTGAACCTCGTGAGGAAAAGGGGGCGGGGACAACTGTTGAAGCTTTCTTCATAGTATGCCTTTTGTTGTTTCCCCGTTAAAAACCTTGCCTAAAAATCCAATTGGGACCAAAACTGGACGAAGGGAAAACGAGTGTAGCACATAATTTCAGTTCAGGTGATATTCACCAGCAATAATATCTTGAGGTATTCCACATTCTAGGTTCTGGGAAACTTTTCTCCATCTCGGTTTTAAAATTCGTACGAACCTTTTCCGGTGACAACTGAAACTTGGTGGGGGCCTTCCCATGTTGGGGCCAGCTTCCCTACATTGATCTCCCGAGTGTTCTGTGTTACTTTCCTTAGGACCAAGTCTCCTACTTTGAAATAACAGAGATTGGCTCTTTGATCATAATATCGTTATTGTCTCTACTTTTGAGTGTCGCGCCCCCTTTTTCTCGCGAAATCAGGTTTATAACATTTGGGAGGAAAACTCGTTCCTTTTTGGGAATTGGGTTTGAATTAAAGAGTCGCCACCTAATGATTTAAGTGCATTAGGACAATAAGAAGGGTTTGATTTGAATAACCACAGTTGGGTAAGGGCTTGAAATTATCCCAAGGGGAAGGTACTAGGCACCCCTCAGGATCCACTAGTGTGATTCCCGGTTAAACTATTGTTGTGACTTAAGTGCAAATAACACATAGGCAAATAAAAACTTCAAGTAATAGGGGATTTTCACATAATGGTTACAAATAAGAAAAGTTAGAAAGAACTAAAATGAAACTGATTATTCTAAGAGAAATAGTTCAAAATTTTGGAGAGGAAGCAAGAACAAAGTAACAAAGGAAATGGGGTCCTAGGTTTATAAATAATACGGATCACCCCACACAACATCCGGTAATCACTCCTCAGTGAGGAGCTACACGTGATATTATCGCATGGTCATCATATCCATATCTACCCTTTCCCATCCTGTTAAGTTATTAAAGCACGGAATGGTCTCGTTTACTTATTGTATGCTATTAACCGCCCTAATCCTATCAGTCCCGGAGGCATTTACGACAAGTAATCCTAAAAGGAAGGAATATTAGGCTTGGTTGTAGTTTCAAAGGAACAACTTCTAAGGCGACATACAAAAAAACGTATAGCAAGTTGGGGGAACCACATAACAAGTAAAAATCTAAAATATACCTACTTTGATAGAGAAGCACATAATTTAGCATGTCTTGCACATACTGTTTAGGGTCGGATTAAAACTTAAAGGTTGAGACGGACTGATGTATTACATAGTTCAGATAAGAAGCCCGAATCAAGCCTACATGCTGGTTGTAGCTAATAACATCTGATTGAGCTTACAAATTTTTCCATATGGTTTGCCTAAGTGTTGGACGAGGGTCCTATATGCGTGATATCTACTGATTTCATAAATAATGAAATAAGCTGAATACATATCGATTTAAGAAAAGTTGTCAGTTATTAAAGAAAGGCAAGTTTTAGCCAGAGATCATAAGTTCTGCAATTGATGGTACATTATTATTACTTGTTTTGGACTTATAAGCGAGTGAAACGATACACAATTGATTAATAGTTTCTATAGGCATGCTTTCTATGCGTTGTTGATTTTTAAACACTTTTCTGGACATAGTAAAATACCAAAAATGTATAACCATGATATCTAGGTGCTGAATTTTTGTTTAAAGACAATGAACATGATATCTAATTACAGTTAACTGATTAAGACCTATAAACATGATTGCCTAATGAAGAATGGATATGCAAGATTCAGAAATACCTATAGGTGTATTTCTATATGTATTATTCAAATTCCCGAGTAATTATAGACATGGTATCTATATGAGAGAATGCAGAATTTCTACAAAAATGATATCTATATGAGAGCAGAAATTCAGAAAGTACATATAGGCATGATATCTATATAAGAGTGCAGAAGTTCAGAAAGTACATATAGGCAGGATATATACCCTTTGCATACATAGTTATCCATCCATTTTTCACTAGCCATCCCTAAGAGTTTATTACAAATAATTACAGCCCAGAAAAATAAAAGAATACATCAAAAATTAAAAAGTACAACCAAAGAGAGCCTGATTCAGAATTCCTGTCTGAAATATGAAGTAAACCAACTCCAAGTAGATCATGATCCAAAGCCTTTCTCCTATTTAGACGTTTCAAAGTTCCCGAAGAGTCTCATATGGACTTCGGGCAGTGCTCATACCCAAATGTATCACCAAATAAAACATAGTGCAGTGTGGAAGGGCAAGCCCTCAAGTGTCCAAGTTTAGAGGGAACTCAAGGTCCCAAGGCAAGGCTCATAAGAGGAGCAGATCTTAGGGACTATGAGAGAGTGCAAGTACATAAATAGAGTGCTGAAAGAGGAGAAGGGGAAGAGAAACAGTTACTAATAAATACACATAGGGGTGCGGGGAAATAGGGAAGCTGAAAGAGGCAAGAGCAGGTTGTGGGCACACCCAGCAATAAGGAGTGCTAGTATGCCCATAAGCTGTTAGAACACACTGTTTAGAGGCTAGGATCCCAAAATATGCAATTTTAATTCATGGACAATAACTTATATATTGCCATGTCTTAAACTATCGCTCAAACACATAAGGGGAAAGGGAGCAGGGATTCATAGCAGAAACAAACAGAAAGAGGTCAGCATGCTAATTGAAATATTTTGCTCTACAGAAATAGTAAGTAGACATAGATACACAAACTATAAATAAACACATTGTTGTGATGTTGAAGCTTAAATCAGGACATACCAGTTTCAAAGAAACATGTAATGACCCGATCGGTCATTTTTAGCTTTTGCACTTTGATCACCAGTTCTCAGGCATGACTTACCCCATGTAATGCATTATGGCTAATGTAGATCGTTGGTTTTGGTTTTCAGTGAAATCAGAATAAATATGGAAGATTAGTCTCAGTTGAAAGCTTTGAATGTGAAATGTTTGACCAAGAGTTGACTTAGTTGTATATGAGTTCGGATTGGATTTTTATGATTTGATCTAGCTCTGGTACATGAATTAAGACTTAGGAGCACAAGCGGAATGCATTTTGGAAGTCCATAGAAGGATTTTTCTTGAATTGGTAAGGTTAGTATTTTCGCGAATTCCAATTAGAAGGCCAGAATTTTATCTGAGGGTCGAAATGGAATTCCGAGAATTATTATAGCTTCGTTATGTCATTTCGGATATGTGTGAAAAATTTTAGATCATTCAGACGTAGTTTGGTTTGGTTTTAGATCAAATGCGTGTTTTGGAAGTTTAAGAAGAACTTAGCCTTGAATTCAATGTAATTTGATGGTTTTGGTGTTGTTTAAGGTGGTTTGACGATTGGAACAAGTTTGAATGATGTTTCAGGATGCATTGGTGCTTTTGGTTGAGGTCCTGGGGGCCTCGGGGTGATTTCGGATGGCTAAATAGGAAGTTTTGGACTTTGAAATATTGCAGAAATTACAGCAGCTGAGCAGGGGTATTTTGGTCTTCGCAATCGCAAGCCGGGGGCCGCGATCGCATAGAAAGGTTTTTGGGCAGGCCTATATTTTGTTCTATGCGTTCGTGATTGAGGGTCCGCCATCGCGGAAGGTTAGTCTTTGGTGCATCGCATTCGTAGTGGGGAATACGCGTTTGTCATAGTAGAAGTTGAGGGTCCAGCTGATTTGTTCTTCGCATTCGCATTAGGGGGCCGCATTCGCATAGTTATGGAAAATTATTTATCGCGTCCTAATGAGGCATGTCACATTCACATAGACCAATTTATTGGTCTTAAAATGTTGCCCTTCGCGATCGCAATCCTGGGGTCGCAATCACATAAAAGGAATTCATAGCTGGGCAGTATGGTTTTTAAACATTTCATCCGTGAACCCAAGTCATTTTTCCACCATTGTTGAACATATTGAGATCTCTTTGGGAGAAAATTGAAGAGGGATTCGAAAAGGTTTGATTTGAGGTAAATTCTATTAACCAAAACGTGATTTAATTGTGAAATTAACATAGAAAATCATGGAAATTTAACTAGAAATGGAAGAAATAGGGCTTGGGATTTTGAGATGTTAAATTGGGATTTGAAGGGCCATTTGAGGTCGGATTTGAGAGTTTGTTTATATGTATGAACTCGTGGGAAGATAAGGAATACAAAGATGTAAAAAAAATTAGTTTCGAGAAGTGGGCCCGGGGCTCGGGTTTGGGTAATTTCGGGATTTGTGTTGTAATTGATTGTTTTCGCTTGGGCTTTGTTTCCGTAGCATATTGTGATGTATTCGCTCTGGTTTTGGGTAGATTTGACGCACGTGGAGGCTAATTTGAGGAGAAAACGCATCGTGAGCTAGAGATTTTGGCTGGTTCGAGGTAAGTAATGATTGTAAATGATATTCTGAGGGTTTGAAACCCCGGATTGCACATCGTAGTGTTGTGTTGAGGTGACTTGCACGCCGGATAGAGAGCGTGAATAGAGAACCGTTGGGGATTGTGACTTAGTTCGTACCGATTGATGCATTTACCACGTAATTGACAAAAACATACTTGTTATCATCATGATTTGGGCCGATCGCCAAATTTTTGCTTCGTGCCAATTATTCGAACCCGTCGGGGAGTTTTTATCACTGTTTTCCTCACTGTTTTGACTTATACATGAACTTAGTCCTGTTGATATTTATTGTTTTACAAACTCATCCACTTTTACTCAGATGTGAAACTTAAATGATATTTCTAAATGATGATTTGGGCTGAGAACTGTTGTTTTACTAATGCCTGAGGTGCTTATGATGATTTTTGGACTGAGTAAGGCCGAGGTCCATATGTGAGGATATGCTTAATGATACGAGGTCGAGGGCGTGAGGTACATTTATATGCCACGAGGTGGCTTGAATAGTGCAGGTGAGGCTGAGTGGCGAATGATGGGAGGCCGAGTGTCGAGTGATGTGAGGCCGAGTGTCGAGTCATGATAGCACGAGGTGGCTTGATATAGCGCTTGAGCCGTAAGGGGCCCCTCCGGAGTCTGCACATCCACATTGAGTGCATGTACCTATTGTTCTAAGTGATTGATACTATGCCGAGACTGAGCCCGAGGGGCTGATATGAGTGATGGTGAGGTAGCTCGAGGGGAGAACTTTCATGTGATCGTCTTTCATATTTGTGCCCGAGGAGCGGATATTCTGTGTTTATCGGCACTAACTATTTGAAATCATTTTGTACTATTGAAAATATCATTTTCAAAAGAGGTTTAAACTGAACCAAGATATTTCTAAAGATTTCACAGCTTCACTGTTTTCTCAAAGGATTTTACACTACTTCTATATAGAATGTTAGTCGCTTTACGTGATTTCTTAGTACTCAGTTTTTATTTATATTTATTACTCACTGAGTTGGGGTACTTACTTTACTCCATGCATGTAATGTGTAGATGCAGGTATTTATTCACTCGGTTGACGGGTTTTGGCTGATCAGGGGCAGAGTTATAGGAGTTAACAAGGTGACTGCCTTCGTTCGCAGCACCGTTTTTTCTCCCTTTTGTTACATATTATTATTTTGTATATTTTTTAGACCTTGTAGTTGGATTTACACTCTAATAAACACTTGTGACTTATGACACCCCAGTTTGGGCTGTGTCGGGATGGTTCTACTATTATTATCTATGTTTTCGTGAATTTATTGTTATTAATTCATGCTTTATAATCGCTGAATGATAAATAACTTCTTAAATGAGGTGTTCTGTATTCGTCCGGCTAGCCTTGTCTTCACGAGAGGCGCCATTATAAATGGGTTCGAGAATTCAGTCATGACAAAAAAGTAGAGAAAACACTAGGTCTTGTAAACAGTCCATAGTGTCGACAGGAAGAGAGAATATTATTGTTTAAGTGTGAGTCAGGAAGACTGTGTATATATGTTGAATTTGTGAGAGGGTCGTGCCTTTATAGTGTGAAAATGAGGCAGAAATAAGGCAACAAAGTACTTAAGGAACTGAATATCTATTAAGATCAATCACACAAGACTTTCTTCAATTAAGAAGATTAGAAACGGGTAAAAACTATTTGAAGAAAGAAATTAAATAAGCACTTTGTGCAGAGTAGGCAATTTGGGGTAAATACATAGAAGTTTTATTTATGTACAGAATTTGAAATACACGGTTGTACAATTATGGTAGGAAAATCAATTAGTAGCCAGTAAATCTGAGGTTAGAGATTTTGTATGAATGAACCAAGGCACAAAAGCTGAGAAAGGTTTTTAACTTAAATCGAGTCATAGGGAAAATCAGCAAACAAGGAAAGAAAATCAATCAGACCTATTCGGAAGGGAGTCTGAACTAATCACAAATTTGAAAGCCATTTTAGAGGGAAGTTCATCACATATAAATAGCATACATACATGTCAAGCATGAAAGAAGATGTCGTGTCATTGTAAAATCAGTAGAAAAATCTAGTGTAAAAGGGTTTCGCAAAAGTCAGAGTCGTATGAAAGACAAGGATGTTCCAACTCAGTTCCGAGACTTGAAAATTTGTCTGAAAGAGTTGGGGGTTTTGAAATAAGACCTTAGTTCAGGCAAATCACATAGCCAAACTATAAAAAAAACCAAATTCTAGGTTTTCCACCATTAATATAGTGCAAAGATGAGAGGGCAAACAATTAAATCGAAACAGGTTCAGAGGTCTCAGAAAAGGACTGAAACTTCTAACATGTTTCTTTCAGCAACAGAAACTCATGAGAAACATGATAGAAAAGTAACATGCAGAACACAGTAGAAGAGCTCAAAGAAAAAAGTGTAGAAGAAACAAATTTGAAACATAATGGGAAAATTGATAAGAACAGTAGGAGAAGCATTTAAGACATATTTTAGAAGAATCATAACCAAAACTCAGCAGGTGGAGCTTAATAAGAAACACTTAAGAACATAGCAAAGGAAGATATAGTAGGAGAAATACAAAAAAATATAGTAGAGGAAAATACAATAGAAAAGGCATGAACCAGAACACAATATAAGAAAATACAGTAGAAGGAGCAGATAAGAATATGGTAGAAGAAAATACAAGAACATGGTAGAGGAAAAAACACACAAAAAGAAAGTCAGAGAAACATTTAAATACTTCTAGAAAACTCCTAGATCAGAAAAGAAATGGGTTTGAAAGTAGTCTTTGAAAGAAAAGCCATGAATATCGTTTAGAATCTTAAGGAAAGCATGGATATGGGACAGATCTAAAGAGATTAGAAAAATCTCAAAACTAGGGTTTGTAGAGGAACCCAAACGATGAGAAAGGCTTGGATCTAAGCAAACGGAGTCGAGACCAGGCTTCAAAATAGACATAACATGCCAGAACGGGGCCAAAGATGGTCGTGGAACTCGAATGGGGTCTGGAAATAACCCTTCATGCTCGAGTCATGGAGCTTCAGTTAACCACACATGAGGAGCCATAAGTAACTTGGTGGGTTGTGACCATGGATCTAAGTTAGAGGGTGACCGGAGAAGATGAACAGAATTCATCGGAGAGGAAGGGATGGGAAAGGTTCTAGAGAGAGCGAGAGAGTTAGAGATGAGTGGGGTAAATGAGGGGTATTGGGGGGTCGTCTGGTTTAATTTAGGTATGTTAAATGGGACCGTTGATTTGAGTGATCAACGGTCCAGATTGGATGGGGTAGGTAGGTCGGGTAGGATAATTGGGGCCTGGGTCGGGTAATCTGATTGGGATTGGTATTGGATTGGTCTAATTTAGGTTGGGTCTTGGGTTTAATTGGGCCAAATTAGAAAGCCAAATGTGGCTAAGTTAAATAGCCACTTTTTGCCTTTTAATTTATAAAAAATAATAAACGAATTTTTGAAAACAAATTAAGAGTACTAAAATGACTTACAATATATAATTATCAATTAAAAAATATAAATTTCCAGTTTATAAATGTGAGACAGATTTAAACTTAAAAATGGCTAATATTGCAATTATACAATATTATCCTTAAAAATACCAAATAAATTAATACAAATGTGTGTAAAATATCTTAGCCATATTTTGGTACAAAGATAAGAATCCAATAAATGAATCACCAAGAATGATAATCTTAGGGACCATTGTTGGGTTTTTCTTGATAAAATAGAGCAGTAAATTAATTAAAAATCTTTGAAGAAATTAAGGAAGAATAGTAGGAGTTTGGGACATGCTTATAAATGCATGTACATGCTATTTTGAAATAAATTTTGCATATAAAAAATACAGGAAAAAAAACTGGGTATCAACATTAAGCTGTCATTCCTACATGCGCCAAGTTTCTGCGCTCTTCGAGTAGCTCCATGCTGACTAAAATTGCTTTATTGTTTGATTCTTCATCTGCTTGGAAATATCTTAAGGTGGGTTGCCCTACTTCCACTGAGATTAAGGCTTCTTCCACCTAGACAATGGAAAAGGAATATCTCATATGCTCGATTTGGTCATTATTTTGTATGCCCATAAAACTCCAGGTAATTCCACATGCCATTTTCCTTTAGCTGCTTCCAACCTTTTCTTAAGGTTTTGTATAATCATTGTGTTCGTTAACTCCGCTTGACCATTTTCACCCGGATGGTAGTGCGAAGATGTGATCCTCTTTATTTTCAAATCTTTGAGGAACTTTATTACTTTTGCGCCAATAAATTGTGCCCATTATCACAAGCTATCTCCTTTGTTATTTCGAACCTGCAGATTATGTTTTCCCATAAGAAATCCGCAACTTCGCATCCGATGATCTTCTGATAAGGACCTGCTTCCACCTACTTAGAACAATATTCAATCAAAATCTAAAGAAATCTTTCCTTTCCGGGAGTTGGCGGCATTGGTCCGACGATGTCCATCCCGTATTTCATGAACGGCCATGAGGATATAATAGAATGCAACAGTTCTTCTGATTGATGTACCAGTGATACATATCGTTGGCACTTATCACATTTTCGTATGAAGTCTTTGGTATCTTCTTCCATGTGGGGCCAATAATATCATGCCTTTACTGGTTGTAGCACTAAGGAATCTGAACCCGAATGGTTGATGCATATCCATTCACGGCCTTCTTACATAATATAGTTTGCTTCAGATGCCCTCAAGCATCGGGCTAGTGGGCCTTGGAAAGATGTTTTGTACAGTTGGCCTCTCTTGAAGCTCTATCGTTGTTGTGGGGTGCAATGCCTAGGACGCTTTAGATTCTTCAGAAAGCTTCTCATGCTAGAGATAATAAGTGATTTCATTCCTCCAGTCCCAGGACAAATTAGCCATATCTACGTCATAGTATCTATCTGTATCTAGGACTCCGATCCTATTATTTCCATCGATAAACCAAGGTTAACCAGTGCATCTGCTTGTGCGTTGTCATCCCTCGGGATATGAGTAATCGACCACTCCCAAAATCTAGAGTATGGACATTTACCACGTATTGTTGCATGCACTCCTCTTTGGTGAGGAGTTTCGTGGCTGGAATGATGCCTCTAGTGAGTTTATCATGCTCCAATACTCTCAATTGTATGTTATTGGACGAACTTCTTGGATCCACTAAAATACATTTAATTTTAAAATCTAGCACATTTAAAGAAATTATCAGTGCCTCGTTGTGTGATAGCAGCAATCTATTTGCATAATCCTTTGTGAAAGTGATATCGTCTTTGGCAACTTCATGAGCCTTTTGGTATGGGTTATTGATACTTTCATTTTCTTGTTGCCGAAAAGGTGGCCCCGTTAATCTTGTTCCCCACGAATATCATGTTGATCATCTTGCATTGAGGATAGTTCGGCGTTGTTCCCGTTACGATCATAACTTTTCTTAGCCTGGTCACACAAGAATTCTCTAAGATGACCATTCTTCAACAGTGTTGCCACTTCTTCCTAGCGATGCCGGTAGTTCACAGTCCAGTGTTCATTTGTCCCAAGGTATCCAGACCACAAGTTAGGATCCCACTGGCCGAGATCAGATCTTATCGATTTCGGGAACCGAGCTACTTTGATGTTTCTCATAGCTGACACCAACTCTACTACACTCAAGTTAAAGTTGTACTCTGATAGCCTAGGGTAGGAAGGATCTTGTGTGTTGGCGCTTCCTTATCCTACAATGATCTATTGTTCCGACTGCCATCACACCTTTTATCGATAGTGAATCTATGAGCTGACTAAAAACCTCTATTGCAGCCTTTTGTCTGTTCATAAGGCAAAACTAGAACCTTGAAGACCGCTTATCTGCTTGAAATCGTCTTTTGATTTTTCTTTATTACTCTTCCCTCCCTTTGCTGACGACGGGAAATATACCTGATCATCTTCGATTCTTATCTTTGACTCATACTGGATATGTACATCTGCCTAAGTAATTGCTTGGAACTCAAGAAAACTTTCCTTCGGGTTCTTGGGAGGCATCAAAACTTCTTGAATTCAGTCCCTTAGTGAATGCTTCAGCCGCCCATACATCTAGAACAGACTGGAGAAACACCCTTTCCTTTCGAAACCGGGTAATAAATTCTCATAGAAATTTGGATTCTCCTTGGGCAATTCTAAATATGTTGGCCTTTCGTGCTTTCACCTTTTTGGTCCCTCCATGAGCCTTAATAAAAGCATCTGCCAATATTCGAAAGGAATCGATGGAATGCTCGGGTAACAGTGAGTACCATGTCAGGGCTCCACTCGTGAGAGTCTCTCCAAAAGTTTTTAGCAAAATAGATTCAATCTTGTGAAGAGCTAGATCATTCCTCTTTCCCGTCATCGTATAGGTGGTAATATGCTCCTTAGGGGCTGAAGTTCCATCATACTTTGGCACTTCGGCTATTTTAAAACACTTCAGAATTAATTCTGGTATCGCACTTGGTTTGTATGGCAACTGAATATACTTCTTTGAGTATGGTCCCTTCAGCATTGGTGGTGCGTCCGAGGTTTGGTCTATGCGAGCATTTACCTCTCTCATAAACAGTAAAAGTTCATTTTTGAAGTGACAATTTTCCCTATTGGGATCTACTTCCCCTAGCTATATCCGACCAATCTCCCTCTTACGGGAGGGCCGGGAGGAACTGGATCTCGTCTATTTGCATTACTAGAAGCCCCTGATAACTCCTGCTTCAACTCTGTCATAACCTTGTCCTGTCACGTGAGGTGGCATAGAATGAGCGTGTGTTGCTCTTGTAGGACCCTTACCGAGTCAATAACTTGTTCCTCTTCAGCATCACCGGGAGTATCTTCTCGAACATGTCGTTGATATTGCTTGTCATGAACTGGTATGGCATCGTTCCCATCATTGTGGGTGTCACTGATTGAATCCTCGAAATCAGGCCGATCTCCTCGAATCACGGGATTATATATGTTGTTAACTCTATTATCTGTCATTTCTTATGACTTTTTCTAAGACAAAATGATCAAAACACGTTAGTAAAAAAGGTAAGGATCAACTTAATTATACGGCTGTCTAGGCCCTACGGTTGGCGCCAAACTGTTTACACGTGAAATGATATAGTTAAATTTGTATATGGTTTTTCGACAAGTCAATTAATTCAATTCTGAAATAATAAGATAATTGAAGAAAGATATCACACATAGCCTTGATTACAAAGACGAAATGACATAAATAAAGATTCTAGTAGTGAAACCTCCGGGTGCAATAGTAAGAAGAATAGAAAATAAAAAGATGTTATATGGAGCTTTGAGTAGATTGTAGTATTAGTTTGTCAGAAAATTCGTTTCTTTACAATGATAACAGAGCTCACTATTTATAGCTACGTCTAGGGAAGGAGGTCCTACGATCGTGCTTTTCTTTAATGTAAATTACGAGGGCCATTGATGAAGATGTAACGATGAGCATAAATGTCAAATTCCTAGTAACCGGCAACGTGCTTAATGCTGTGGAATATTCCTCATTAATGCCATCGGACGGAGGGTATTTATTGCTTATTTATGAATGTCATTCCTTACCGTATCGGATGGGATAGTTGTCGTCGGTTCCACATGCCATTTTTCCAAATGGCCACCTGGCATGACATATTTTATTCTATGCAATTCTGCTTTCAGATGATTATTATCAATTATTCGGTTATTTTCAGTAACTTGTTAATTTATATCTGTTCAGTTAATATTATTGTTAGGTTTATCTAGTTGTAGATGCTAAGTGCAATCAAGACATTCTACGGAAGGAAATTGGGATCGTGACAGTATCATGTAAAAGATATACACATTACATTTAGCAACAGCGATGCAAAAATCATAACTCATTCCATTTTCCATTACACGACCTCCCCCCACCCCCCCACCCCCCACACCTCTTCTCTTCTTCCTTAATGACAATATTGTCTTGCCAGAATTTTCAGAACATAAAGCATGAAATAACAAATATAAACAAATTACACTTAGCAACACCGATGCGAAACTCATAACCCATCCAATTACACGTCCAACCCCCACCCCCTGGGTTTCTTGTTCCTTAGTGAAAGTGTTGTCTTGCTAGAATTTTCAAGACATTAAGTATCATTTCTTCCTATTACAGTAATAATTAACAAATACAAACAAGTTAAACTCCTTCCTGGATTGCGATTCCATCCTTACACAACACCAAGTCCAATCTTTGGTTTCACATTTCCAAGGTTGCCCAACACATTCGTCATGTGGCGAAGAATACCGAAACAAGATACTGTTTCACTTTCTTGTCCTAATTGTCCCTTAGCGTTTACGAATTGTATTTTGTACGTACTCATCAAATAAGCCACGTTCGCCAAACATGTGTAAGTAAAATATATTCTGTTTACGAACCAGACATGTACGTGAAAAAGAATTGTATGTTCATATGGGTAAATGAATTTTAAAAAAAGAATTCCAAACTAAATTAGCATAGCCAGGAAAAGAATCTGTTAAGCAATGTTATTGGATCAGATTGCTGTCAGAAAAATAGGAGTGTGCATTCAAATCGGTTTATCGATAAATCGAATCGATTTTTTGTTATCAAAATCAAAATCGAAAAAATCGAAACCTTATTGAAACGATAACGATAAGCGTATGTACAAATCGATAATCGATAAGTAATTATCGATAAGGTTCAAAATCTAATCGATAAATTGAATGCACACTCCTAAACTGTAGACACTTGTAAAATGAGTAATTACCTATTGGTATAGATTAATATAACATATAGAATGTATATTTATTCCGCTACTATTTGAAAGCGGCTATACAATATCATTTTCCCTAATCTATACACTTTACTTTATCCTAAGTCTCTTACCCTATTATTTCCTCTATCACATTTAAGGAGTGATCATATTTAAAAATCAAGTGAATGAAGTTCAAATTAATGGAAAACAGACTTGACTGTGATGATGTATTTGTTCTTTTTATACCGTTGGAGTGTTGGTGGCATACATTTGATCCCTTACTTTAGTTTTGTTGCATGTGCTTGTTGACATAATTTTTATGTTATAAATAGTATTCGTCTTATTTTAGCTTCTTTTTGTCCATATTAGTTAGATGTGTTTATAGCGATATACTTTCTGTGGAATCCAGCAAATTTTCTTATTGGTGAAATCGATAACCGAATCGATAAGCCCCCAAAATCGATAAATCGAAATCGAAAAAATCAAAACCTTATTGAAACGATAACAATATGCATATGTACAAATCGATAATAGATAAGGATTAAAATCGAATCGATAAATCGAATACACACTCCTACTGGAAATATGAGGACCGTACTTCTTAATTCAAAGTGACTTGCAGCAAGACACCTTTCTCCTAAAAAGTATGGTAAACTAACAATATAGTTTTGTTATTAAAGTTGACTTTATAATAATAGCTAGAACTCAGAATAGCAATGACTTAGTCGGCATTACTATGCATTTAGCAAAACCAAATTAAACTTTTTTGAATTTGGAGATTTTGATTATTGGCGCCCGAAATTCTTGGGGTGGAAGTTCAGAATTATATATTCTTTACCCATAAATTACAAGTAAAAATGATTGGAAAAGACTTCAGATGTGCTTATAGTGGAAGGTTCACGTGTGAAGGCAATTTTTGCAGACCTTGGAATTTTTATTTGTTTATACTATATATGGGGTTTATGGGGAAAAAATCCTATGGGCAAAACATTACAATTCCATAATGGCTCAAATTGGAGTCACAGTGGCTAGCTTACTTATGCCTCCTCCGGAACCAATGATAAAGGGTGAAAAGTGTATATTTTGAGTGTGTTTATGTATTAATTATTGTGTGAGTTGCGGGAATTCACACTATTTTTTGAAGTGAAAATATACTCATTACGTGTTACTTATATGTAGGAACAAATTTGCGCGGAAAAGAATCAAATGGGGGAAAATTGGTGAAAAAAAGAGTTGAAGATAGAAGTCCCGAAAGGCGAAACAAGTGTCACTTCGCCAGACTGGAACTGGAGTAAAAGAACCCAGAAAATTTCCGAACAGCGAAGCGAGCGTTCACTTCTCCAGTCGGGGACAGAAGTAGAAAAATATCAACTTTTCCAAATGCCAAACTTGCCACAAATAAAACCCATAACCATGTAAATATTAGAGTTAACCACCTCTTGAAGGAGGAGAAGACGTTGAGGAGGCAAGAACATACTTGGAAGCAGAGAAAAGCCATACAGAGTCTGAAACCAGGGAATTCATCTTGAGTTCTTCTTTTTATTATTGATTTTTATGTTTTCTTGGGAATTAACTGAGATTCTTGCCATGACTATGTACGGCTAAACTCGTTCATTCTAGGGTTATGGTTGTACATGAATGTTGATATTCGGAGGTTGATTTGATGATATAATTTATCATGTTGGGTTGTTTATTCATATCTGGAGCCTAATTTTTCATGCTAGCTAACAGTAAAATACAATATATGAATCTTGAGTTGAACTTGAAATAGGTAATTTCTGATTGCAATCGGATTGAATAGAGTGCGATCTTGAAACTAGTCATTGGGAAATTGATTTGCAAATACGGATAGAAATATATCTATTTGCCATGCTTAGCCAATTGTGCAAGAGATTATTAATGCTTTCTTTTTATGTCTAATCTCATAGAAATATAGGTTTAGAATAAATTGAATAGGCGAGTAGAAGTTGTAGAATTTTTAAGAGTATTATTATCTTTGCTGGTTAATAACCCGGATAAATTAATAATTCAAGTTAATTCAAGAACTCGACATGATTGTTACATAACCATAACTCGGGCATATTATTCTCATAATATACATTTCGTTCTAAGTGTGCTAGTTTAGCAGTTCTTCTTTTAATCGTAACTTTAGTTAGTAGAATTAATCAAATAAAAATTTACCTTGAAATAGTTCTTGACTGGATAAATTAGAAATTGTTTGATTTGGTTGATAATTGATCACAAATCCTCGTAGGATCGATACTATACTCACTCTTTATTACTTGATTGACCGCGTATACTTGCGTGTGTGATTTAGGGCAACAACTTATTGGCGATATTACCGGGGACCTCGAAATTAATTATTTCACTAGATCAAGCTTTTACTTCCTATCAAGTCAAGTTCTTATTTTTATTTTTGTGTTTTCCAATTTTAGTATAATTTAGTATGTTTTTACTTGTGTTAGATAGTATCTTTAAATAAAGATTGGTTGAATATTGATTATTCTTATTTTGGCAATCCTTGTTTATATTGTGGAGGATCACACGTGTAACGATCTGATCGGTCGTTTTGAGCCCTCGCGCGTCATTCAATAGTATGAGGCCAAGAGTAGCTTCATTTTAGGTATTGTGACTCCTACGTGTGGTCGGAATTGAATTTCGGGAAGTCCGGAGTTAAATTGAAAGGAGAATTTTTATTTTGGAAGCTTAAAGTTGTAAGAATGAACTAGGATTGGAATTTTTAGTAAACGACCCCGTAATCGGGATCTGAAGGTTCCATCAGGTTTGTATGATAATTTCGAAGTTGGGCATATGCCCGGATTGGGTTTTGGATAATCCGGGAGTATTTTGGCGCCTATTGTGGAAGTTGGCATTTTGGAAGAAATTTCATAAGTTTGCTTTGAAGTTCACTTCTATGTTATAAATGTCCGTTTGGGATTTCGAGACTGTGAATAGTTCCCTATGGTGATTCTGGAGTTGGGGGCGCGATCGGAAGTGAATTCGGAGGCCCGTGGGTCATTTTGGAGCCATTTAGCTAAAGATAGAAATTTGAAAGTTTTGGAGAAGTTTGACCGGAAGTGAACTTTTTGATATCGGGGTCGGAATCCGATTCCGGAAGTTAAAATAGGTTCGTAATGTTAAATATGACTTGTGCACAAAATTTAAGGTTAATCGGACATGATTTGATAGGTCTAAACACCGGAAATAGAATTTTGATGTTCTAAAGTTCATAAAGCTTGAATCGGGGTATTATTCGTGAATTTAGCATTGTTTGATATGATTTGAGGCCTCGAGCAAATCCGTAACGTGATTTGAATTTGGTTGGTAGGTTTGGTTGAGGTCCTGGGGGCCTCAGGTGGATTCCGGATGATTAACAGATCGAGTCCGAAGTTTGAAGAAAGGGCTGGGGCTACTGCTTCTGGTATTTCCGCTTCTGTGGATTTGGGACCGCAAAGCCGCCCCACAAAAGCGAAGAAGAAGCCGCAGAAGCGGCTAGAGGTGGAGCAGCCCATGACAAGTGGCCCCAGATTCGCAAAAGCGGAATCGCATATGCGATGGGCCGTCAGCAGATGCGAAAATTGGGCTGGAGCCCAAGACCGCAGAAGCGGCATTTTTTAGCGCTTAGGCGGAAATAATTCCTCATAAGCGGAAATAACTGGGGCAGTGAGGTTTTTAAAATTCAGGTTTCAATTCATTTCAACCCCATTTTTCTTCCATTAGAGTCGATGGGGAGCAGCTTTGAGGCGCCATTTTCGTCACTTGTCATGAGGTAAGTAATTTATTCTAGATTTTGGTTAAATACAAGGTTTATACATAGATTAAGGATGAGAATTGTAGAAAAACTCGGGGTTTGAGGAAAAACCTAGAAAAATTGTATTCTTGGGATTTGACCATGATTTTGGGTATAGAATTTAGAAAAAAAATCATATATTTGAGTTCGTGAGGCTATGGGTAATCTTGATCTTTGAAAAATATCGGATTTTGGGCACATGGGCCTGAGGGCATTTTTGTTAACTTTTCGATCGGGGTTAGGAATTGTTATAAATTGGATTATAATGAGTACCTTAGCATATATTAATGGATTTACATAATTATTGACTAGTTTTGAAGCGTTGTGCATCGATTCGAGTCTTTGGAAGGGCGTGAAATGTCGGTTATGGATCTTCGGAGCGAGGTGAGTCTCCTTTCTAAGCTTGTAAGAGTAAATTATCCCCATAGGTGAAATAATTGACTATGTGCTCCTCTTTCTGGGGGCTATGTATGTGCGAGGTGATAAGAGTTTGTGCGTAGCTACTATTATGCTATTGTCCAGGTAGTTAGGATCCAAAAGCATGTTATACAAGGATTAATTATGAAGCCATTGATAGCTTGAATTGTTGAAATCACATTGCATTGGTAAGTATATTTTTAAAAGGATCAAACTTCATTTATTAAAGATTGTTAAAAGAGACTCGGTATTAATTAGATAATTTCTCCTTGGTGAATTCTTAATTGACTACTTGAGCATGTATTTTATATGTACCTACGCCCCATGCCTAATTTGCGAGCAGGGTATGTGTTTATTTATGCAACGGGCCGAACGCCTCGGTAGATTAAATAGATGAATCTATGGTTTGGGCCATTCGACCCTTGGCAGTGCACAGTTTACGTTCCTTTTGGATCGGGTCATTGCCTCAGTGTAATTTGCGCATATTATTTGTCGCTTGAGGATTTTTAAACATGAAATTTACCATTTGTGGCTTGATATACTCTGATAAGATAATAAAGAATAAACCTTGAAAGAACTTGATTATTTGTTGAAGGTGTTTACCTGTTTTCTGGCTTCGCGAATTAATACTATATAAATCTATAATTTCACTCATATTTCTAGAATATTGTTAATTGACCTCTAGTGAGTGTCGAAGTTGGCCATCTTGTCTCTACTTCTTCGAGATTAGGCGGGATACTCATTGAATACACGTTGATTACGTACTCATACCACACTTATGTGCATTTTTGTTGTACAGGTATATATATACCTCTAGCGGCCTACTGGGCGTAGCAGCGCAAATGATTCTGGGACTAGGTGAGATGCATTGTTCGAGGTGACCCACAGCTAATGTAGTTCATTTGAGCATTTTTATATTTTGTTCCTTGTCCAATGTATTTGGGACAGATGTTATACTTTATTTTCTTTATTAATAGATGCTCATGCACTTGTGACACCGGGTTCTGGGATGCTTTTTTGAAAGATGTGTACTAATACTTATTACTTAATTTGAATTGAAGTAGAGATTGTTTTAATTATGAAAAATGGAAGGAAAAATCCTAGATTTTTTAAGGTATTAAAGAGATTTAATTGATAATGTAGTTGGCTTGCCTGACAGAGGTGTCCGACACCACCACGACCCTTAGTGAATTTCGGGTCGTGACAACACTTGTGGCAAAATTGTGAAAATATTTTCGAGAGCGAGTTAGGTGCACCATTTCAATCTTTTGCGTGAAATATTTGTAATGTGTGTGGTGGTCAAGGTGACCATTGGGATGGATTTCCTAATTCTTTTTATCCTTCTATGAGGTCTTCTAATGATGTTTCTTATAATATTTGTGAGTTTGATAGGAGGAATGAAATGGAGGATATGAACATGCTGCCCATATTATGGACATGGTGAGGCAACTAGCCGATCAAGATGAAAATCAGGAAGCTATAAAAAGAATCAGTGCATCAATCACGATGATGAAGACCAAGGAGGAAGAATTGGTTGAAGAGAGCGAGTTCCCACAAGAAGATAACATTGATGAAGGTGATATCATGAGCCAATCTTGGCTAGAGGAACAAGCTCGAGTAATAAAATTTCATGAGCTTCTCCGTGATAGTCTTTCAAATATTGCAAAACATCTAATAAAAGGAATAACTGAGGTCAGGAAAGAGATAGACAAAGATAGCTCAGATATCCATGACATGCAGGCTCAATTGAATGAAAAAGGTTGAGGCGTCTGATGCCTAACAACTAGTGGATACTAGCCAGCTTGTGGAGCATAAAGAGTTGTTCCAATCATTTGACCAAATTCATAGCGATGATGTCAAGGTTGAGTAAGTGTGCAAACGTGAGGATGTCAAAAGAGAGGCGATTTTATATTTGGAGTGTATGGTACCTCATTCAAACTAGTTTTCAACATTTTGTTGGGATGATGACATGGGAATCGATCCTTTCGATCCTATAGAGGAGTCAAGGAATGAAGTACAAAGTGAAAACATGATGTCACCCAAACTCACACCAAAAATATAGGTAGTGAGGCGGTCGAAACAATAACAAAAGCGCAATGCAAGTCGGGGTTGAATCCTCAAGGAGTTAGAAGTCGGATTAGGTTACACCTAGAGTAATTGTATAATAGCCTCAAATTCCCATTCCACATTCTTGTTTGTTGTTTTTATTTCTACTTTATGCTATTGATTGCAATTATACAACTAGGAGACAATATTTTTTGTTTTAGTTGTTTTTCAAATGGTAAAGCATTTAGGATCGTGACTTCCACCTAGGTGGTTACCTAACGGGTTGTAACCTGTAGGGCATGTTTGATTAGTCGGGGTTGTAACATAGTAACCACATGCAATTACCTGCTCTATACCTCTCGGTAGTTTGAGTAATTTTGCTCAATTTGGCTTTCTCAAGTCCAAATGTGTATTTCACAAA
The DNA here is from genome assembly GCA_032618575.1 of Nicotiana noctiflora. Lineage (NCBI taxonomy): Eukaryota > Viridiplantae > Streptophyta > Magnoliopsida > Solanales > Solanaceae > Nicotiana > Nicotiana noctiflora. The sequence continues at coordinate 217,175 of JASVEL010000756.1, read as the reverse complement.
TCAAGTGATATATGCTCGAGTTAGGTCTTACTATCTCTATATTTGACCCTTTAATTGGGGCTATCAATTTCTAGATTTCACCCCAATTTCTTGTCATCCAAGTTTTCCTAGACTAGTCTCTTTTTATCAAAATCAATGTTTGAAACCATTAATTCTTGAATACAAGCATGAACAAGGCTAAATATCACTAACTCAATCGCAAATACGCCCTAAATCAAACATTCATTAACTACCCACACTAGAGTTGGGCCACAACCCTAGCTAGAAATTTAGCTACTCATGAAAATTGAAGAAACTAAAGAAGAAATTAAGATAGAGTATATAATAATATACTAGGGAAAGAAAATCTAATTTTTAGAAGCTAATCTAGTAAAATTTTACTCAAAACAACAAAGAAAATGGCTCAGGTTCTCTCCCAAAACTAAACTTGACCTAAAAATGACATAAAATTCTATTTATATTAAGCTAAAAATATCTTACAAAAATACCCCTTGTGCGGCCGCAGAAGTCTAGTGCGGTCCGAATAATGAGCTACTAAGGCCGCACCATTATCGTGTGATCTGTATTCCTGGAACTTAGACATTGGTACTTTGGGGCTTATGTCGTCCGCACCAAAATCTTTGCGGTAGCACTTCTGATTATACGAACACACCAAAATGATTTGGTCCACACTCCTTGACATTGGACATGAACCCAGCTCTCTGATTCTTCACTTCTGCGGACCGCATAAGAATGAGTGCAACCACGCTTGAGAGCTTGTGGCCGCACCAATGGGTATCACCACCCCCTCTCCCCTTCCCCCCAACAACGTTCTCTTTTAGGCCTTTCAACCAATCGATACAACCTCGGAGAGCTGCTTTTGCTAAAACTCGAGCAATTTCATGAAAACTCACTTTAGATTTGAAACTTTGAGTATTGAGATAAGCTTTTGCTATTCCCAATAAGATGACTCGATAACAGATCGCTTCTTCCAAAACATCCCATTCATTGAGCTCGCAAAAATCCAATAAGTTCTCCGGGTGAAAAATATTAGACACGCCATCTTTCGAAACCAACGCTATTATGATTTTGGGTCTATTTTTATAATTTCGATTTACATTCAGTTGCTTTCATTTGAGTATTTTACATCTGCCATTTTCTAAATCTTTTAAATTGAGGAAAGTTATTTACTTAGTAAACTTATTACAAACAGAAAATTACTAGATTGTTCAATGTTGGCTTGCCTAGCAACGGTGTTGGGCATCATCATGGCCTATAATTGAATTAGGTCGTGACATGGAATTAGAAATAAAGGAGGTGAATGAATGGGTGTTGGGGGTTTGGGGGTTAGGGGGTCAGTTCAGACAATTATAAGGACTTTGGTTCTTCAGTTCATAGTCGTTAAATCATGATCGATCAACAGATGAGATTACTAGGGTAGAAATGGGGTCGTTTGACTATTAAAAGGCCTAACTGGATTGGGCTTCTGGGAATTGGGCTAGTTTGGAGAGGGACTGGGGCAGGTGTTAAATAAAGAGAAATTTTCACAAACCACTATTATTTAGTGGTTATTAGAAAGTTGTATCTATCATTTACTGTATTTGTCACGACCCGGATTTCCCACTATGGAGATCTTAATGGCGCCTACTCGTGGTAGCTAGACAAGCCAATTTACTCACCGTTTTTCATAAATAAAACCATCTTGTTGTCAATTCAATTACATAAATAATAATAAAAACAATAACTGCGAAAGTCTAATTTTATATGTCTAAAATAAATATGAGATACTCAACATAAATCCTCTACCCAAGATTTGGTGTCACAAGCTCACGAACCACTAAGAATAAACTACATATAATGGTCTGAAAGAAATATATCAGTCGTTTGTCTCGAAACAATGAGACTACAGTTTAAATGAAAATCATAAGAAGAAACGTCGGACCTGCGGATGCCTGCAAGCTACCTCGGTCTCGTAGTAATGAAATCATGCTATCGAACTAATGTTGTTGCTGCTCAAAACCTGGACCTGTGCAAAAATGAACAAAAGTGTAGTATCAGCACAACTGACCCCTGCTAAGTTCCTACACTAACCCCGGTGAGGTAGTGACAAGACTAGACTGGATACCACATAAATCTGTGCAGTTATAAAATATACATCGGAATATTGAATACCAATAAAATCAACATCAAGGGATGGGGAACATGCTACGGGAAAAATACAATTAAACATCTAATCCAGAGTAACAACCAAAACACCTTAATTCCACTATGAAACAAGAATGAATATTCAAACATAACCACATATGTCAACAACCGTTGCGGCGTGCAACCCCTTCCATAATTACCATCATTGTGGCGTGCAACCCGTTCCACAATTAGCATCATTGCGGCGTGCAACTCTATCCACATATCACCATCGTTACGGCATGCAACCCGATCCACATATCACTGTTGCGGCGTGCAACCCGATCATCATTATTTATTATTTATAGTCAGTGCGGTGTGCAACCCGATCCTCAATATCATTTAACCAGTCTAAATCCCCAAGTAACATTCAAAAATAAGGGATACATAATAGAAAATTACGTAGCAAATATCCCGACAAGGAGTACAATTAACAACTCAATCATCCCGGTAAGGAGCATAACTAATAGTTCAATCATCCCAGCAAGGGAACATAATTAAATGTTCAATCATCCTGACAAGGGAGCACAACTAATAGTTCAATCATCCCGGCAGGGGAATAATCAGTAACTAGGGGATTACCATGACCACATTAGTTCCCACATCTAATTATCATATTAATTCCAACATCTAACCACCACAGCTATAACCAGCCTATTACCACTCCCTATCTATACTAGTCTATCACAATATTTAATCACCTCGGCTATAACCATAAGCTTTGCCTAACACAAGGAAACATCACCCTAAGAATCTGTAATATCAATTATGAACACAACTCCAAGGAACCACAACTTAGCCATGGCCCACCAAGGGGGCAACATAATGATCTCTCATCTTTCTCATTTCTACTTCTAAATCCTTTTCAAGCAATTGCTCTAGAGGTTCAATTATCACTTGTATTTTCATAATTCGTTTTACAACTAGAGCAAACGCTCCTCGGTGACACAAGTCATTTCATATACTTTCAATATTCGTACCACAATTCGGGCTAATGCCCATAGGAAACAAATTATCATATTATCATTCACATGTTATTCACAACATATGGAAATACTCTAATAAACATGGATTTTATAATCAGTTCACGGTAATTATATTATAAGACTCACGGTCATGCTAGACACCAATATATAGATACTCGTCACCATGCATATACATCGTACTCGATCACATAGCAATTAGCAACAAGACTCAACATCTATTCCCTCAAGCCAGGGTTAGACCAAACACTTACCTCGAAGGTTTACGGCCAACTCAGTCCTCAAACAATGCCTTTCCTTTCGAATTTCGCTCCAATTCAATCGTATCTATACACAATTTATTTAATATCATCAATTCTACACAACAAACCAGCCCAATTGCCTAATTAAAGTCCTTCTAACATGCTGTCCAAAAATCGTAAAACCAACCCTGGGCTCGCTTGGTCAAAACACGAGGTTCGAACCAAAATAAATTCACCCATAACCCCACGAATATAAAGATATCATTTGTTTTAAGATTCGACCCCAAATTGGGGTTTAATTACCCAAAATTCTCAAAAACCTAACTTTGCTCAAAACCCATGATTTCTACCTTGATTTCATGATTTAGGCATAGAAACTAGTTAATTAATGAAAGAAATGTGAAGGAAATAAACGGAAAATTACTTACTTAAAGGATCTTGAAGCTTGGGAGTAATGGCTTCCTAGGGCTTGGGAGAGAAGAGGATTCGTGATAAAAGAGTGAAAAATCCAAGTGCACTAGTTTTGTCTCGTTTTTAAAAAATTTAATTAGTCAAAAATGCCCATCGCGTTCGCATGAGAGGGACCGTGTTCGCGAAGGGTACACTGGTCAAAGAATTGCGTTCACGCGGGGCTAATCATGAACGCGTAGAGGAAAGAGCTAGGGTCTGGGACTGGCTTATGCGCGAATGCGTGGGGGAAGGGGCCATAACTACGCGAATGCATGACTCACTATGCGAACGAGAAGAGAATAAGGGGACTGAGTCCTCAGAGTCAAATGACTCTACGCGAACGCGGGTCAATGAATGCGAATGCGATGAAGGGAGAACCATAGCTATGCGAATGCGTAGGAGGCAACGCGATCGCGATGAGTAAAAGGGACATGTACAGCTGAAGCAAAATCTGCAATATTTCTAAGGGAAAAATCACCCCGACATGCCTCCAAAACACTCCCGAGCCCTCGGGGTTCCTAACCAATCACACACACTAACTCAAGAACATCATACGAACTTGCTCGAGTGATCAAATCACTAAAAATAACGTCAAATTCGACGAATTAAACCCCAAGATCATCACTTTTCGTTTCAAAGTTCATAAACCTTAACTTTAGCTTTTAGGTCCGAAACACGTCAAACGACGTCCGTTTTCAACCAAACTTTACAGGAAGCGCTTAAATAATATATAAGACTTGTACCGAGCGTCGGTACCAAAATATGAGCTTGAACCATATTTTTTTAATCAATTTTCATTTTTATTTTCCTTAATAATTTCAGAAAAACAATTTAACAGAAAAATTCTTTTACTCGGGTTCTAGACCTCGGATTTTGACTTTACGCACCCGCGAGGGCGCGATGGAGTTTTTCCAATTAAAGGACAATCGAAACGGGATTTATTTATTTAATTCAGAGTCGCCACTTGGGAGATTTATGGTGTCCCAAGTCACCGATTAAGTCCCGAATCGAGGAAAAGATTGACTCTGTATACAGTCTGCGAAACTAGAAACCCGGATAAGGAATTCTGTTAACCCGGGAGAAGGTGTTAGGCACTCCCGGATTCCGTGGTTTTAGCACGGTCGCTCAACTGCTATTTTTGTTTCTATCTGATTTCTTTATATATTTTAATTATGTGCTTTTAATGTTCCGCTTTTCAATTTTAGAAGAATTGCGACGTCACGAAAACACATTTCGAGTCACACCGCAACCAGTACGCCTGTGACTTTAATGCGTCTCAGTTTCGCCGAGAATAAGATTTGGGTCACATAAATGCACACCCGTATTTAGGAAAGTAATTTATTAAAGTCGTGCCTAAAGAGTCTATCGTGTTGTCAACTTTTGGAAAGACCGTGAAATTTACTAAACGGTCCTTCCGAGTCTAATTTTTTCATAACGATTTATTTGAGGGCCCCGCAATTGTGTATTTTTTTTTTGTTTTGGCGAGGATCGTCTCATTATTTAAAAAAAAAGTAATAATTGACTACATTTTCCTATTAAGTTCGTCTCTAAAAATGAAGAGATCCTAATTTATTCACTAAGATTGCCTAATCCGATAATTGAAACAACCATTTTTCTTACCTAAATGATGAACAATAGACAACAATTCAACAAAGTGATACAATTTACTAAATACACATTATAGCATATTGCATATTTTACCAACAATATAACATGAGTTACTACTGGAGCCAACATAATTTACTATACCAATAATGTATCACAAATTCGAATACAAACAACAGTAAAACACAAGGAAATCAAGTCAATAAATACTTATTGAACTTTCTTCAATTTGAGCAAACTAACCGTGAAATACGTCGAACAAATCGATACGGGTAGAACAACGAGAACGGAACCAACTGACAGGAAACTATCGGAAAGCCTCTCCAACGACGGAAAGCTCAAACGTAGCTATTAGTTCGGGGTCGTTTGGTTCACGAAAAATGAAGCAGAAGAAAGACGAAGCCACTGGTTGTTGCTGTGGCTGTTCGTCGAAGGTGACTGGAGGATGCTCGTTTGGCCAGGTGTGACAATGGTTGCCGGCGAAAGAAAGAGAGGCCTCGGGTTCGGTTACTTCTTCTCAAGGAAGGAGTCAAAGGCTTTAGCAGAGTCAGGCTTCTGGAGCAGAACTGTTTTTGTAGCCTTCAAGATCTCTTCAACTGTCCTTCCGGTACCAATATACTCGGAAATGACTTCCCATCTTCGAGATGTTCCTTTAGGATATTTCAGCATTCCCTTTCTCAAAAGATCAATTTCTTCCTTGTTCCAAGGTTTCTCCTTTTTCTCACTGCTCACCGGAGGAACTTGTCTTTTACCCTCCAGAGAACCATTTTGATGTGACTTACTTTTTTCGCCCTTATTCTCATATTTCACGTTGTGGTCATGTCCAAGTGCTTCCCTGAGAAGTTCAGCTATCATAAGCTCATCCTTTCCATCGGCTTTATCACACAAGTTCCTCAGTTGCTCAATGTCAAGTGACATGCATAAACCTTCTATATCATCATCAGCTAGTCCAAGTAAATGCTGGGACAAAACAGGAGCTGCAAGGGTTCTTAAACGGCTCCGCTCTTTTCGCAACAATTTCTTTTCCTTCTCCTTCAACTTCTTCTGCTGCAAAGCAACTTCGGCAGCTCTTTTTCCCTCCTCCTCCTTCTTACGTTTTTCCTCCTCAGCAATCCTAGCTGCTTCTTCCTCCTGTAATTTCTTTGCCAGAAGTTTAGCTTCCTTCTTTTTCTGCTTCTCTGCTTTCTCTGCTTCTTTTCTTCCCAGGATTCTAGGGTCTCTCTTATAGGCATTGTCAACAAGTGTGCGTACCCTAGCTACTTCTTCTTTCCTAGCCTTCTCTGACAGTTTCGCATTCTGCCTCTCCATCCACCTCTTATGATCACGAGATTCAGCTTGTTCAATGTCAAACTCATCAGCATGTGGGAACTCTCTCCAGCTTTTGAAGCTGTACCAGAAATTATAAAAGCTATCCACTTCTTTAATTGGAGTATTCTCATCACCCAATGAAGGGACAGGTTGGGTGACAGACCAACGTCCATTCCTCAAAAATGCAGGTCCAAAGACCTTAAAAAAATCTTGTGGAGCACATTCAGTAGGGATTTCATCATCAAACTCATCTGTGGAATCATAAATCCTTCTTCTAACTGGGTCAATAAGAACCTCATATGCTTCCTGAATAGCTTTGAAGTGGTTTTCTATTTCCTCCTTCTTAGCTTGTTTTGCAGCTTCAGTTTCCTCAGCTAGAAGAAGAGAAGCCAGCTTGTCAGGATGATGCCTCAATGCAGCATCACGATAGCTCTTCCTTATCTGATCCTCAGAAGCAAGATATCTTAAATGGCTCAACCCTAACAAAGCATAATGATCTTGTACCTTTTCCCCAGTTGAAGATTTCTTTTTACCCTTAGAGCTGTATGATTCTGATGAATATGTAAATGACTGTTCCTTTTCAGTAGGAACATCTTCTTTACTGTCTTTGGAGACTTCTTTCTCAACATGCCCACTCAGTCTAAGGGCAGCAGAGTGAAAAGAAAGCCCAGCAGGCTCATATTTGAGAGCTTTAATAGGAAAGCAGTTTGAAGAAATATAGATGGGTTCACCATTTATAAGCTCTTCTGAGTATGAAATAAGACGGATGCTACTCTTGGAAGCCATAGAGAAAGTTTAGCCCTCAAGTTTAGAAGATGAATATGAATACATCTACCAACTACTACACTTGGGGCAGGAGATGACAGCAGCCTTTTACAGTCTCCAGCCTTTTCTGATAATCTAATTTTGACGCTGATCTTAAAAATAGGTTAAGTTGTTGTGTTAATGGAGAGATAAGAGAAAGCGAAAGAAGGAAAAAGAAAGGAGATATCCCCAGCAGAGTCGCCAGAGCTGTCACACCTCCTTTTTACGCACCCACGAGGGCGCGATGGAGTTTTTCCAATTAAAGGACAATCGAAACGGGATTTATTTATTTAATTCGGAGTCGCCACTTGGGAAAATAATGGTGTCCCAAGTCACCAGCTCCTACTCCGACTCCTTTTGCATTTGCCGCTCCATCGAAGAAGAGCTTCCATCCTGGATCCTTGGTTAGTTCCAACCCCTCAATCTGCAATACTTCCTCATCTGGAAAATACGTCCTCAAAGGTTCGTATTCGTCATCAACGGGATTTTCAGCTAAGTGATCGGCCAGGGCTTGAGCTTTCATAGCCGTCCTTGTCACGTATATGATGTCGAATTCCGTAAGTAATATTTGCCATTTTGCTAACCTCCCCGTAGGCATAGGTTTCTGGAAAATATACTTCAGCGGATCCAGACGCGAAATCAGGTAAGTGGTGTAAGAAGACAAGTAGTGTTTCAGCTTTTGGGCTACCCAAGTCAGGGCGCAACATGTCTTTTCTAGATGAGTGTACTTGACCTCGTGGACTGTAAACTTCTTACTGAGGTAGTAAATGGCCCTTTCCTTCCTGCCAGTAAGATCATGCTGCCCCAGTACGCAGCCAAACGAATTCTCCAAGACCGTCGGATAAAGAATCAGGGGTCTACCTGGCTCAGGCGGCACTAGTACGGGTGGATTTGACAGATACCCCTTGATCCGGTCAAACGCTTCCTGACATTCTGTCGTCCATTCTATCGCCGCGTCTTTTTTCAATAGACGGAATATGGGTTCACAGGTTGCCGTAAGTTGGGCAATAAACCTACTGATGTAATTCAACCTTCCCAACAGACTCATTACCTCTGTTTTATTCTTCGGCGGGGGTAACTCCCGAATGGACTTGATTTTGGATGGGTCCAACTCAATGCCCCGTCGGCTGACGATGAATCCTAGCAGCTTTCCTGATGGAACTCCGAATGCGCATTTGGCCGGATTGAGCTTGATGTCGTACCTTCGAAGTCTTTGAAAGAACTTCCTGAGGTCGGCAACATGGTCTTCTTGACGTCTAGATTTTATGATCACATCATCCACGTACACCTCAATTTCCTTGTGTATCATGTCATGGAATACCGTAGTCATCGCCCTCATATATGTTGCCCTTGCATTCTTCAAACCGAACGGCATCACTCGGTAGCAATAAGTTCCCCACGGTGTGATAAAAGCCGTCTTTTCTGCGTCCTCTTCATCCATCAAAATCTGATGATATCCCGCATAACAATCCACAAAGGATCCGATTTCGCGTCCGGCGCAATTATCAATTAGGATATGGATATTGGGAAGTGGGAAATTATCCTTAGGACTCGCCTTGTTGAGATTGCGATAGTCCACGCATACTCTGATCTTTCCGTCTTTCTTTGGCACCGGTACTACGTTAGCCAACCATTCAGGGTATCGAGTGACACGAATGACTTTCGCCTGCAACAACTGTTTGGTTACTTCCTCCTTAATCTTCACACTCATCTCCGTCTTGAATTTCCGCAGTTTCTGCTTGACGGGAGGATATGCCGGATCAGTGGGTAATTTATGAACCACTAGATCAGTGTTGAGTCCCGGCATGTCGTCGTACGACCATGCGAAAATGTCTTTAAACTCCATGAGTGTTTTGATCAACTCTTCTCTCAGGATTGGGTTCAATATGGACACTTATTCGGGTTTCTTTGACGTCATCCGCATTCCCTAGATTAACGGCCTCAGTATCATTTAAATTCGGTTTGGGTTTTTCCTCGAAGTGACTTAATTCTTCACCGATTTCTTCTACGGCTTCATCATTGCCGTACTCTGACTCACTCTCGTCACTTCTTATTTCATGCGTTATTATTTCCAAACCCGATTGACTTTCTAGACTGGGTTGATTAATCTTTAAGCACGCCATATCATTAAGATCAGTTGAAAGAAGGCTGTTCAGAAAAGTAAAAAGAAGGAAAAAATAAACAAAATTAGACACGAAGGGAACCAAATTTCATTAATGGGAACCGTACAAGGGAAAACAAACTGCAAACTTAAATAAAAAATGAACTAAAAACAACTGGATTTTACTCCGGGGACAAACCCCCAACACAAAATTTCGAAAGAAAAACAATACAAGACAAACTACCAAGACTCCTTCCGGACAGGGAGATGAGTAGCCTTCCAGTTATTCAGTTTTGCCTTTGGTCCCACAAATTGTATCTCGGCATGACTGGATCCTTCACCGTCCTCGAGCATACATACATCTGTGAATAGGTCCTCGAACTTCCTGAAGAACTCTTCGTCTGGCCTGATCGTAGGACCCGGAATCTTTGTCGTTGGATGTCCTCTTGCTCCGGACCTGACGAAAGATTGGGAAAGGCGTGGAACAGGCTTCGGGAGCACCCATGTCTTCTGCTTACTCCTCTTGGCTCGCCGGATGTCCTCTGATGTTGGCTGGAATCCCAAGCCGAAGGTTCCCAAGTTTTCGACCACTGATACCGGTTGTATGATTCCTTGCAGAGATACACCTAGACCTTTGCCGGGTATGAAACCATGTCGCAACATTTCATGAGCCACCATGACATCTGCAGTGATTGTTCTGTCATCGGGAATGCATTCCCCTTCTGGAACTCGGTTGGCGGACACCACATCGCAGACCTGGTATACACACGGCCCAACATCTTCTTCTGTTTCAACAAAGGGGATGATGGTGCCTGATTGTAGATCGTTCTCTCCATGGACGACGATCTCCTGTTGGTCCCACTCAAACTTGACGAGTTGGTGTAAGCTGGATGGAACCGCTCTTGCGGCATGGATCCATGGTCGCCCTATCAGGAGGTTATATGACACCACCATGTCCAGCACCTGGAATTCCATGGTGAACTCCACTGGCCCAATCGTCAAGATTAACACTATGTCACCAACCGACGCTTTGCCTCCTCCGTCAAACCCTCGAACACATACGCTGTTCTTGCGTATCCTGCCGATGTCCACTTTCAACTTGTCCAGTGTAGAGAGAGGACAAATGTTAGCACTGGACCCATTATCGACAAGGACTTTGGTAACCACCGCCTCCTCACACTTCACCGTAAGATATAAAGCCTTGTTGTGCTCGGTGCCTTCCTCGGGCAACTCATCATCGGTGAAGGTGATCCGATTTGCTTCGAAGATCCTATTGGTGATCTTCTCCAGATGGCTTACTGAGATTTTATCCGGTACATGTGCCTCATTCAGGACTTTCATCAATGCTTGCCGATGTTCTTCGGAATGTATCAGCAAGGATAGCAATGATATTTGCGCCGGAGTCTTCTTCAACTGCTCTAAGACAGAGTAGTCATGCAGCTTCATCTTTTTCAAGAATTCTTCCGCTTCTTCATCAGTTACCGGCTTTTTCAATGCTGCCGGAGTGATCTTCCTCAATTCCGCAAGGGCAAAACATCTCCCCGAGCGGGTCAACCCTTGCGCTTCGCAAACTTCCTCTTTCACTTCCTTTCCTTTGTAGGTCGTTGTAATCCGAGCATAATTCCATGGAACAGCTCGGCTATCAGTTATTGGCAACTGTATTGTTGGCTGGATGATGAAAGGATCCATTCGAACGCCTGCTACTGTCAAGATGGGCTTGATTGCTGCCCCTGGTACAACTATCTTTGCTTCCCCCGGCCTCACCGGTACTTCGTTCACACTTCTTTTTTCCGCTTCTGACCCTCCCGGTACGTCCTTCTTGCAAATGGACGGCTCATCAAAACTCGGCCCCTTTCTCATTCCTACCCCGCCAGATTTGATCATCATTTCCATCTGAGAGGCTTTCTCCTTTCCTTCTTCCATCCGAACCAACTCGATCATGTTGGTCTCATGATGAGTTGGAAGCGGGTTCTGGTTGATGTTGGGCTCTGTTGGAGTCTGGACCTCAATCCTGCGAGTGTCGATGAGCTCCCGAATGGCCGTTTTCAACCTCCAACATTTTTCCGTGTCGTGTCCTGGACATCCTGAGCAATATGCACAATTTACTGAATGGTCCAGGTTCTTCGGAAGAGGGTTTGGCAGCTTAGCTTCAACCGGATTCAGCAACCCTACTTGCTTTAACCGATGGAACAGACTGGTGTAAGATTCCCCCAAGGGAGTGAAATTCTTCGGCCTTGGCGCCCTGTCGCCCCTGAATGCCTGGTTTGGACGAAAACTCGCGCCCGAGGGGTTTCTGTAAGCTCTTGGGGGTGGATGATTGTTCTGCGGGTTTGGTGCACGCCACGGTGCATGGACGGGAGGTGCAGAATAGGACTGTGCGTGGTGGACAGTAAAATGGGGATCGGGTGCAGGATAGTAATGTTGCGGGTGGTTATATGGGTTGTGGGAGTAATTTTGGTGGTGAGGCCGGGGTGGGCTATATTGGGGTGCGGGGCCTCTATTTCTGAACCATGCCCCGGACTCGACGGCCGCAACTTCCTCTCTCCTCTTTTCCCCAGTACTCCTCCAGTACCACTTTGGATAGCCTGAGTGGTGGCTTTCAATGCTGAGTAGCTCATGATCTTGTTGGCCTTCAAACCTTCCTCGATCATACCCCCCATTTTTATCACCTCGGTGAATGATTTGCCTACGGACGTTACCAGATGTCCGAAATAGGTTGGCTCTAATGTCTGCAAGAAGTAATCCACCATCTCGCTCTCTCTCATCGGCGGATCTACCCTGGCTGCCTGTTCCCTCCAGCGGAAACCAAATTCCCTGAAACTTTCAGCCGGCTTCTTCTCTAATTTTAGCAATGATAAGCGGTCGGGGATTATTTCAAGATTGTACTGGAACTGGCCGATAAAAGCTTGAGCCAAATCATCCCACGTAAACCATCTATTGGGATCCTGTCTAGTGTACCACTCCAGCGTAGATCCTCCCAAACTCTGACCAAAGTAAGCTATCAGAATTTCGTCCCGTCCTCCAGCTCCTCGCATTTTACTGCAAAACCCTCGCAGGTGGGCTACTGGGTCACCATGCCCCTCGTATAGGTCGAATTTGGGCATTTTAAACCCTGATGGCAACTGGACGTCCGGAAATGGACACAGATCCTTGTAGGCGACGCTGACCTGGTTGCCCAAACCGTGCATATTCCTGAAGGACTGCTCCGGGCTTTTAACTTTTCTGATAACTTCCTCGTGTTCCGAACTTTGGAAGTGCTTTTCCGGTTCTGCCGGATTATCCCAGTGAGGTGTATGTGATTGTGGTTCAGGGGCCCTGAAAGTAGGCTCTGGAGGATAGTAAGAGTTGTCATGGATCTGAACATACGGCTCGCCGGCCGGCCTTTGCAGAGGAGCAGGTGGAGGCGCCACAAAAACGGGGGTGGCTGGAGGAGGATTTGGTTTGGCTGGTGGAATGTGGGTGGCATATGGGTTTTCCCCCTGAAAGTATGGATAGATCGGGGCGCTTGTCGAAGGATCGACGGGCGGATGTTCCGGAGCTGAGGCGAGAGTAGGGCGGTTTGGTGAAGATTGTTCCCTGGCCCAGGCCAGGTGCATCTCTGTTATCTGTTGTTTTAACCGGTCTACCTCTTCTTTCATGATTTGTAGCTCGGATTTTTCTTCCTCGAGACTCTTGCCAGAACTAGACATGCTTACTGTAATCGGTCCTTTGGATCTAGTACGGTAGTGATGGTTGGCCAGTATATTCTGTCAAACCAACTGCTAAACTTTTCTGGAATTCAACAAACTTGTTAGTTCGCCGAGTTTGACAGATATGTTATAGCACGTTGGATGCAATGCACCTAACCAAATAACCCTTTCTACATGTACTCTTAACATGCGTCATTCCGGCCCTTTTTCTTTTTCTTTTCTTTTTCTTTTCTTTTTCTTTTCTTTTTCTTCTTTTTTTCTTTTTCGACTATCTTTGCAAGCCTTATTGTTATTTAACCTTTGGATTCTTTTCCCTTCTTTTTAGTGGTGGTCGAATCTTATGTGGATTGCCTACGTATCACGTTCTCGCGTGAATCAGACCGAGCGTAGTTCTGGTAACAGGATTGTGGCAAAATTCAGTAGCTTTTATATCAAGTAAAACCTTAAAGTTACAAAACAGGTCTTACAACATAAAAGGAATGCTTGACTCGAAAACGTAAAATAACATGCCAACTGGCTTGACCCAATATTTCAAAAATACATTTTTAATCAAAAGTCTACTGCTCTAAAATTCCTGGGGGCCCGCGAGGCATCATTCGGCCTTGCCGCGGGCCTGGGTGTGAGGGCCTTGTGTAGTCCCCTTAATTCTTCCATGATCCGATGAACATAGCCCATAATTGAAGCAAAAAGGTCGGTGCGGGGCATTTGTTCACAAGCTAGGCACTTCATGGTGACATAGTGCCCGATTTCTCCGATTCTGTCCTTGATCATGTCCCTTTCTCTGAGTAGCCGCTCTATCTGCTGGTTTTTCGCCCCCAATCTTTGAGCGTTGTTGGTGACCTGGTCTAGGAGCCTGTCTATTTATTCTTGCAGTCGAGCCATCAAATTGTGACAACGGTCGAGGTCTGTTCTAGCATCTCGGGCTTGTTTGAAAACCCGCTCCCTGAGGATAACGTTTGCTTCCCTTAGACTAGTGATGGTCTCGGTGTAATCTTCTTCCACCCGTTGTAGGTGAAGTGCGCGTTGATGTGCCTCCTTTTTCCAGCTAGCACGAATCCTCATTGTTTGGGCTTTTGACTCTTCCAATTCTCTTTGTACATCGGCAACTTGGCTTCTCAGACCCTTTATCAATTTCTCGTCCGCTCGACTCCTCAACTGTCTGTCAGCATCCCTTTTCATTTGCTGGATTTGAGCTCTCAAAAAGTCATTTTCTTGTGCCAACTTCTTTTTATCTCCTTCGTTGGCGGCGGTTTGCACATCCATTTCAAATTGGAGCTCTTGGGCCCGTTGCTCTATCCTGCTGATCTTTGTTCTATAAGCTTCTTCTCTGGCCAACCAGTCCCATTGTTCTTGTGACGCTCCGGCAAACTCCCTGAGGTGAGGCCTTTTTGTGGGCCTTTGATGCTCCAGATCTCTACTATACCATGCAGGGTATTCCGGCGATACTTCACCCCGGGCTCGATCTCGCACCCGAGTGTCTTTCTTTAATGTCTGACATTCACTCCAAATCTTTCGGACCAACGCTTCAGGGAACTGTCCTCCCGGTCCAATTTCGACCACATGTGGGCTGAGGTCTTCTTCTTTTGGGATTATTTGGCATCGTCCCAACTGTCTCAATACTCGACCTGGTGCATAGGGCTGGATGCTGGCGAGGCCCATTAGCAATAAATATGATTCCGTGGCTGATGCATATATGACTTCTTCCACGGGTAGCCAACCAAACGTCCATTCTATCCTGCTGGCTGTAATCAAACGCAAAAATTGTGTCCATCCGCTAACCCCCTCTGGCAACTCATGTCCCTCGACCCTCGCAGGAAATTCTTCTATACAGGTTTTCTTCGGTGAACTATACCTCATAAATTGCGGATGACGACATAAGTGATCGATCATCCACATTTGGAGCAATACATTGCAAGCTTCAAAGAAGGCCCCTCCAGCTTTGCAGATAGTGAGTGCACGAGAGATGTCTGATATTATCATGGGAGCCAAAGTACTATTGTCTTGTTTCATCAAAGTGCTGACGACCCCTGCCACATGTATGTTGATATTCCCGTCCTTTCCGGGAAATATCAATGAACCTAGGAAAGCTATCATGAAGGCGATGCGTCTATGCTCTTCCCATTTTAACCGGTTGTCTCCGCTGCAGATTTTGCCTTTGTGTTTGTTGAAGCCCCCATAATGACCATATTTGTCATATAGAAATGCTAAAGTGCAGAACCCTTCTGATAAGTCTGGGTTGTGTACAGTTCTGCGGATCTTTACCGTATCCAAAAACCGATGTACCGTCACTACCCTTGGTGCAATGAGGTATTGTTCCCTCATAGGGACTTTTGGTCTTCCGACATATCCGGCTAATTCTTCCAGTGTTGGTGTGAGTTCAAAGTCCGAAAAGTGGAACACATTGTGTGCCGGATCCCAGAATGAGATCAAGGCTCGTATGATGTCTCCTCTCGGGGGAATATTTAGCAGCCCCACTAGATCTCCCAAGTACAGCTTAACAGCATCTTGTCCTTGCTCGCCCAAGTCGCTCCACCACCTATGCAAACTTAAGGAGACCTTGTTTATGATAGCTTCGGTTGTATTCTGACTCGTGCTCATTCTGCACATTTATTTAAGGTAATTTTTAGATGAAAGCGAAATTTTTATTTGCCCCAAAACTATCTTTTTCTGAAAAACGAAACGGGCCCCAGGAATTGACTGGTCAAAAAAGGTGGTCGTTAAGGCAAAATTAAATATCTTGGCGTTCTGTCATTAAAACTTATTTTGAAATATATGGAAGTTGGACCCGTAAAAAGGTTGCCTACGTATCTCACATCCGGTGAGAATCAAACTCGCGTAGTTCGGTCCGTCAAAACAACTATCTTTCCTTTATTGACTGTCAAAGAAAACACATTTTGTCAAAAAACCATTTTGTTGGCAAAGTCAACCTTCTGCCGTCTTTTATTGGCAAACTAAATTTATTGACTTGTTGGTAAAACATATTTTTGTATTTTTCTGAAAAAAATATTTACTTCCCCATACTATTTCCTTTTGTGTTTTTCTTTTTTCGTTTTCCTTCGGTATTTAAAGGAACCCGGTCAGCATGCCAGTCTAAATAAATGCTCACAACAAATATGATATGGCAAGATGGTCTTTCCTTTCAGGTTACCTGTCCTAGACGGACCCAACCCCTGTGTTGAGTCCCCTAAATCAGAGATGATACAAATAAACGTCCTGAATCTAGGCTCAATATCCCGATGCTTTTCAATGGTACTAGACCGTGTACCCGAGCAGACGACTCGGATTTGAGGAGGGAGCTACGTACCGGGGACCCGCGGGATCGTCCGGCTTTGTAACTTATCCTGCCTCTTTTCTTACTTTGGTATTGACACTGACAGAAAGGGGAGTCTCAACCAGTAAGCACATCCCCGGGGGTAAGAAGAGACGGGTTTTCGGCACAGTTTTATATACAGTTCACGCAATATCAAAGCGGTAAACATATAGCAGTTTGTATATACAGTGCAACTAATATCAAAGCGGTAGACATGTAGCACATTAATTAAACATGTAATAAAATCAGATATAGACAAAACAACAATTTAAATGAGCTCGAGTTCTTAGACCCCGAACCGAAGTTCGAGGTCGAAGTCCCCAGCAGAGTCGCCAGAGCTGTCACACCTCCTTTTTACGCACCCGCGAGGGCACAAGGGAGTTTTTTCCAATTAAAGGACAATCGAGACGGGATCAATTTATTAAATTCAGAGTCGCCACTTGGGAAAATAATGGTGTTCCAAGTCACCGGTTTAATCCCGAACCGAGGAAATTTATGACTCCGTAATACAGTCCGCGAAACTAGAAATCTGGATAAGGAATTCTGTTAACCCGGGAGAAGGTGTTAGGCACTCCCGGATTCCGTGGTTTTAGCACGGTCGCTCAATTGCAATTTTTGTTTCTATCTGATTCTTTTATATATTTTAACTATGTGCTTTTGATACTCCGCTCTTATTTTTTAGAAGAATTGCGACGTTACGAAAACACATTTCGAGCCGCACCGTAACCAGTACACCTGCGACTCTAATGTATTTCAGTTTCGCCGAGAGTAAGATTTGGGTCACATAAATGCACACCCGTATTCAGGAAAGTAATTTTATTTCAAGTCGTGCCTAAAGAGTCTATCGTCTATTTAACTTTGGGAAAAGGACCGTGAAATTCACTAGACGGTCCTTCCAAGTCTAAGTTTTCATGACAATTATTCGAGGGCCCCACAATTGTGTATTTTTGGCGAGGCTCGTCTCGTTTATTTTAAAAGGACAATCCTAAAGTGACTACATTTTTCTATTAAGTTTGTCTCTAAATAAAAGAGAAAAGGGTCCTAATTTATTGCACGTTTATAAGCTCGGACCTCTTATTAGTTATTAAATCAATGTGAACGGAAATTGCACTCGAGCTTGCATAAGGGAAATTGTTTTATGCCTTATTCTACAAGCGAATAATACTAAAACTAAAATTATAAATAGCATACGAATTTGACAAAATATCAGAACAAACTAACCATTCTCTAATTAATTTAAACCGACGGTATTAGATGAATTGAGCCGATGGAGTTAACTATGTGTAATACAAAAGTCATTTTGAACTTCATGCTAACGTTCATCACTAACATTAGTTACTAATTTTATTCAAATTGCTATTTAAAGCGATGTTATTTACTCAAGTAACCTAGTAAATTCCGAACTAGATACATCAAACTAACATTTTTTGATTGATTATTTTTCCACATAATCCATTGTCTTATACGCAGTGAGGGTGTTGTGGTCTCGAAATAAAGGCGAAGCCCATAATCACTTTTGCTCTAACTGATTGAGCCTATCACATACCAAACTCTTCATGGCCTAATTCATGGATTACTTATTGTATTTTGCAAAAACCTAGCTGTAAATTATCTTCCTTAATAACAATTGAACCTCTGTTTTTCCATTATCATAATAGAAGTATACTAAACCTTCAAATGAATGCTCACTCTATTATATTAACAATCGTTAAACCAAAGTTACTAACTCTTTGATTGTTAGCTACATACTACTAAACATAAGAATCTATTACTAACATGAAACAGAACCAAAATTATCTAAAGTTCTGAAAATTCATTAGCGTTACAGTCCAAACCCACTGTTAAAAATAACGAAAAAACTAATTACACATTCATCCGGACTTAACTCAAATCACTATGATACTATAAAGTACGAACTTCATAACGTATTTCTTAAATTGATATCAGTTTGCAAATGAAAACAGTGAAGTTGAAAGAGATCCACAAAAGGGGGAATCGTCACTTCAATTTACTCCCGTAAAGCATGAGTTTACAAACGTGTACCTGGAAATTGTCAAAGATGAAAGGCTACGGTATCAGCTAGGCAGTAATAGCAACAACAGTAGCAGTGAGCCAACAACAACAACACACCACAACAAAACAGCAAACCCAGTAGTAACCAACAACCAGCACCAAGCAACAACCAAAAGATAGACCACAGCAGTAGCCAAGATGCAATCACAGCAACAAAGCCACACCAGCAAAGCAGAACCAAAGCAGTAGCAAAAAATGACAACAGGACTGCAGCAACCACAACAGACGACACAGTAACCACTACAACCAATGAAACAGTAACTTCAGTCTATCCTTCTTGTTCTCTCTGTATTTTAGTTTCAATATCGTTTTCCCTCTGTTGTTCTTAACTTCCCAGCTCTCTCTATCTATATCTTTTGTATGTGTGTCTGTGTGTGTAGGAATATTTCTGTCTATGTTTTCCAATATCTTACTCCTCAACAGCCTGCCCCCTTAATCCTTTTCCAACATGTGTTAACCCTTAGCCCATTAGAAAAGTATATTCTCCATCCTTATTCCCCTGACAGCCCACTCTATTCTCTCCTTAACCTGTTTCAACACTCACTCATGTTATTCTCTGATCCAGCCACTATATTTTGCTTAAGCATGGGCTTTAATTAATTAAGATGAAAGTACAAACCTGGTGGAGTGTCCTGCTGTGATAGCAGGCTCCACTAGGCTGTCTTATGGGCAAGAGATTAAACAAACAGGCTTAATCCAACCCTAATACCACATTCCAGGATCTAACAGACAACAACCCTAATGGTGACTTGCACACGGGCAAACAGGGTGGTGAACAATCCATTTCAACAGTGCTAATATTATCTAGTATAGTAAAATCTACGAAATTAGACGACGACATTCAATCAATTACAACACACAACAATGATAACAAATTTAGCCGATAAAACAGTGAATTAAAAATCTCGGCAACAATTGAAACTAAGTATTCGACGACGCTAATCGAAGCGAATACGCATTTGAACACATACGCAATCAAACAAACGACACAGACGGATAATTGACCAAATAAAAGGTCTCAAAGAGATGAAAGAGCAAAGCAGAAAATTAAAAGAGAAGATAAAGGATATAATTTATGTCATTAATCACACTATCATATGAACAAGGAAAGGAAAAATACCATGTAAGGAGAAAATTGCATTCGAATGAACCCCGGACCCACCTTGGATTCAATTTGGCTCGGACCTTTGTTCTTTGAGGCCAATGGACCTTAATTGAGATGTTTTCAATGGTGAAAACATCCCAATTAAGGTCTATTAGACCTCAATTAGGCAAGAAATGAATTTAGGGTTCATAGCCTCGGATTTGGGGCTCGACTAGTTCCAACAAGATTCGACCAAAACTATGGCCTGCGGGGGTATGAGGGAGGTGAGGGGAACGCTTGGGATGAGTTTGGGGCGGTTTGGGATAGAGGTCCAAGTTCCGGCGAGTTTCAAATGGATATTCGAGCCGTTTGAGTAACATTCGAGACTAACGGCCAACGGATCCATGTAGAGGAGGTGTGGGAGATTTTACGGTGTTAATTTGATGGTGTTTGGCCACCGTCCGCCGCCGTAGGCGATTTCAGGCGGCGGAGGACGGCGGAGTGAGGTCTGGGCTCTGGGGCTTCTGAGAGACGAAGGGAGGGGGGGTTCTGAGGGGGCGGGGTAGGTTTTAGGAATATATACTAAGCGTGGGATTGGATCTAGGCCGTTGGATCAATTTAGATCGACGGCTTGGATCCACCCACTTAACGAAACGATGTCGTTTGGGTAGGTCTTGGACCGGGCGGGTTTTTTCTTGTGTGGATATGGGTCGGGGTACAGGGGCGATTGGTGACCGTTGGATCAAATGATCTGAACGGCTCAGATCGATCCAAGGTGAGGGTGGGCTGATCCAGTGGTTTGGGCCTGGTTGTTTCGTTTGGGCTTCGTTGAAAATTCAGCCTGGTCCGATTTCCTTATTATTTTGTTTCCCCTCTTTTTATTTAACAATTAATTAAAACTAAAACAATTTTAACCAACTCAAATTAACCTGTAGAACCAAATTAATTTATAAAAGTGCTAATTAACTCTCAAATAACAATCACCATGCAATCAAATAGCAATTTAAAATGAAGTCACACAATTTGGACATTAAATGTTTAAAAATGCAAGACTACATTATTATTTTTTATGTTTTTCATTTTGGTAAGATAAAATTAATTACTCCTAGTTTCAAAGCTAGATAAGAAACGTAAGCACGACATATTTTTGTTTTTTTTATTAATTTAAACACATATAATCACGCTCATACGAATTCAAACAAATACCAAAAGTAACACAAAAATTCACAAAATACTGTGGGAGTAACTCATGTTAGGCAAAAATCACGTGCTCACAGACCTCGGAATTCAACTCCGGGCACATGCCCGAGTCCCATATTTTCCTACGGACCTTCCGGGGCACTCCGATCTCGGGTCCGGGTCTGTTTACCAAAAATGTTCACCAAAGTCAACTATAATCATATTAATATCAAAATTCTTTAAATGTTTTACAAAATTCACATATTTTAACATAAAAATTTTCCAGCTACACGCCCGAACTTTGCATGCAAATCGATGCAATATAAAATGAGGTTTTCAAGGGACCCTTTGGGTCGTCACATACTCCACCTTTAAAACAATCGTTCGTTCTCGAACGGACAAAAGAAAGAAGTACCTGAGTCGGGGAACAAATGTGGATAACGGCTCCGCATATTAGACTCAGTCTCCCAGGTCGATACCTCAGGAGGCTGACCTCTTCACTAAACATGCACTGAAGGAAAGCTCTTCGACCTCAACTGTCGAACCTACTGGTCTAGAATAGCTACTAGCTCCTCCTCGTAAGATAAATCCTTGTCCAATTGGAAAGTACTGAAGTCTAACACATGCGTAGGATCGTCGTGATACCTTCAAAGCATAGATACATGGAAGACTGGATGAACAGTTGATAAGCTAGGTGGCAATGCAAGTCTGTAAGCCACCTCTCCCACTCGATCAATTATCTCAAACTGACCAATGTACCTAGGGCTAAGCTTGCCCTTCTTTCCAAACCTCATCACGCCCTTCATAGGAGACACTCGGAGCAATACTTGCTCACCAATCATAAAATCTACATCTCGAACCTTACGGTCTGCATAACTCTTCTGCTTAGACTGAGCTGAACACAATCTCTCCTGGATAGTCTTGACCTTGTCTAAGGCCTCCTAAACTAAGTCTGTACCCAACAACCGAGCCTCTCCCGGCTCAAACCATCCGACCGAAGATCGACATTGCCTATCATACAACGCCTCGTACGGGTCCATCTGAATGCTAGACTGGTAGCTGTTGTTGTAGGCGAACTCTGATAAGGGCAAAAATCGGTCCCACGAGCCTCCAAAGTCAATGACGCAAGCTCGGAGCATATCCTCTAAAATTTGAATAGTCTGCTCGGACTGACTGTCCGTTTGAGGATAGAACGCTGTGCTCAACTGAACCTGGGTGCCTAATTCCTGCTGAACCACTCTCCAGAAGCGCGAGGTAAACTGCGTACCCCGATTTGAGATAATAGATATCGACACCCCATAAAGGAAAACAATATTCGAATATAAATATATGCTAACCTCTCAGATGAATAGGAGACTGCTACTCGAATAAAATGTGCTGACTTGGTCAGCATATCAACAATGACCCAAATAGCATCAAACTTCTTCTGAGTCAGCGGAAGTCAAGTAATGAAATCCATTGTAATCCGCTCCCACTTCCACTCGAAAATCTCAATTCTCTGAAACACATCACCAGGCCTCTAATGCTCATATTTGACCTGCTGATAATTTAAACACCGAGCGACATATGCAACAATGTCCTTTTTCATCCTACGCCACTAATAATGTTGTCGTAAGTCTTGATACATCTTTGCGGCCCGGGTGAATAGAATACCGAGAACTATGGTCCTTCGCTAAGATCAACTCTTGAATCCCATCAACAATGGGCACACAAAATCGCTCCTACAATCTCAACACCCCGTCATCAACTAAGGTTACCATCGTAGCACTTCCCCGTTGCACCGTGTCTCGCAGGACACATAAATGGGGATCATCAAACTGCCGTTCATGGATACTCTCCAATAGAGAAGAACGAGCAACCGTGAAAGCCAACACTCTGCTAGGATCAGAGATATCAAATCTCAGAAATCGTTAGGCTAAGGCCTGAACATCTAGAGCAAGTGGTCTCTGGCTGACCATAATATAAGCGAGACTACCCATGCTGACAGACTTTCTAGTCAATGCATCGGCCACCATATTAGCCTTACCTGGGTGATATAAGATAGTAACATCATAATCTTTCAGCAACTCTAGCCATCTCCTCTGCCGCATATTTAATTGATTCTCCTTGAACAAGTACTGAAGACTCTTGTGATTCGTGAATACCTCACACACCACATCATATAGATAATTCCTCCAAATTTTTAAGGTGTGAACAACCGCTGCCAACTCTAGGTCATGAACCGGATAATTCTTCTCATGGATTTTCAACTATCTCAAAGCATAGGCAATTACTTTGCCATCATGCATCAATACCGCTCCAAGCCCAGTACAGGAAGCATCACAATAGACTGTGTAAGGCCCCGAACCCGTGGGAAAAATCAACTCTGATGCTGTAGTCAAAGCTATCTTGAGCTTCTGAAAGCTCACCTCGCACTCATCTTACCACTTGAACTGGGCACCCTTCTGGGTCAACCTGGTCATCGGGGCTGCAATAGTAACTTGCTAACCCCAAGAAACTCCGAATCTCGGTCACTAAAGCTGGTCGAGGCCAATTCTTGACTTCCTCAATCTTCTTTAGGTCCACCTGAATGCCCTTTACTGATACATTATGACCCAGGAATGCAACCGAACTCAACTAGAACTCGCATTCGGAAAACTTAGCATATAGTGATTATCCTTCAAATTCTGAAGAACCACTCTGAGGTGCTGCTCGTGCTCTTCCTGGCTGCGGGAGGACAACAAGATGTCGTCTATAAAGACTATCACGAACAACTCTAGATAAGGCCTGAACACTCGGTTCATCAACTTCATAAATGCTGCTGGGACATTGGTTAACATAAAAAAAACTAAAAACTCGTAGTACCCATACCGAGTGCGAAATGTTATCTTAGGGATATCATAAAATCTAGCCTGGTCTCTCGCTCGAGAATGGCCTCTATCACCCTAATCCCCGCCCCTGGAGCTGGTCGAACAAATCATCAATCCTCGGCAGTGGATATTTATTCTTTATCGTCACTTTGTTTAATTGTCGGTAATCAATACACATCCGTATCGAACCATCCTTCTTCTTCACAAATAACACTGGCGTACCCCAAGGAGAAACACTAGGCCTGATAAAGCCCTTCTCTAGTAAATCCTACAACTGGTCCTTTAACTCCTTTAACTTTGGTGGGGCCATGTAATACGGTGGAATAGAAATGGGCTGCGTGCCCGGAACCAGATCAATACAAAAATTAATATCCCTGTCGGGCGCTATGCCCGACAGGTCTGAAGGGAAAACCCCGGGAAACTCCCGTATAATAGGAACATAGTCAATAGAAGGAACCTCTGCGCTGGAGTCGCGAACATACGCCAGATAAGCTAAACACCCCTTCTCAACCATGCGTCGAGCCTTAATGTATGAAATAACATTGCGGGTGGTGTGACCTATGGTGCGCGAAATAAGACTCAAGCTTCTCTACCACAAGCCAGAACAGTACCTACACCTATACCACCAATACCTTTACCTCCACTTCTCGCATCTCTACCTCCACCTCTAATACTTTTAGCTCTACCTCTCGCATCTCTACATCCACCTATAATACCTTTCTCTCTACAAAGTCTTCGTAGAAGTGGCTGATCTATCACTCGTCTGTGTTGATGCTTCGCTGAAGAAGCGATACATGACCTTGCCATTTGCGAAAGAACATAGTAGAAATTCAGCCAGCATTTGAGAAATCTATGGCATGATAGGAAAGAACAAATGAGAGGTTTTCCTAACTCATTAGAGTCTTAGGAACAAGTACATACGTCTCCGTACCTACCCCTCAGACTCTACTAAGTTTGTTCGTGAGTTGTGAGACCTATGTAACCCAGTGCTCTAATATCAACTTGTCATGACCCGGATTTCCCACCATCTGGATCGTGATAGCGCCTACTCGTGGTAGCTAGGAAAGCCAATTTACTCACCATTTTTCATAAATAAAACCATCCTATTGTCAATTCAATAACATAAATAATAATAATAATAATAATAATAATAATAATAATAAATAATAATAATAATAAATAATAAATAATAATAATAATAATAACAACAACAACAACAACAACTGCGAAAGTCTAATTTTATATGTCTGAAAAAAATATGAGATACTCAACATATATCCTCTACCCAAGATTTGGTGTCACAAGCTCACGAACCACTAAGAATAAACTACATATAATGGTCCGAAATAAGTATAACAATCGTCTGTCTCGAAACAATGAGACTACAGTAAAAATGAAAAGCATAAGATGAGACGCCGGGCATGCGGATGTCTGCAAGCTACCTCAGTCTCGTAGTAATGAAATCCTACTATCGAACTACTGCTGTTGCTGCTCAAAACCTGGACCGTGCAAAAACGCATATAAGTGTAGTATCAGCACAATAGACCTCATGTACTGGTAATTGCCTAGCCTAACCCCGGCAAAGTAGTGACGAGGCTAGAATGGACACCACATAAACCTATGCATAAAATATACAGCGAAATATCGAATACCAAGAAATCCACATCAAGGGAGGGGGAACATGCTGCGGGGAAAATACAATTAAACATTTAATCCAGAGTAACAACCAAAACAATTTAATTCCACGGTGAAATAAGAATGAATATTCAAACATACTCACAGATGCCAACAATCGTTGCGGCGTGCAACCCGTTCCATAATTACCATCGTTGCGGCGTGCAACCCGTTCCACAATTACCATCGTTGCGACGTGCAACCCGATCCACATATCACCATCGTTGCGGCGTGCAACCCGATCCATATATCACCATTGCAATGTGTAACCCGATCCACATTATTTATCATTTAACATCGTTGCGGTGTGCAACCCGATCCTTAACATCATTTAACCAGTCTAAATCCCCAAGTAACAGTCAGAAACAAGGGATACGCAGCAGATAATTATGTAGCAAACATCCCGACAAGGGAGTACAATTAACAACTCAATCATCCCGGCAAGGGAGCATAATTAATAGTTCAATAATCCCAGCAAGGGAGCATAATTAAATGTTCAATCATCCTGACAAGGGAGCACAATTAATAGTTCAATCATCCCGGCAAGGAAATAGTCAGTAACTAGGGGATTACCATGACCACATTAGTTCCCATATCTAATTACCATATTAATTCCAACATCTAACCACCATAGATATAACCAACCTATTACCATACTTAACCACCTCAGTTACATCTAACCGACTACCACACCCAACCACTCTATCTATACTAGTCTATTATAATACTTAATCACCTCATCTATAACCATAAGCTTTACCTAAAACCAGAAAACATCACCCTAAGAATCTGTAATATCAATTATGAACAGAACTCCAGGGAACCACAACTTAACCATGGCCCACCGACGGGCCAACATAATGATCTCTCCTCTTTCTCACTTTTACTTCTCAATTCTTTTCAAGCAATTACTCTAGAGGTTCAATTATCACTTGTATTTTCATTATTCGTTTTACAACTGGAGCCAACGCTCCTCGGTGACGCGAGTCATTTCATATACTTTCAATATTCGTATCACAATTCGGGCCAATGCCCATAGGATACAAATTATCATATTATCATTCATATGTTATTCACAAATATGGAAATACTCCAATAAACATGGATTTCATAATTAGTTCACAATATTTACATTATAAGACTCACTGTCATGCTACCAATGTATAGATACTCGTCACCATGCCTATACATCGTACTCGATCACATAGCAATTAGCAACAAGACTCAACTTTTATTCCCTCAAGCCAGAGTTAGACCAAACACTTACCTCGAAGGTTTACGGCCAACTCAGTCCTCAAGCAATGCCTTTCCTTTCGAATTTCGCTCCAATTCAATTGTATCTATACACAATTTATTTAATATCATCAATTCTACTCAACAAACCAGCCCAATTGCCTAATTAAAATCCTTCTAACATGTTGTCCAAAATTCACAAAACCAACCCCAGGCTCTCTTGGTCAAAACACAAGGTTCGAACCAAAATAAATTCACCCATAATCCCACGAATCTAAAGATATAATTTGTTTTAAGATTCGGCCCCAAAATTGGGGTTGAATTACCTTAAAATTCTCAAAAACCTAACTTTGCTCAAAACCAATGATTTCTACCTTGATTTTATGATTTAGGCTTATAAAATAGTTAATTAATGAAAGAAAAGTGAAGGAAATAAGCGGAAATTACTTACTCAAAGGGTCTTGAAGCTTGGGGGCGTTAATGGTTTCCTAGGGCTTGGGAGAGAAGAGTGTTCGCGATAAAAGAGTGAAAAATCCGAGTGCACTGGTTCTGTCCCATTTTTAAAAAATTTTAACTGGGCAAAACTGCCCTTCGCGTTCGCGTGTGAGGGACCGCGTTCGCGAAGGGTAGAGTGGTCAAAGCATCGCATTTGCGAGGGGCTAATCGCGAACGCGTAGAGGAAAAAGCTAGGGGTCTGGGGCTGGCTTATACGCGAACGCATGGGGGAAGGGGCCATAACTACACGAACGCGTGACTTACTACGCGAACGCGAAGAGAAAAAAGGGACTGAGTCCTCAGAGTCAAATGACTCTACAAGAACGTGGGTTAATGAATGTGAACGCAATGAAGGGAGAACCATAGCTATGCGAACGCGTAAAAGTCGTCGCAATCGCGATGAGTAAAAGGGACCTACACAGCTAAAGCAAAATCTGCAATATTTCAAAGGGAAAAATCACCCTGACATGCCTCTGAAACACTCCCGAGCCCTTGGGGTTCCTAACCAATCACACACACTAACTCAAGAACATCATGCGAACTTGCTCGAGCGATCAAATCGCTAAAAATAACGTCAAATTCAACGAATTAAACCCCAAGATTATCACTTTCCATTTCAAAGTTCATAAACCTTAACTTTAGCTTTTTAGGTCCGAAACACGTCAAACGATATCCATTTTCAACCAAACTTTACAAGAAGCGCTTAAACAGTATATAAGACTTGTAACATATGTTAGAATCAAAATAGGAACCTGATACCATAGTTTTTGAATTAATTTTTATTTTTATTTTCCTTAATAATTCCAGAAAAACAATTTAACAGAAAAATTCTTTTACTCAGGTTCTAGACCTCAGATTTTGACTGCGGGCACATGCCTGAGTCCCATATATTTTCTACGGGCCTACCGGGATAGTCCGATCTCGGGTCCAGGTCCGTTTACCAAAAATGTTGACCAAAGTCAACTATAATCATATTAATATCAAAATTCTTCAAAGTTTTCACAGAATTCATATATTTCAACATAAAAAATTTCTGGCTACGCGCTCGAATTACACACACAAATCGAGGCAATATAAAATGAGATTTTCAAGGCCTCGAAAGCACATAACAGATGAGAAAAATAGGTGATAACCCTTTGGGTCGTCACAATATTACTTCCTATATATATGTATTGAGTTTCGCTAGAGTGTATTCCAAGTATTGAAATTACTGTATTCATGAATATAAGTAGCAAAACTCGGTGTGAAATAAGGGAGTACAACTAGGCAATTATTTTAGTCGACTGTATTCACGATATGTATTTGTGAATACCTTAACGCAAATAGCATAAATTGTGGTCTATTCAGCTATTTTTAAATAGAATGTGAATCAATTAACACAATAGACTCCTAATATAATTTAACAAACTCAATTATAAGTCATAACACAAAAATAAATCTAAATACATAAATTATATTAATTAAAAATATATATGAATACATTCATAAAATAAAGAGGGACATTGAATACAATAAAATACATGAAATACAGCAAGATACATTGGAATACAATAAAAAAAGATAATGAATACAATGAAATACATAGATACTTTGAGACACATCAAAATAAAACAAAACAAAAAAGGTAACAGACTCTTCAATTTGCTCAGCCCCAAAGTCCTTGGACAGTTCCAATAAGATTTCATTCTTGAACAAAAATCTATTTTTTGATTTATTTTATCTATTTCATAATCGTCTTTGTTCAAGAATAACCCTAATATGGTCTCGTTAATAGCATATTTCGAACCTCCATTATCAGCCCAATTTACCCATGTCAGATTTCGACATTGATACGAAACATAAGACATTGATTTCTAAACAGACATTAACCACTAAATCATCATCTTGATCTTGAGTCTTGACATAAAAAATTGTGGCTTCATCTAAGTCTTGACAGAAACAAAAGTTGGGAAAAAGAATAAAATGAAAGAAAGAAAGAAAGAAAAGGATAAAATGGAATATAACAAAGAAGGAAGGGATGGGACGTTGCCGACGGCAATTTGAGGGGAAAGGTTCAGGAAACTCGTGGGAATGTTTGGCTTAATATGGGGTCCTTTTGGTTATACCTAAAGGTTTTTGAAACGGGTTAAGACTTTTGGGACATAGCTAAACAGACTCTTCAACAACTAAACATAGCTATATAAAGTTTTTATTGTCAGCTTCAATTTACCTTTCAAATAGCATATTTTCAACCTCCATCTTTCTCTTTAGGGCTTGATTTTGATATTGATTCACAGCCCCAGGCCACTGACAATAAAAATTTCGTTAGATAATAGAGATGAATCAGTGGAAAATCATGGTTATATTCATGGAGAAACACTGACGTTGAGAGAGAAGGTGGAGAAAAATCTAAAAGAATGAGAGAGAAAAATAATACAAAGCGTATTTATGGCTTAAGTTTCCATAAATAGATATTTGGCTATAAATGTCAAAAGGTAGCTATGAAATATAATTTTTTAAAATAATATTTATTTAAAATAAATAAGATATCAAACTTCGGTACATCAAGTAAAAATTCCTTAAAGAAATTGGGCCATGCGAAATTGGCCCAGTCCGGTTTAAACTCAAAACAAAACCCATTTTTCTTTCTTTCTTTCTTTTCCTTTAATTTTTAACTAAAATCCAAACTTAAATTCAATTTATAAAATTAAACTTACTTACCATTTTCTAATATTTAAATAATTAATTAAATTAATATTAATGAAAGGAAATTATCAATTTAAAACTAAAAGACAAAAATATAAAAATGACCAATATATATTTTGTGATTTTCAATTATTAATGAAATTAATTAATATTGCTAAATCATAAATATAATTATTATCTAAAAAACTTGAAATGAGGCATTGAATATTTTTTTGGGGTTTTATAATTAAAATATTAAATATGCACAAAATGCAACGAAATGCAAACAGACAATTTAAAAGGAACTTCTAAAATTTTATAACAATAAAAAACAATTAACAAAAAAATTACGAATTTTGTAGGAATATTTTCATTTGGCAAAAATTATGTGATAGCAGTTTGTATTTAAAGTAGACTGACTTTAAATAATATAGTAAGAGAAAGCGAAAGATTTGCTTTGTTGTGTGAGCTTTAACTTAGTTCCAGACTGAACCGAGATTTACTATATTGGGACAAGAGGAGTTGCTCTGATGGTAAGCAACCCCCACTTCCAACCGAGAGGTTGTGAGTTCGAGTCTCCCCAAGAGCAAGGTGGGAAGTTCTTGGAGGGAAGGATGCCGGGGGTCTATTTGGAAACAGCCTCTCTACCCCAGGGTAGGGGTAAGGTCTGTGTACACACTATCCTCTCCAGACCCCACTAAGTGGGATTATACTGGATTGTTGTTGTTGTTGTTGTTGTTGCCAATAAAAGAAACAAACATTCTTGTCAAATCCAACCACTAAGTACTGATTTTAAAATAAAAATTGATGGCATTTCACGAAGCTTAATGTCACGATCTAAAATCCTACCACAGGCATCTGGATAGCATTTAGTCTCTAAAACTAAGTAAGCCAATTATAATAACAGTTTAATCCTTTTTTTAAATAGATAATCGAAACCAATAGCGGAATATTCAAAAACCCTCCCAAGACTGGTAATACAAAGTCACGAACTCTAACTAAACACATGAAATGACCTCAAAGATTGAATATTCGAACCAGAATTGACAGTATAATAAAAAAGAAAGAATCCAAAGGACTGCGATGACCAAGCACCTCTACCTTGAATTCTTGCGATCACACTCTAACTATGTTCGAGTCTGATATCTCCAATACATGGCTCTGCAATAAAATATGCAGATGTGTAGTATAAGTACATCATAATCGGTACCCCGTAAGTATCAAGATTAACCTCGGTGGAATAGTGGCGAAGTACAATCAAGACACTCACTAGTCAATAACATGTGCAGTATAGCATATAAAAATAATAGGAAGCAAATAGCAATGATAACAACAATAATCAACTAGTGATATAAATAGCAAGGCAGCAAGAAAATCATAAATATTGCTCAAACAATAATGAACACAAGTACAACCAAGTAATCAAGTCCTACAAAATATAGATCTTTCATCTATAAGTTTTTCAAATAAAAATCTTTAGAATAGTCATTTTCAATAAATATTTTTGAATATAATTCCTGCAAATAAATATCTTTCAAACATAATTCTTTCAAATAAATATTTCGAATCTAATCATTTCAAATAATATTTTGAATATAGTTCTTTAAAATAAAAGGCATCTTGTGACACCTTATTTATAACCATAAATAACACGGGTCTCAGCCCACTTTTGTATTTTCACGTCACCATATGCCTGTATTTTAATCATAACCACAAGGACAACTCATGTGCCAAAAATATCAATATATAAAATCCGCACGATCAATTTATTTCAATAAGTAAGGTTACAATATTTAAATCAAGTAAGAAATCGAGTAAGAATTCAACAAAGAAATGAATTTGTTTTTGAAATAGTTTGAGTGAAGAAAATGACACTTCAATTAAAAGAAAATATCTGATAAGCTACTGATTTTGGTGTAAAACTTATTAAGTTAAGACATAATAGTAATTTTCTTTTATTTAAAACAACTCATTCATCGAAAACAAGTATGCACCAAAAATACAAATCATCAGAGTATCATGCGAAAAGCCAACACAATACAACATTAACAAACAACCGGGGCGTATCTGAGGTACCACATCGTTGTCTCAAAAGTAAATACATGGCAGGGGAGCTCTCGAGGTACTGCCTCGTAATCCCAAAAGTAAATATGCAAGACAGGGGAGCTCCCGAGGTACCGCCTCGTAATCGCAAAAATAAGTATGCAATACAGGGGGAGATCCTGGGTACCACCAGTCCTAAAAGTAAATATGCAAGACAAGGAGAGCTCCAAGGTACTGCCTCGTAGTCCCAAAAGTAAATATCACAACATAATACAACTTGCACCTCAAGTGCTAAAATATCACAACACATCATAAATTGCACATTAAGTGCTCAAATATTACAACATGTCACAAATTGCGCATAAGCCACAACTAATTCAAAAAATACGATAAAACTAATTAATTCCACAATAATTAGCCCAAGGCTCCACACAACGTATATAAAGCCTTCAAAACAACCACAATGATGGAAAAGTAGCTCAGCATAGGACAATGCCTTCTTAAATCAAAATTATTGGACAGTGTATTTTTAATTAAAATTGAGCCGAAATTGGCCCGAAATTTGAGCCCATTACAGCCATACCCGGTCCATTAGGTGGTTGGTCAAACAAAAAATGACATAGTTTTATCTTGAAACTATGTCGTTTTGATTAAGTATTCAAGATCAAATCCTTCTATAATCTTTTATCTAATGGCCCTCCTTTGTTCCCCTTTGAGGTATAAAATCCTTTTAAAATCTGATTTTTAATCATTCTATAAGAACCCACACCCTAGAGGCCCCTCTCTCTTCTCAAGCCGCCACCGCCCTCCTCCACTGCCACCACTGTGCACTGCCACCTGTGGTGCTCCAAACACCACCAAAATTTCACCCCCATTCATCTCAACCTCCTCTTCATGAATTCAAACTCCAAATCCTTTAAATCCTTCTCAAACATCATAAATCTTCAAAAAAATTGAAACCCTAGCTGCCTATTTATCCTTAGATTTTTTAAGTTTTAGACCTCACTGCTACGTAATACCTACATGAGTGTGTAGGTCTCCCCCTACTCTACCGTTCTTTCTTGGTTCAAAGTAAAAAATCTGGTGGCTCAATTCCGGCAGGTTGCTAGCCGTTTCTACTTTGGCTCGAACGAGCTCTTCTTGTTGTTGAGTTCGTTATTCGACTTCAGTTTGATTGGAGTTGATAGTGATGGGCCAACAACAAGAAGAGCATGTCCGACGTCAAAACTTCATCTACCGCTGCCAAAATCACCACCTGTCAACACCCTGGTTCAGCCGTCATGAACCTGTCATGACGGCACCCAATCTTCGCAACTAGGTAAGCCTAACATAATGCGGAATTTACAACTCTTATGAACAACAGATAAAATAACAACGAAATGACATAAAAAGAAATGTAATAGGTGTCGCTCAACACATACACTTTACCAAATACCAGAATATACAACCACCAAGACCCGAAAACTCACGGGCAACACAGGCTAAGAGAGTATAATTCTGGCTCTATACACCAAGAGTGTCTATACAACCGAAATAAAAGGAATAACTGACATCATTAGGAAAGAATAGAAGAAGACCCTCCGGATCTATAGACGTAGCAGATGCATACCTCGAGTCTCCTGAAAATACTCCTAGATCTCCGGTACTGCGTCTGATCAGATGGACCAGGATCTGTACAACAAAAATGTTGTGCAGAAGAGTAGCATGAGTACACCACGGCGGTACTCAGTAAGTGCCAAGCCTAATCTCAATAGAGTAGTGACAAGGAAGGTCAAGGTCCTACTGAGGATAATATAAATAATGATAATAATATCGAACAGTGCAAGATAGGAGTAAATCTGAAATAAAAGCAAACGAGATAAAAATTACAAGCCGTCTATAGTTAAGCTAACAAAGATAAATCAACACAACAAGTACAAATCAATAATCCAGGATCTCCGGGAATTGAACCCGCAGTCCATTTATACTCAGCAACTCAGGATCTCTGGTAATCGAACCCATAGTCCATATATCAGTATCACAGGATCTCCAGGAATTGAACCCGCATTCCTTTATATCAGTATCACATGATCTCCGGGAATTGAACCCCTTGTCCTTTATATCAGTATCACATTATCTCCGGGAATTGAACCCGTAGACCTCTATATTAGTATCACAAGATCTCCGGGAATTGAACTCGCGGTCCTTTATATCAGAATCACGGGATCTCCGGGAATTGAACCCGCAGTCCGTATAACAGTATCACTGGATCTCCGAGAATTGAACCCGCAGTTCTTTACCTCAGTAGCACCGAATATTCGAGAATTGAACCTGCAGTCCACAAAGCACAAACACAATCAAATAAGAGGAAACACAGATAGATAGGAAGTACACTGCTACAATTAACAACTAAATCCATTCTCAACATGTTCCAGGAATTTCAATTAAGACAAGTAGGCATTTAGACAGTTAATCCTATCTAATCATGCTTCCCTAGCTAACACAAGATAAATCTTGCAATTTAACCAATTAAATAACAGAGATAACACTAATTGAGCAATTCAAGTAAAGTGGTTTTTCAACAATTTGCGCAAGTACACGCCCATCACCTCACGTACAAGGCATTCAAATCAACACATATATATATCCTAGGGGAGAAAATCCCTGACACCAGGTTAGCCAAGTCACTTACCTCAATCCCGATATAAAACCGCTAAGAAATGACTGCCTTACCACGAGTATCCGACTCCAAGTGGCCCAAATCTATTCAAACTAATTACATAGTGTAAATAACATTGCAAGTAACTACACTGATAAAATTAAAGCTACAGCGCGAAAATAGGTAAAATGATCAAAATACCCCTCTAGCCATTGGCTCGGAATCGAAACGTTTTTACGTTTTCAGAACCCTCACACTCTCACGAGTCTAACCATATAAAATTTATCAAAATCGGAGTCCATTTGCTCATTAAATATTAATTTTTATTCTCTTAAACTTAGAGTAAAATCCCCCATTTTTACACCTTAAAATCCTCCATTTTCAGAGATTTAGTCCATGTTTTATCAATGCATTAACATAAATTGAGTCCATTAGTGCTTACGTGATGATACCCCTTGATTTCCTCCTCAAAATTACTAAAATCGCCTCTAAGTGCGAAGCCCCAAATATTTGTAATATTCTGAAATTTTCGAACTATACTGACCTTAAACCCTTCAGGAGTTTCGCTTCTACGACTCCTGTGCCGCTTCAGCAGTTCTGCTTCTGCGGAAACCTGGTCTCTTCTGCGACCCTTTCCTTAAACTCGAGTTCCGCTTCTGTGGAAGGTTACCAAACGACCAAGCTCACTTCTGCGGGAGCCTGCCCGCTTCTACGGGCTCGTTTCAGCGAACACATATCCGCTTCTGTGGTCTCAGCTGCCCCTCTAAAAATTCGCACCTGCGTCCATTTTGCCGCTTCTGCGAACACGCTTCTACGGTCCATATTCCGCATAAGCGAAAGTAAAAGAAGGCAAAAAACACAGACCTGCTACACTTCCAAATTTCTCATGTTTAATCACCCGAACTCATCCCGAGGCCCCTGGGACCTCAACTAAAAGCACCAACCTACTCCAAATCACGATACGAACTTGTTCCAATCATAAAAACATATCATTAAACACAAAAACCATCAAATTATGGCAGATTCAATCCTAAGTTTCAACTAAATCTTCCGAACCCTACATACTATCAAACACCTGACCAAACGATGTCTGAATGACATAAAAATTTGCAGACATATCCAAAATTACCTAACGAAGCTACTGGAACTATTAGAATTCAATTTCGACTCCCGTATCAAAATCTCACCTATGAACCGGATTTTCAAAAATTTCAAGCTTCGGCATTTCAAGCCTAAATGAGCTATGAACCTCCAAAATACATTCCGAACACGCTCCCAATCCCGAAATCAACTAACAGAGCTAACGGAACCATTCGATTTCCATTCTGAGGTCGTCTTAACACTGTTCTGAATATGGGCCATTTTTCAACTATAAGCTCTCATTTAGGGACTAAATGTCCCAAAACACTCCGAATTCTAGAACCGAACATCCCGGCATAGCAGAAATGAGCTTAGGGGAAACAGTTAATTGGGGATCGGGGCGAAAATTGCAAAAACAACCGGTCGGGTCGTTAGATCTTCCCACACTTAAATATTTGTTCGTCCTCAAACGAGCATAGAAAACATACCTGAAGTAGTGAAGAGATAAGGGTACTGGCTGTGCATATTCTGCTCGGTCTCCTAAGTCGCCTCATCAACCGGCTGACCCCGCCACTGGACCTTCACCGAAGCGATGTTCTTTGACCTCAGCTTTCTGATTTGCGCTTCCAAAATGGCCACTGGCTCCTCAACATAGGATAGATCCTTGTCCAGCTGAACTGAATTGAAACCCAACATGTGCGACGGGTCGCCATGGTATCTTCGAAACATAGAGATATGAAATACTGGATGGGCTCCGGCTAGGCTGGTAGGTAAGGCCAGATCATAAGCAACCTCCCCAACATGCCTCAAAATCTCAAAAGGCCCAATAAATCTCGGACTCACCTTCCCTTTCCTTCCAAATCTCATGACTCCCTTCATGGGCGAGACCCGAATTAGAACCCGCTCGCCAACCATAAATGCCACATCGCGAACCTTCTTGTCCGCATAACTCTTCTATCTAGACTGGGCTGCACGGAGTCTATCCTGAATCACTTTGACCTTGTCCATTGCATCCTGGACCATCTCTGTACCTATCAACCAGGCATCGCCCGGCTCGAACCAACCCACTGGGGACCTGCACCTCCTACCATATAGGGCCTCATACATCGCCATCTAAATGTTGGACTGATAGCTGTTGTTATAAGCAAACTTTGCCAGTGGCAGTGGGAAATGATCCCATGAACCTCAAAACTCAATCACGTACGCACGGAGCATATCCTCCAAAATATGAATAGTGCGCTTAGACTGGCCATCCGTCTGGGGGTGAAATGTTGTGCTCAGCTCCTCCTGATTACCTAACTCCTACTGCACGGCCCTCGAGAACCATGAAGTAAACAGAGTGCCTCTGTCTGAAATGATGGAAACCGGAATACCATGCAACCGGACTATCTCCTTGATATAGATCTCTGCCAATCGCTCTGATGTGTAAGTAGTGCACACAGGTATGAAATGGGCGAACTTGGTCAATCGATCCACAATAACCCAAATAGAATCAAACTTCATCACAGTCCGTGGAAGTCCAGATACGAAGTCCGTGGTGATGCTCTCCCACTTCCACTCTAGGATCTCAATCTGCTGCAATAACCCACTCGGACACTGATGCTCATACTTCACCTGCTGGCAGTTGAGACACCTAGAAACATAGTCGACTATATTCTTCTTCATCCGCCTCCACCAATTTAAGTCCTGATACATCTTCGCCGCACCTGGATGGATGGAATATCGCGAGCTATGGGCCTCAACTAGAATCAACCCTCGAAGATCATCTACATTGGGCACACAAATACGCCCCTGCATCCTCATCACTCTGTCACCTCCGATGGTAACTTCTCGAGCATCACCACACTGAACCTTGTCCTGAAGATCTAGTAAATAAGGGTCACCAAAATGTCGCTCTCTGATGCGATCAAATAGAGAAGATCGAGAAACCACACAAGCTAGAACCCGGCTGGGCTCCGAAAGATCCAATCTAACAAACTATATGGCAAAATCCTAAACATCCATCGCCATAGGTCTCTCCAAAGCTAGTAAATATGCCAAACTCCCCAAACTCTCCGCCCGGTGACTCAAGGCATCAGCAACCATATTGGCCTTGCCCAGGTGATAAAGAATAGTAATATCATAGTCTTTTAACAACTCTAACCATCTCCTCTGACGCATGTTCAGGTCCTTCTGCTTAAGAAAATGCTACAAACTCCGATGATCAGTGTAAATCTCACAAGGAACCTCATACAAATAATGACGCCAAATCTTCAAGGCATGAAGAATGGCAGCTAGCTCAAGATCATGGACATGGTAGTTCTTTTCATGCACCTTCAACTGTCGGGACGCGTAGGCAATCATCCTACCATCCTGCATCAATATTGATCCGAGTCCAACCCGTGAGGCATCAGAATAAACTGTATAGGGCCTCGAACCGGTAGGCAACATCAAAATAGGGGCCGAAGTCAAAGTTGTCTTGATCTTTTGAAAGCTCGCCTCACACTCCTCGGTCCACTGAAAAGGAGCACCCTTTTGGGTCAATCTGGTCATAGGTGTTGCGATCGAAGAGAACCACTCCACAAAGCGATGGTAATAACTCGTCAAACAAAGGAAGCTACGAATCTCAGTAGCTGAGGAGGGCCTAGGCCAACCCTGCACGACCTCCACCTTCCTCGGATCCACTCGATCACCCTCGCTCGACACCACGTGGCCTAGAAATGCCACCGAACTCGGCCAAAACTCACATTTAGAGAACTTTGCATATAATTGCTTCTCCCTCAGAGTCTGAAGCACTATCCTCAGGTGCTGCTCATGCTCTTCCCGACTCCGTGAATATACCAAAATATCATCAATGAAAACAATCATGATCGAGTCAAGATATGGGCTGAATACACTATACATCAAATGCATGAAAGTTGCTGGGGCATTAGTCAGCCTGAAAGACATAACGAGGAACTCGTAGTGACCATACCGAGTCCTGAAGGCAGTCTTTGGGATATCTGGCTCCCGAATCTTCAGCTAATGATAACCAGAGTGCAAATCAATCTTAGAGAACACCTGTGCGCCCTGTAGCTGATCAAATAAGTCATCAATACGTGGCAAATGATATCGGTTCTTCACTGTAATTTGTTCAACTGGCGACGGTCAATGCACATACACATAGAACCGTTCTTCTTCTTCACAAACAACACAGGAGCACCCCAAGGAGAAACACTAGGTTGAATGAAACCCTTACCCAACAGCTTCTATAACTGATCCTTCAACTCCTTCAACTCAGGAGGAGCCCTGCGGTACGAAGGAATAGAAATGGGCTGAGTGCCCGGTAATAAGTCAATACCAAAATCGATATCTCTATCGGGCGGCATGCCCGGGAGATCAGCTAGAAACACACCAAAGAAATCGCGCACCACTACGACTGAATCAATAAAAGGACTGACATCCCTCACATAAGCTAGATAAGCAGCACACCCCTTCTCAACCATACGCTGAGCTTCCAGAAAGGAAATAACACAGCTAGGGGTGTGATCTAGAGTACCACTCCACTCAATACGTGGAATGCTTGGCATAGCCAGTGTCACGGTCTTGGCGTGAAAATCAAGAATAGCATAATGGGGTGACAACCAGTCCATGCCCAGAATAATATCAAAATCAACCATACCAAATAATAATGGATCAGCTCTGGTCTCAAAACCACAAATAGTGACCAAACACGACCGATACACACGGTCCACAACCAAAAAATCTCCCACCGGAGTAGAAACATAAACGGGGGCACTCAAAGAATCCCGAGGCACACCCAGATGTGAAGCAAAATAAGAGGACACATATGAAAAAGTAGAACCAGGATCGAATAGAACTGATGCCTCTCTGTGACTAACCAAGATAATACTTGTGATAACAGAATCGGAGGCGATAGATGCGGCACGACCAGGAATAGCATAAAATCTGGCCTGACCTCTCGCCCGAGAGCGGCCTCTATCAACCTGATCACCGCCCCTGGCTGGCTGGGCAGGTGGGTTGGCAATTGGGGCTGGAACGTTGGCCTGCTGCCCCTGTGAACCATGTTGAGGCTGCGAAGTCTATGGAAGCGCTCCT
Organism: Nicotiana noctiflora; assembly: GCA_032618575.1. Lineage (NCBI taxonomy): Eukaryota > Viridiplantae > Streptophyta > Magnoliopsida > Solanales > Solanaceae > Nicotiana > Nicotiana noctiflora. The sequence goes on along the minus strand of JASVEL010000756.1, from coordinate 177,431 downwards.
CTCCTATGCCTAGGGCACTCCCTAACCAGATGGCAATTATCCCTGCACTCATAACAAGCCCTGGGAGGACGCGGTGGCTATGACTGATCGGCCCCGCCCCGCTGGATTGACCCCTGGGGTACCCCATACAAGAGGCGCACTCAAACCTGGGGAGCATAGTAAGGCTCCTAATGTGCTGGAGGATCTGGAGTACTACCGGCTGCTAGAAATGCTGAATGAGCTGGACGACTGGAATCACCCCCCCCCCCCAAAGCGACCGGCTGCTATAGTACGGGCACCAGAGAAAGGACTCGACTCACGAGACCTCTTGGCGTCCCTCTATCCTCGCTCTCTAGTGAGCATACCCTCGATCTGTGTGGGAATACTCACCGCCTGTTGATACGGCACATCTGTCTCCATCCCTCTAGCCATGTTGTACAGGATAGGCGGAATAAGACCCTCAATAAACCTCCGTACTCTCTCTCAGACCATGGCGACCAAAGCCAGTGCATGTCTAGCTAACCGGGTGAAACTGATCGCATACTCATATACTGACATAGGAAAAAATAAAAATAAGGAAAATACTTTAAAAGATAGATATTGTAGATCTCACGACCTTGCGGGCTTAACGCCATTGCACTTGACATGTCGCTGCGCGTTGGCCTCGAAGGCGGCATCCGTAAGACGTCAAGTTGCGGTGTCGTTGTTCCGTGCGGCCTAGAGAGATATGCATGCGGGGCTCTCTGATTGTGATACTATCGTCAAGTGCGGCTTATTTTTATTGGTCAATGCTTTTGGCCACGAAGAATACATAAGATCAAAAGAGGAATCACGTAAAACGGATAAATGAGCGTAAATGTATGTCGTTTTAAGGACGTTGGGACCCATAGCGGGAGGAGGAAAGGTAATAAGGGAATTTAGAGTGCAAGGAATGTCGGATGCGATCATACCAGCACTAACACACCGGATCCCATCAGAAATTCGAAGTTAAGCGTACTTGGGCGAGAGCAATACTAGGATGGGTGACCCCCTGGGAAGTTCTCGTGTTGCATCCCTCTTTTTGAAAAAAATTATATCTTTCTTCTTTTAATACATTGACGGTAGGTATAATAAATTCGTAAATGAATTTTTGAGGGGATGTATCCCTAAGGCTTTAGGGAACAAACTGCCTCAAAAATATAACAAAGAACAGTGTGCAAGTCAGCGAGGCAGACTCATCTAGACTATCCAACACATATGTGCGCCACCAATCATAAGCGGCCCCTCGAAGCTGAAAAGCAGTAAAGGAAACCCCACTGGTCTCAACTATACCCATAGTACAGAGAATAAGATGACACTCCTCCACAAATCCCAAGGCATCATCTGAAGCTAAACCACTTACCACTGGGGGATCATACTTCTTGAACCTCTCCAACCTGCGATGCTCATCCTCGGAGGAAGCTGACCCACCTCCGAGCTGTACTGGTGCAGCAAGCGGTATAGGAATAATCTCTAGAACCTGCTCCACGGGCGCTCACTACTCAGGAGTGCGGGCTGCGGGAGTCTGGGCCTCTCCCCCGGCCTGAGATGTAGCTACAGTGAGAAGAAGCAACCCCGCCTGCGCCAGAGTAGTATACATGCTCATAAACTAGGCCAGGGTCTCCTGGAGTGCTGGAGTAGTAGCAGTTGTAGTCAGTGTACAAGATGCCTGTGCTCCAACCTGATCCACCGATGTTGCCTCAGCGGCAGCGCGCGCGAGTGCTGTGGCTGCACTCGGGCGCGTCCTCGACCTCAACCACGGCCCCGGCCTCTGGCGGCGGATCCTCACGAGTAGCACGTGTCCTCACCATCTGTGTCCTCACCATCTGTGAGAGAATAGAAGACAAAAGTTTAGATTTAGTGTCAAAATATCGCACGACAAGAAATTCAAAAGAAATGAAGAGTTTCCTAAATAGTTACAAAGCCCCTCGTAGATAAATACAGACGTCTCTATATAGATCAACGAGGCTCTAAATAACCAGCATGTGTCCCGTGACTCCTATGAACCTAGAGCTCTGATACCAACTTGTCAAGACCTTGGTTTACCAGGCATGAACATGTCATGACGGCACCCAGTCTTCGCGACTGGGTAAGCCTAACACAATGCGAAATTTGCAACTCTTATGAACAATAGTTAAAATAACAGCGGAATTACATAAAAAGGAAATGTAATAGGTGCCGCTCGGCACATACACTTTACCAAATACCAGAATATACAACCACCAAGACCCGAAAACTCAAGGGAAACACAGGCTAAGAGAGTATAACTGTGGCTGAATACACCAAGAGTATCTATACAACCGAAGTAAAGGAATAAATGACATCACTAAGAAAGAATAGAAGAAGACCCTCCGGATCTGTGGACGTAGCAGATGCATACCTCGAGTCTCCTTAAAAATATTCCTAGATCACCGATAGTGCGTCTGATCAGATGGACCTGGATCTGCACAACAAAAGTGTGCAAAAGAGTAGCATGAGTATACCACGACGGTACTCAGTAAGTGCCAAGCCTAACCTCGATGGAGTAGTGAAGAGGAAAGTCAGGGCCCTACCGAGAATAACAAAAATAATGATAATAACACCGAACAGCACAAAATAGGAATAAGTCTAGAATAACAGCAAACGAAATAAATACTACAAGTCGTCTACGATTAAGCTAACAAAGAGAAATCAACACAACAAGTACAAATCAACAATCCAGGATCTCCGGGAATTGAACCCACAGTCCTTTTATACTCAGCAACGCAGGATCTCCGGAAATCGAACTCACAGTCCATATATCAGTATCACAGGATCTCCGTGAATTGAACCCGCAGTTCTTTATATCAGTATCACATTATCTCCGGGAATTGGACCCGTAGTCCTCTATATTAGTATCACAAGATCTCCGGGAATTGAACCCACAGTCTTTTATATTAGTATCACAGGATCTCCAGGAATTGAACCCGGAGTCCTTTATATCAGTATCACGGAATCTCCAAGAATTGAACCTGCAGTCCGTATATCAGTATTACAGGATCTCCGGAAATTGAACTCGCAGTTCTTTACCTCAGTAGCACCAGATCTCCGAGAATTTAACTCGTCGTCCACAAAACACACACAATCAAATAAGAGGAAACACGGAGAGATATGAAGTACACTGCTACAATTAACAACTAAATCCAGTCTCAACATGTTCCAGGGAATTCAATAAAGACAAGTAGGCATTTAGACAGTTAATCCTATCTTATCATGCTTCCCTAGCTAACACAGGATAAATCTTGCAATTAAACCAATTAAATAACATAGATAACACTCATTGAGCAATTCAAGTAAAGTGGTTTTTCAACCATTTACGCAAGTAAACGCCCGTCACCTTGCGTACAAGGCATTCAAATCAACACATATATATATCCTAGGGGAGAAAATCCCCCACACCAGGTTAGACAAGTCACTTACCTCAATCTCGGTACAAAACCGCTAAGAAATGACTCCCTTGCCACGAGTATCCAACTCCAAGTGGCCCAAATATATTCAAACCAATTACATAGTGTAAATAACATTGCAAGTAACTAATTACATTGATAAAATTAAAGCTACGGTGCAAAATGGGTGAAATGGCCCAAATACCCCTCTAGCCATTGGCTCAATATCGAAATATTTTTATGTTTTCAGAATCCTCGCACTATCACGAGTGTAACTATATAAAATTTATCAAAATCGGAGTCCATTTTGCTCATTAAATATCAATTTTCATTCTCTTAAGCTTAGAGCAAAATTCCCCATTTTTACACCTTAAAATCCTCCATTTTCAGAGATTTAGTCCATGTTTTATCAATGCATTAACATCAATTGAGTCCATTAGTGCTTACCTGATGATACCCCTTGATTTCCTCCTCAAAATCGCCAAAATCGCCTCTAAGTTTGAAGCCCCAAATATTTCTAATATTCTGACATTTTCGAACTATACTAACCTTAAACCTTCAGGAGTTTCGCTTCTGCGACTCTTGTGCCGCTTCAGCTGTTCCGCTTCTGCGAAAACCTGGTCGCCTCTGCGACCCTCGCATTAAACTCGAGTTCCGCTTCTGCGGACTCCAGTCGCTTCTGCGACACCGCTTACGCGGACACTTGTCCGCTTCTGCGGAAGGTTACCAAAAGTTCGCTTCTGCGGGAGCCTGCCCGCTTCTGCGGACTCAGCTATCCCTCTCAAAATTCGCACCTGCGTCCATTTTTCCGCTTCCGCGGACACGCTTCTACGGTCCATATTTCGCAGAAGCGAAAGTAACAGAAGGCAGAAAACACACACCTGCTACACTTCCAAATTTCTCCCGTTTAATCACCCGAACTCATCCCGAGGCCCCCGGGACCTCAACCAAAAGTACCAACATTCTCCAAATCACGATACGAACTTGTTCCAATCATAAAAACATATCATTAAACTCAAAAATCATCAAATTATGGCGGATTCAAACCTAAGTTTCAACGAAAACTTCCAAAACGTACATACTATCAAAAACCCGACCAAACGATGTCCGAATGAACCGAAAATTTGCAGACATATCAAAAATCACCCTACGAAACTACTAGAACCGTCGGAATTCCATTCGGACTCCTGGATCAAAATCTCACCTATCAATCGGATTTTCAAAAATTTCAAGCTTCGGCATTTCAGGCCTAAATGAGCTATGGACCTCCAAAATATATTCCGAACACGCTCCCAACCCCGAAATCACCTAACAGAGCTAACAAAACCATCGGATTTCCGTTCCGAGGTCGTTTTAATACTGTTCCGAATACGGGCCATTTTTCAACTATAAGCTCTTATTTAAGGACTAAGTTTCCCAAAGCACTTCGAATTCTAGAACCGAACATCCCGGCAAACCACAATAGAAGAAATGAGCTTAGGGAAAACAGTTAATTGGGGATCAGGGTGTGAATTACGGCTGGCTGGGTCATTACACCACCACTGCCGCACCACCACTGTTTCGGACACTCGAGTTTCTGGTACACCCTAATCCCTTATGTCCCCTTTCTTTTTCCTTTTCTTTCTTTTTCATTGTAGTTTGTTTAGGTCTAAGTTTGTTTTTGATTTTCTTCTTTGTTTGATCATGTGTTTTATTTATATTTAGTTATTCGTTAGTTAGTTTAGAGTCAATAATAATTAGTCATCGCTCGTTGATCTCAAACTATATTTTTGTTCGGATTTCTATCTCATAAGTTCTTCTAGTGGTGTTTGAGTTAGTTTTAGATTCAAGTTGGTAAATTTTAGCTTCAATTGCAGTTTCTATTATTTCACATTTAATTTTACGTGCTAGTTAACTGATGTTTCAGCATTTTTCAGCAAACTCGCTTGTTAGTTTAGTTAAATTGAAGGTTTAAAGTTAGCTTCTCATGTGATTATTGTTCACTGTGATTAATTCATATTAAATAGGGTCTGTTGACATTGTTAGACATTTAACTAAGATGGTCTGTCACTCGTCAGATTCCTTGGTTGTTAGATTTTGTTGTAGTTTATTGTCACTCAGTTAGGATCATTTTGTTGACATTCACATCTTTCGTGGTCAAATATAACATCAAACTAAAGTGTTCTTAATATATATACGGAAAAGGGTCAGAACTGCCCCTAACGTATTGACTACGGTGTAAAAATACCCTCCGTTAACCTATTTTGCAAATAACATTCCACCGTTAAAAATCTGGCATACTTATGCCCTTAAATCTAACAGCTGAATTATATTATATATAAACATATTTTTAATTCCACGTAGCCGAATCTGATTGGTTTTCATTAAACCATGACCCAAACCAATTTTACTCCACCAAATTCACCGACACGACCCAGCATACCATATTTTACCCCCCCCCCCCCCAAATCAGACGACATTAGGTCATTTTCACCTCCTTCATCTCCAAAATTTCAGCAGCTTCTCTCCTCTTTTTAATCTTCTTTGATACATTGGATTTCGTTTATTTTTAAGCTTCAAATGGCAGATTCTTCTTCTAATTCTTCTCGTGATATAGGTGATGCTCGTGTTTGTTATTGCGTACTAGTAGCCAATCAATTTACTGCTACGATACCTATGAACGGTGGTCGTAGATTCTATAAATGTCCTCGTTACGAGAATAATGGTTGTCGTTATTGGGAATAGCGCGATAAAGAACTTCTACCTCATGTATCAATATTTATCCACATGCAAAAAATTACAGTGGGTGCTCTTCGCCAAAAAAGGAATAAATTTAGGAAGATGGTCGATGATATGGTGGGTAGTAAAGCTGGAAATTTGAATAATGTATCTGCATTAGAGAAGAAAGTTTAAAATTTGGAGTTGAAATTGAAGTAATGGAAAAAATTTATTAAATGGTCATGGGCTATTTTTGTTATATTTTTAGCTTACAAAATGATGTAGAGAAGTTGTATTTTGGTTAGTAGTGTCCAAATTTGGTGAATGGAATTTGCTGCAATTTCCTATCTTTTACTTGTCTTCCATTTTGCTAATTGTTATTCAGTTCATATCAATTAAAAGATCCAGGAATGTATGTGTTTCTTTAATATTTTGAAGATCCAGGAATGTGTGTGTTTCTTTAATATTTTGTTGGTGTAATATGATAAGAGTATAATTTGGTCAGTGGATATTTTTACTAGAATGTGATTTTTTAAGAGACAACTTGACCTACTGATTGACCATAATGAGATGTCGTACATGCCATTAAGAGAAGTGACCAAGAAGCTTGTCCAATTTGTTCGAACAAAACCAGTATGCTTAAAACTACTATGCATTATGATATCACAGAATAAAGAGGGACTGAATTGTGCCCTTAATTCCAACAAAATAGTTAACAATATAACTTTCACATACTTAACAATACAACTTCCACAACTGATTCCAACAAAATACTTATACAGTACAACTTTCATCCTAATAACAAGGCATAGTTATATTTAGCCAACAACATACTTAATAATACAACTTTCACCCTACTATAAGCCCAACAAAAGATTTTTGGGGTGAATCAATATAACTTTCACAACTGATTCACCACAAAAATAGTACAGAATTAGCTATGAATCAGTCATCACAAAAATATAGTTTTGTTTCCTAAGTTAAAATTACTCATTAAACAACATTGAAGTCCCTAGAGCTTGATCTTCTTAGCCTTCAATTTATCAATTTTTTCTCCTTTTCTGCCAATAGTTGTCTTGATGTCATTGCTGCTTTGCCTTTCCAAGTGACTTTCCTTGGTGAATATGGCAAGTTTGCAGGGAGATTGGCACCATATTCGTCACCCTTGAATTAAATCTTCCTTGTACCAGTTGGCATTTGCCTCATCTTCTTCTTTTGAAGCCTAGTCTTTGCTTCAGAAATCACCTTAGGTCTCAAAACTGGTTGTTCAGCATCATCTTCAGAGATTGCATTCCCATCTTCACAATCATAGTCACCATCCAGAACAACTGATGGTGCTTGTTCTGGTATTGTTGGTGCACCTGTTGCTGCTGCCATAGTTGTTGGTGCAGTTGTTGCGATTGCCATTGTTGTTGGTGCTGCTGTTGTTGGTGCAGTTGTTGCTGTTGCCATTGTTTCTGGTGCACCTGTTGTTGTTGTTGTCATTGGCCTCATACCAAGTGTAGGAACAAAAACAAACTCTGATGTTTGACTATCTTGGGGTGCTGTCAAAGGCACATCTTGCAATTCTTGAGAAGATCCTTCAGCTTGGAAGAAGTGGCTATGTTTCCCTTTCACCTAGAAGATCATTACCAGATGACATTATATGAAGTTAATACCAATTAAATGAGTTACTTTTTTTTAAGTTAATAAGAATGGAATGAGTAGAATTACCATAGGACAGTTTCTAATGTTGTGACCTCTCTCACTGCAGTATCCACAAGTCATGACAAGTCCTTTTCTTGAAGCTGACCAAACCCCCTCTCTCATCCTTGCATTATCATTTTCTCTCTTTCTCTTTACCTTTGGTCGACCAACCATTTTGACAATTTCTGGTGGCTCCATTGCATGATGTGCTTCTACCTTCCAGAATTTTTCACCTCTAACTGGTTGTAGTTTATGCATATACACATCCATGTAAGCTTCCTTTGAATACCACCAATGCATTTCACTATATGGGTTTTCTTTCCTGTCAAGTATACATCTAATTGCATGGGGACAGGGAATTCCTGTCAAGTCCCATGTTCTACATGTACACTTTTTAAGTTGAAAATTAACTGTATGCTTCTCTGGACCTTCATTCACTTCATAACCAAAGTCACCATTAAAATCAACTTCACACCCTTTGTGCAATTTCTCTGAAATCACTCAATAACTCCATGGCATATGGACTGAATTCATCTCTCCAAGTCCTACATTCTGCTTCACGGTCCTTTAACATTTTCATTACCTTTTACATAAGACACAAACCAATAATCAAACACTAAACAGTACTAGTACACTATAATAGTAACAATACACTAAACAGTAATAGTACACTATAACAGTAACAGTACACTAAACAGTATATAAATCAGTTAGTTATTGGTTTACCTTGACTCTAATATCTTCCAACATCTTGATTATTAGTTTGTGTCTTGCCTATAGAATCCATTTGTTAAAGGATTCTGTGAAGTTGTTATCAACCATCTGATTCTTGCATGTTGTATTAAAATAAGCCCTACACCAGTTTTGTGGAGGGTACCAAATGCGGTCTTTATCATCATGTTCAGAAATAGTCCCTAGGGTCCTCAATTGATCCTTGAACTATTCTTCATAAGAGCTCCAAGCACACCACCATAACAGCTTCTTCATTTCTACACCCCTCCAGTTCTTGCTCCAGTTAGCTTCTATGTGCCTAACACACCATCTGTGATGTGATTTAGGAACCAAAGTTGCAACAGCATCAATCAAACCCTGCAACAAAGAAGGCATTTAGTAGTTAAAGTAAAAAAACAGTGAAAAGCTAACTATGATTTGTTAATGATATTACCTTTTGCATGTCTGAAATGAATGTCACTCCTTCACCATCTCCCAACTCTAAGGAAGATCTCAGCAGCCCCAGAAACCACTTCCAAGTTCTACCTGTTTCTCTATCAACCACTGCCCAAGCAAGTGGATAAAAGTGTTCGGCAGAATCTTGTGCCATTGCTACCATCAAAATTCCTTTGCATTTTCCTTTGAGAAATGTGCCATCCAGACCTATTAGAGGCCTCAAACCTGCTTTCCATTCATTTTTCAAAGCTTGAAAGCATATATATATTCTAAGAAATCTCCTTTTTCCCTCTTCCAAAGCATCTTTTGATAGGTTTATAACCACATATGTACCTGGGTTACTGTCCCTCAAATCTTGAGCATATGCCTCTAACCTATTGTAGTCATCAATGTAGCCACCCTCCAACTTCTCTAAGACCATTCTCTTAACCTTCTTCATCTTTGAATAACTAACATTAAGTCTGAATATATCCTCCAAGTCCACCCTCATATCTTTGTACATAGGATTATTTTGAACTTTGTTCTTGAAATAATGGGCTAAAGCATTGAGAGTAGCTCTTCTATTCTGAAATGCTGGATCACAATCATAATTTGTGTTCAAAGTCTTAATATTAAATCCTTGATCACTATTATCCTTTGATATAAAACACACAAAAGAGTATCCAATATCACATTTGTACCTAACTCTAGTTCTGTCACTCTTTTGGACTCTTAGGCCCTTCCTATTAGCAACAGCATAGTACCCTACAACTCTTTTAGCTTCAGCCAAGTCTTTAAAACTCATACCCTTCTCCAAGATTTTATATTTGTCAAGTGTGTCATTAACTTCTTTGTTCCTTTCTCTTCTAAACAGTTCTAACTCTTCACTATCATAACCACTAGAGTTAGTTTCATTAGTTTCCTCCTTATCACATGAATCACAATCAGTTCCAACTTCTACTCCTACTGTGAAATTATAAGGTTCATCATGTTGAGTGATGCTAGGTGCTGGCACATGTAATTCACCTTCATCTACAGCAAATATTTGAATCTCATTGAATTGGTTTGACAGTAAAGGTTGTAGTATTCTAATGCCTGCATCGCCCTCAATTAAAAAGTACCTACCAGAAGGGCTTGTTACTAGTAATTGTTTCACATCACTAAAACCTAACTTCTCAGTATATTCAGAACAAATGTCTATATAAGACAACAAATCCACATCATAAACCTATCAATACATGCTTCATTCTTTTAATATACACCACTTGAGGTTCCAGCAACCACTTACCCCCATGATTAAAGACCAAATCAACCTTCTCAATCATTCTTCAAATAAAACAAATGCAAGCCACAAAAAATAAGAAAAAGGGCCCATCAGTAATAAACAAACAGAAATAAAAAGGGAGTTAAAGAGGGCCCCTACCAATAAAGGGACAAAGATGAAATACGACCAAATAAAAGTAAACAAAATAAAAACAGTGAATAAACAACTGAAATCAACAAACAAGTAGAACCCATATGAATAAAGAAATCAAGCATAAACAATAATAGAACCCATATGTCTAGACCAACACAAAAAGGGAAGGGACCACATGCAATTGAAAATTTAGTAAACAAAGATAAAAGCTTTGAATAAACAATTGAAATCGACAAAAAAAAAAATAACCCCATCCGAATAAAGTAAGAAAATGTTAGAAAAATCTAAGCGGGACCACATGCAACAAAAAAAACTATAAAGACATGTACTACCATTGAAGCCAACACTGAAACATCACAGAATATCACAAGAAACAAGATTACTGTTTATTTCAAGAAACCCTAAGCAAAGATCAGTAATAAATACTTACTTGAATGGAGAGAAGACTTTTACTTTACTAAGCAACTTCAATCCGTCAACTTCAGCAAGAAATTGTCGCAGAAAATCCCAAGAACTCAAGCTCCAAAATCGTCGACCATTTCGCCTTTTTTATTTAGAGAAGATAAAGCGGGTGAAAATGACCTAGTGTGGTCTGATTTGGGGGGGGGTAATATCTGGTATGCTGGATCGGGTCGGTAAATTTGGTGGGGTAAAATCGGTTTGGGTCATGGTTTATTGAAAAACCAGTCAGATTCGGCCACGTGGAATTAAAAATATGTTTATATATAATATAATTCAGCTCTTATATTTAAGGGCATAAGTATGCCAGAGTTTTAACGGTAGGGACATTATCTGCAAAATAGGTTAACGGAGGGCATTTTTACACCGGAGTCAATACGTTAGGGGGCAGGTCTGACCCTTTCCCGATATATATTTGTGATATGCTTTTATTTGGTTTAGCTTAATTGTTTGAGTTTTGGTTTGTTGGTAAAGTTCTCCCATTTTACTACTAGATTTGTCCAATCTAAGTCTAGTTTGAGATCTATTTTTTTCTGAATGAATGAATTGAAGATAAAGGGGAAGGGTAGTAAGGGGGTACTTAAGTATAGGGTTCTAAGTTTGGTTGCTTTTACTTTTGCGGACTGTTTTGGAGTACAATACTTCAAAATTCTGTCCATAATCGATAAGAAATATTGTTCATTGAGCAAAATTCTGGTTTGGACAGATTTTTGGTTAAAAACCTATCATTTTGGATAGTCTTTTTTTCCAAAAATAATCTGTTGCAAGGATTTTCCTCCCCTATAAAAAGAGGAGCTATTTTCTTATTTTAAAAATATATTGGACTCTAAGAAAGACATGTTTTACAAACATAGTTCAAAACGTCTTTTTTTACACACCTTGAGAGTTGCTGGAACACACATCTTTGAACAAAAAAATCAGCAGCTAGAATACTTTAGTAAGCTGAAGTTTGTGAGATTTAGAGTGACTCCTAGAATGCAAAAATCATTAAGAAAAAATAGAGCAATTGTTTGGCTAAGTTCTGAGTTTATTAGCTGCTAGTTTTAAGTGTCTTTGTGGAATTTTTTGGGTTGTTTCTAACACTGATCTGCTGCTGGTTGTTGCTGTTTTTTTGTTATTTCTGTCATTATTTCTGCCCACTTTACTATTGTGTATTCTTTTGCTATCGAGGTAACCCTTTAAGACTCGTAATGTATATCTTTTCAACAATGGGAACAATTTGAACCTTCTGCACCATTTAAACGTGTTTGATGTGATGATAGTTTGACAACAAAAGAGCTTGGATTCTATTTTTATGTATCAAGCATGTAATAACGTGAATATAGTCCTTTATAATACTTGAGTATGGAGTTGTAAGTTTTTGAATGTGATATGTAAGTTGTTTATAACTTTTTAAGCATGTTTTCAAGCTATTGTATCCGAGTAACAAGGGTAAGTATGCCATGAATGACTTTACGTATATAACACATAACATGATTTCGTTTTAGTTGTTGAAATTATACAATATATGTTTCTAGGAATGTTGTAGTAATATCTTTGTGAATCTGGCCATTTTGCCGGATTTGCAAAAGTGACTATTTTTGTAAAGTGGGGGTTTATACAATTGTGACTTTGTAGTTAGTGTTCATGAATGCAAACTAAGTAAAGAGCTAAGATTGTATCAACTCTGAGCCTTATTGAATAAAATAAAAGGTGGCTCATTTACCTTTAAATAACAAAATTACCCATTTTCTTCTATATAGCATTGGGCCAAATGAACCCATTTCTTAGTAAACTTTAATAATATATATATATATATATATATATATATATATATATATATATATATATATATATATATATATAAACTAAACTCAAAAAATCAAAAATTTTCTTTTACGGGATAACTTAGTCTTTCTTAATAATTAATTTAAATGGTAGGCAACTAATAGGCATATTTTAACTTTACGAAATCGCTTGCGTAGTGTGATGTTTAACATTTAATAAATTAATTCAACAATCCCATGCCATATTCATTAGTTTTAGGTAATTTTTAATTTAATCAATCCTTGGCTAAAATCACGGATTCGTTTGCGTGGAGCGATAGCTAACCTTTTTTTTTTCTTAATAATCTTCAAGAATCAATTTTTTTTTAAATGTAGTATTTTCTCCAAATTACTACAAATAGTTGATTGTCGTGATTGTGGATTCGCTTGTGAGGCACAATTATGATAAGCTAATTAATTTTGTTATTTGATCACGCATTTGTTTGCGTAGTGTGATTATGATATTTTATTATATTATTTAATAATCAAGGAATAAATGCGTATAGGTAAAACGTGAAAATCATATAAATCACAGTTTATCCAAAAATTAATTCAAGCCAGTTTTAAGTCAATAGAGCGACCGTGCTAGAACCATGGGACTCGGGGAATGCCTTACACTTTCTCCCCGGTCAACAGAACTTCTTACCCGAACTTTGTTTTTGTCGGCCGATATAAAAGAGTCAAATCTTTCTTTGAATAGGGATTTAAATAAAAGGTGACTTGGAATACCCAAAAATTAATTCCAAGTGACGACTCTGTAAATAAATAATCGTCACTCAAATTTGTCACTCTAATTGAAAAAACTCTTTAACCCCCAAATCCATAATACTACATATCTTTTTGGAGGGATAGAAAAGAGGTGTGACAATAGCAAAATCCATAATATAACTATTTTCGAGGAATATCGAATCAACAAACACACAGAATTCGCATAAAAATTTAAGTAGCAATCACACAAATTTATCGTATAAAAACAAATTCGAAAAATAAGGATTTGAGGCATGGATGAGGATTAAATAAATGTCCATAATTATTCAGTTTAATAGGTAAAAATGCTTAAGACTTCAAACCATACGTTTTGCACATATAATCCCGATTACGTGATCGTCACCTCATGTACACGGCTTTTCACATTTCACTAATGGCACATAATACTTAATGACTAAGGGTGATTCCCCCATTCATGGTTAGGCAAGATACTTACTTTTACGGAGTTAGGCTGGTATTCCAAAATATCTCTCTCGCTTGAATTAACCTACGGACAGCTTAAATCTATCAAAATTAATTGTATAACTTCATTAAAATTCATCGAAAATAATATCGGATAATAAAAGAACGACTTAAAATTTCACATAAAAAGTTAACCAAAACACAGCGGGGAGCCGCCTTTCGAAACCAGACAAAATTTTCACGAAATGCGAACACCCATTTCAATATGAGTTCAACCATACCAATTTTATCAAAGTCAGCTCTGTGCAACAGAAATTTCTGGCAATGCACATATAGCCAAAATCTACAATACTAGCCTTCAGTCAATCGATCATATCTTCTGTACAATTGTCCAAATGATAAATAGTTTATTACCCTAGAAACAAGAAACTAAGGGCTACAACTGTCATATTTTGAAAATTTCTAGTTTCGTTATAGATTTCGATATATAAGCTACCTATGTTAGCTCTATGCATCAAAAATTTCTCACACTATTGTGAAAAACCAACAATAATAAATGGCCTAAAAATAGTTTGAAACCACTCAAAAACTCATCTGAGCCCCTCGAGACCCTGTTCAAACACACCAAAAAGTCTCAAAACATATTATGGACTTAGTCGAGGCATCAAATTACATCAAACAACGCTAAATACACAAATCACACTCCAATTCAAGCCTATTGAAACTAAAAACTACATTTGATGCCGAAACCTATCAAAACAAGTACGATTGACCTCAAATTTGTCACAAAAGTCATATGATATAACAGACATGTTCCAATTTTCATAATCGAATTCCTTCCCCGATATCAAAAAGTCAACTCTCGGTCAAACTTTTGAATTTCATTTTTTCCAACTTTCACCAAAATGTCTCAATATATTCTACGAATTTCGGGCATACACCTAAGTACGGAATCACTATAGGAAGCTATTGGAATCATTAAAACACTATTCCGGAGTCGTTTACTAAAAAGTTAAACTCCGGTCAACGCTTTTCATTTAAGCTTAAAAAATGAGAATTGTTCTTTCAATTTAATTCCGAATCTTTCGAAATCAAACTCGACCGCACACTGAAGTCATAATACATATTATGAACTTGCTCGGGATCTTAAGTTGCTGAATGGAGCGTTACTTCTTAAAACGACAAAGTCGGGTCAGTTACATTCAAGTAATTCTTTCAATATACGGATATTTGTATATTTGATTATGAGTTATATCCCGTGCATTGACGGTGTAAAAAGTTTTACTTTATCAAGTTAGGTTAATCTACAACAACTATAGCTAACTCTCAATATCAAGCGTGATACGGTAACTTGAAAAATAGAGCCGTAACTCACTATAGTTGATTGAATTGTGTAGTAACTAAACCATATAAATTTCCAAGGCATCAACGACATGAAGGATTATGTATATATATACTAATATGGATTCTAGTGTAGCATTACAAGTGCAGCTCATAATCCATGGCATTTTACACTAGTTTCCAGTAGATAGCATGTGATCGAGTACATATACATGGTTCAGTTGTACGTACAATAAATTCTGTTACTTATCCTATAATTCTCTCATTTATATTTTTACACGTAGATATGTGGCTTGATTGGTTGCCCTGTTTCTCAAAGTTTTGGGATAGTAATCTGTAAAAGTCCGTCCCTGCATTGTAAAACACTCATAATTTTAATACAAATATTTAAGGAATGAAACATTCCAAAGAACTCTTTTCTTGACATAAAACAATAAGCATGTAGAAATAACAAGTAAATGATACTAACAAGTTTTGGCAACTTACACAAATTCAGCTGAGACGTTATCCTTGTTAACATTAGTTGGAAGAGGCCAGAAAACGCGATAAGGTCCCTCTACAATCTCCCTTTTGTGATAAGACGATATGGAGTCATTCGAGTATGTTGACACTTTCGACCATTGTGTTGAACGATTTCCAGAAACTATTAAGCTGTCGAGGACATTACATTAGACCAACACGAAATCTGAATTTATTGCAGAAGATGATCCTTTAAGATGAACTTTATGTAACATGATCATCCCTTATAATTAAGGGATGACCGTAGAACAAAAGCCTAATGGATAATTGCAAGCTATTTACCTTTTGTCACTGATTTCTACCTTTATACCATTTATATTGACACCAGGAAGTTCTATTGATACGATGTACATGCATCCAGATTCTGCAACATCCATCCTAGGAGACCATTCACTTCCTGTATTAGCAAAACAAAAAGTGAAATTTTAAACATTCTGAAGATTGCTATATATAATAACTCAGTCAACTAGTGATATTGTTCGCTTAGGGCCTAGGCCTACACGGTTTTAAAACGCAGCACTAGAGTCTAAGGCCCGTCTATTTATATACCCGAGTGAAATTCAAAATTAGCCAGACTTACAAGTAGTAATTGAAAAATAGTCACAGTTTCAAAAGTAATTGAAATATAGTCATTGTTCATATAAAGATAAATCTGAACGAAAACACTGTTCAAAATCCGGAAAATATTCCAACATAATATACTGGAGTTCCAGCATAATGTACTGGACTTCCAGCATAATATACTGGAGTTACAGCATAATATATTGGTCTTCCAGCATATTATGCTAGAAATTCATACACAGGTACTCCAATCTCCAGTATATTATGTTGAAACTTTCCGTGTATTAGAGTTCCAGCATAATATGATAAAAGTTCTCCAGTATATTATGCTGGAACTTTCCGTGTTCCTGTAAAATAGTGGTTAATATCATTCCAATTGCCATTACAAAAGTAATTAGTATTTTTGGAATTAAAAGATATTTTTGGCCGGTAATTATTCCAAAAAATACTATCAATTCGGCAACAAAACCACTCATACCTGGTAATGCAATGGAAGCCATCGAAAAGCCGGGCGCGCAACCCATCAACCTACTAGCAATGGGGGATTTAATGGATGAAAATGGAAAAAATTTTAATCCCGATCCGTGTCGTAACATTCTTTTAAATCCATTCAATTTGAATTGGTATTTTCTCCATCACAATTATTGTAGAGAGACTCGGGTGAACAAATAGGCGTGGGGAAGAGTGAGAGGGGGGGCTACGAGCCCTCTCTCGTTGTTGTTCCCGGACCACCCATCTCTTCCTTCCCCTTCGCCCGGCCCGGTGAGATCAGATTTCTAGATTTTTCAATAACTTTATAAATACTGGTTATTTTTTAATTTTAAAAACCGACTAGCGTGTGCTATTTTTACTATTTATACAGCATCTCTCCCGTATTTTTTTTTTTTGTTGATGTCGGATTTGTTTAGGGTGTCACATTGTACCCTCAATTTCCAGAACAAAAAAACACTACTGCAATACATTATTAATTCCAGCCAAAAACGCCAATGAAAGCAAAGCATCATCTTTGTTTACCATTGGGTTGAAGTCCATTTCTTCTTTCTTTCAATTGGGAGCGCGACTTTTCATTAACTCCTGTACTTGGCCTAGCAAATTTGGGAGCTTCTGCCGCAGTTTGATTGTATTTGCAACCTTGTGCGACATACTGGAATTCTTTATTAGTTGGTCTAGAATACATTGGTCCTTCAGAAGTAATAGAACTCTTGTTTGCACAACTATTAGGCTTTAAAGCCAAGGCAGATTCAGTACTACAGCTTCCCAGCCCCTACGCAAAACAATTAGAAAGAAAACGTCGATTATCATAGAGTACAATCTCATTGAAACTAAGGAATAATATTTCTGTTTTTATTCACAGACCTGTTCGCTTGAGTTGAGCCTCATGAAACAAGCTTGAGAAGTGGAACTTTGTCGTGCATAATTCATTCTGTTATCATACCTTGGAATCGCAGAATTCAAACTACTGCTACAGCTCTGATATTAAAACAAGTGAAATTTTTAATTGAAGGATGCTGAAATGATCAAAGGACAGAAGAAGGATTTTAAGAAAACAAGGGAAACGAACAATCTTATGAATTAAAGCAACTATTGTTTGGTACTAGTAATAATTTTCTAAATGAAACAGAGTGATATATAGAAGGAGGACAGTACCATAGGAAACAGATGAGTAGCGGCGGTGGAAATATCGTCATGGACAGCTAAATGGGCAGAAATTATGTTCATTCTTCGTCTCACAACGTGACTCTCCATTTTTTCTATGCTTCTTCAAACACACTGAATACAGAGGTGAGTTTCTGTGTGAATATAGAATAGATACTGATATTCTTCGCAGACGTGGTATTTTAAGATGCAGAGATTTTGGATATGGGCAGATTTTTTTCTGGTGTACAATTCCAAAAATATCGGCACTTAGATGCTGCGAAACGTCATTTTCCTGGCATTAGGCGGCATTTATATGTGTGCAACTACTGTTTTGGGCAGCTTCGGCCTGGATATTTTTCCTTTTTTTTTTTTTTTTTTTTTTTTTAGTTATTAGGAAACGGTCTCTCTGTCGGATAGGGATAAGGTCGTATTAGCCTCTCAGACTCTACTATATGGGATTTGACTGGGCAGTTATTTTTTCCCTTAGTATATTTAAAGATCGTAAAGATGACTGATTTAACAATACTAAGTTGGACTTGGGAATTGGTTCAGCAATAATTTCTTTAGGCATGTACACTACACTTCATTTCATTGTTTTAACATTCGTGGTCTACATTCTTGTACTCTTTCAGCAACATTCAATATTCAATCGGGAAAAAAATATTGAATTTAAACATTTGATAATCCATTTAATTCATTTATATTTTTGTACTTACACAGCCTTTTAGTTTGAGTTCCAAAAATAAAAAGGAGGGAGATGTCAAGATAGAATGTTTAAGTGATCCATATTATTTGAGAGTATGAGATGTTGTGTCTTTGACACAACCCTTCCCTTATAAATGTCCTCTATTACATAGAACTAGCAATCCTATGGCCTTCAAATACTCAAAGAGTTAATTTGTGAAATAGTGTTGAATTTACATTTGTTAAGAATTTCGTCCTGATTTTCTTTTCATATTTGAATTTTACCTTTTCTTGACGGAAGGAAAACAATTTATTATAATTGATTTTTACTTTTCCTAAAAGGAAAGTATCTATCTCTTGCATATTTAACAAATTCATTTCTTGGAGGAAAAAATTATGACCTCTATAAATTAAGAATCACTCATTCATATACGACAACACAAAAGCATTCATTAAAAGAGTTTTGTTTCGGGGAGATTTTTCTCTCCATAATTTTTTTTATATTAATTTTATTATTTGTAGGTCACTTGACTAAATCATATCAAGTATTAACCCTCTTTTAGTATATATTTATTTTTGGTCTCATTTATCGTCACCAAGGTTTGTATTGATATTTCACATGACGCACTACTATTTCTATCCCATAAGTGGTATTAGATTCAATAGGGGGGGTTGAGATAAAACAATGGCCAATTCGACGATAATGAAAAATTTTATCAACAAAGAAAAATGACAAAAATACTACATGCAAAAATAAATTTTTAGCCAAACAGTTTCAACAATACTATTGCTGAATATACAAAAATAAAAAATTATTTTTAATTCATGCTTGTGGAACCCCAATCTTTAACTCATGCCTGCTTTTAATGCATTTGCTCCTATTTTTAACCCAACTCGCTTTTAATATATGACTCCACTTTTGACTTGCTAATTTTTAATGCAAGGCTCCAATATTTTTAATTTGTGCTCAGTTTTAATGCATGAGGGTCCAATTTTATTTTTAACCATGTCAAGCAGTAGACATGAAGATTATATGAAGAATGTGGGCCAAGCTTTGTCAAGAAAATTTAGGTCGACTGGAGAAATGTTAAGATTTTGTCTTGATTTTCTTTCCATATTTGGATTTTACCTTTTCTTGATCGAAGGAAAAGTATATAGTTTACTATAATTGATTTTTTTCCTAAAAGAAAGTATATATCTCTTTCATATTCAACGAATCACTTTCTTTGAGGAAAAAATTGTGTCCTCTATTAATTAAGAATCCATCCTTCAAACATGGCAAAACAAGAGCATCTTCAATGGTGTCATTAAAAGAGTTTTGTTTAAGGACAATTTTTTCTCTCCATAATTTTTTTTCTTTATATTAGTTTTATTATATATAGGTCAATTGTCCAAAACATATCAAGTATTAATCCTCTTTTATTTATATGTTTGCTTTGTCGTCTCACTTATCGTTACCAAGATTTATATAGATAGTTTCCGCAAACCATCTTATTACTCTTGATCCCAACTGTATGAGGATAAATTGGATGAATAGTGCGACTAGTTTGTACATACACGTGGCCGGTCCTGATGAAGTGCAACACGAGGACGCCACTTTACGAGGACGGCTATATTCGAGGACGTCCTCACTTATGGCCGCACGCCAAGAAGGGTACAGCCCCGCCCTTAAAATACCTAGCCGGCAGACCTGTCTAGGAGGACGTCCCCAATCTCCCCTGTTTTATATTCCAAATATACTTGTAATATCCGGGCATCAATGTAATAGTTGGGCGAGGGGGCCTCCTTCCTATATAAGGAAGGGCCTCCCCCCATTTGTAGGGATCGATCAATTTTTTAATAAGACAATTCTCTCTATATATCATTCTTCTCTCTATTATCAACATTTTCACTGCTCACTTATTCTATATACTGCATTAAACTTTATTATCTTCGTACACGAGCTATCCACGCACATTGATCCGACGATCAATCTTCGATTTATATTAACGTTGATTCCGATTATCCCTTTGTTTATATTAATTGATTAGTTCAAAGGTATTCAACATCTTTTTAGCAAAATAATTTGGCGTCGTCAGTGGGGATTTCGAGAATCAAACCCGTAGTATACATTCGCGAGATCCGATCAAAAAAAAAAGAAACTCTTTGAGGATGGCTGAAAGTAACATGCGACCCACGGTTATGGCTGAAGTTACCACAAACCTCCTGAGTGCCATGAATGAGGCTGGGGGAAACACAGCCATCAACGCTACTCCCTCTACCGCGCCTAAAGCTGAAACCTCCCCCATACCCCTGGGAAGGGACTCCAATCCGAAAGAGGCACCTCCAACGGTCAGGAGGCTACTGGAGGAATGGCTGACTAGAACCCTGAGCAGCTTGGTGGAAAAACCACTACAAGGTTGCGAAAATGCCGCTCCGGCTACCAGCAATACCACCGCAATAGACGAACAGGAAGAAACACGGACCAACAGCCAACCTGTCGAGACCCAGACGAAAGATGACATACTAGCCTCCATCCTCAGAAAAATGAAGGAAATGGAGGGCGAAAACCAGGTCCTCCGTGACCAGATGAAGGAGCACCAAGACAGGGTTGACAAGATTCCCGGGGCGCCTAAACTACTACCCAAGCGGGACGTAGGAAGGTTCATGGAACAACCTTACTCCGAAGAAGCAGCGCCCTACACCATCCCGAAAACCTTCAAGATGCCCCCATACCTGAAGGTATGCGACGGAACCACCGACCCCGAGGATCATCTCATCCACTACGTCACTACAGTAAAAGGTAACGACTTATCTAAAGAACAGGTTCCGTCAGTGCTACTGAAGAAGTTTGGCTAAACACTGATCGGAGGAGTGCTAACTTGGTACTCTCAACTACCCGCCAAGGCGATCTCGACCTTCGAGGAAATGGCTGATAAATTCATCACCGCGCATGCCGGTGCCAAGAAAGCGGAAGCAAGGGTGAATGACATATTCGTCGTCCAATAGACCTTGGGCGAAGACCTCAGGGACTTCTTCGCAAGGTTCAATAGGGTAAGAATGAGCCTGCCAAATGTGCTGGAAGGAATGGCGGTAGCGGCCTTCTAGAACGAACTCAACAGGGACGACTCCAAGGCTACCAAGAAGCTGTTGAGCCGGCTCATGAAGTACCCTCCCACCACTTGGGACGAGATCCATAATGCTTACTGCGCCGAGGTGCGGGCAGACGAAGAGGATCTCAACGGGCCAACCCCGCGGCTGGGTGCCGTGCACCCGGATGCAAGGAAGGATCGACGACACGAGGGACGCCGGGAACTCCCTCATCGCCCCAGCAGGGAATGACACCAATCCTACGCAAGGTCATCACTCCCACCCCTGTGACACACGGATGTTGTGCAACGTCACGTCGCCCCACTCAGAAACAACCGAGGTACGCCCCCTTTACTTTTATCACATAACTTTTGTGTTTCTCCCTCAGAAGTGGTGTAGGCACTGGAGAAGCTCCGCACTAAGGTGCAGTGGCCCCAAAAGATGAAGTCATACCCAGCCACGAGGAAATCCAACGTCCTGTGCGAGTTCCATCAGGAACGAGGACACCGGAGTGAAGACTGCATCGGCCTACGGCAGAAAGTCGTCAGAATGCTCAATCAGGGCTACCTGAAGGAACTGCTAAGCGATAAGGGGAAAGCTAATTTTGGCCGCGGGCGGGAGCACTCCAGGGGACCCCCAAAGCCACGCTTTCTGGCCGCGGGCGGGAGCACTCCAGGGGACCCCCAAAGCCACCCTCTCCGACGCGTACGGTAAACATGATCGTCGGGAGAGGGATGACGCCACCATCAACCATGTCAAGTTCACCAACACACACCGACTGAAGAGAACTATCTCCCACGAACGGTACAATGACCTCGAAGGGAGTATCACCTTCGATAAGTCTGACGCCGGCGGTTTGTGTTTCCCTCACTATGACGCTTTAGTTATTGCCCTGCGTATCATTGATACCGATGTCAGGAGAGTCATGATCGATGACGGAAGTGGTGCCTGCATCATTCATCCAAGAGTCCTCACTCAGATGGGACTCGAGGATAGAATCACTCCCAGGTGCATTACTCTAACCGGTTTTAACAATGCAGTGGAGCGCACATCAGGAGAAGTGACCCTGCCCGTCCTTGCGGGAGGTGTCACCCTAGAAATGACCTTCCATGTGATGAACCAGGAGACGGCTTACAACGTCATCCTTGGACGCTCATGGATACACGCCATGCAGGCGGTCCCATCAAGCCTATACCAAGTAATCAAATTCCCTACCCCATGGGGAATATTCAGCATCAAAGGGGAGCCGCGCACAGCGCAGGAATGTTATAAAATAACTCAAAATTGAGCTCACACCAGACAACTGAGCGGGTCAAGCGCGAAGGCATAGCAATCAACCACGTCGGGGACTCAAGCAGACCCGACGGCCGACACCATAAGGGATCCAGACATCATAGAAGCTTGCAATGCTACGGCCGAGGAGCTAGACTCGGTTCTGCTAGACCAGAATGACCCTGAGAAGAAGGCCTACATCGGTCACGGGCTCGTGAACCCGGGTAAGTACCATGAATTTCTGACTAAACATGCAGACACGTTTACTTTTTCCCATGCAGACATGCCAGCGATCTCACCGGATATCGCCACGCACCGGATCAATGTGGACCCATTACATCCACCAGTGAAACAAGGCAGGAGAAAATATAATGCCGCCATCAATGAGGCGGTCCGAGAGGAGGTAGACAAGTTACTAGCCAACGGTTCTGTCAGAGAGTCGAAGTACCCGCAATGGATCGCCAACGTGGTAATGGTCAAGAAGAAAAGCGGAAAGTGGAGGATGTGCGTGGACTTCACCGACCTAAACAAGGCCTGCCCTAAAGACTCCTTCCCCCTGCCCCACATCGATCAACTGATCGACACCACAGCAGGGCATGAGCTATTGAGCTTCTTGGACGCCTATTTCGGCTACAATCAAATTATGATGGCGGAGGAGGATCAGGAAAAAACCACCTTCATCACCCACCAAGGTACTTACTGCTACAGGGTGATGCCCTTCGGGCTAAAGAACGCGGTGGCCACTTACTAGAGGTTGGTCACTAAGATGTTCAATAAACAACTCGGGAAGACCATAGAGGTTTACATTGATGACATGCTGGTTAAATCGGCAAAAAAGGAGGATCATATCGATCACCTGCGAGAGGCCTTCGAAATATTGAACAGTTACGGGATGAAGTTAAACCCCGAAAAATGCGCGATTGGCGTAGCATCTGGAAGTTCCTCGATTTCCTTGTATCACAGAGGGGGATCGAGGTCAACCTAGACCAGATCAAGGCGATCGCCTCGATATCCGAAGCGCTTACCAGCAAAAAACAGGTTCAGAAGTTGACAGGCCGAATAGCTCCCTCTCCCGCTTCATCTCTCGATCATCAGACAGGTGCCACAAGTTCTTCAATGCGTTGAGGAAGGATAACGATTTCCACTGGAATGACGAATGTGTCAAGGCCCTCCAAGAATTGAAAGCGTATCTGACATCCCCGCCACTGCTGGCAAAGGCGAAACCAAACGAACCTTTACTAATATACCTGGCCGTCTCCGAGGTTGCAGTCAGCGCGGTGCTCGTCCGCAAGCATAAAGGTACGCAATCACCTATCTTTTACATTAGTAAGACTCTAGTGGACGCCGAGACTCAATACCCACACCTCGAGAAACTGGCACTGGCATTGGTCACGGCTTCCCGAAAGCTGAGACCTTACTTCCAATGCCACCCCATCCGGGTAGTGACCACCTTCCCTCTAAGAAGCATCCTACACAAGCCCGAACTGTCGGGCCGTCTCGCCAGATGGGCTATAGAGCTCAGCGAGCACGATATCACCTATATCCCTAGAACCGCCATCAAATCACAAGTCCTTGCCGACTTCATAGCCAACTTCAACGTCGGCCTCTCGCCTGAGGCTGAGAATGAGGCCCTGCAAACGGCCCCTAACATGGACCCCTGGATACTCCACACCGATGGGGCCGCAAACGCCTTGGGATCGGGACTGCGACTCGTTCTTGAGGTCCCCACGGACGAGGTCATTCACCAGTCCATACGATTCCCCGAGATGACTAATAACAAAGCAGAGTACGAAGCCGTTATTGCAGGTTTGAAATTAGCCGCCAGATACGGGGCCCGCCGACTGGTCTTGCATTGCGACTCACAACTTGTGATAAATCAAGTCGCCGGAGCCTACCAGATCAAGGAACAGAGGTTACAGAAATATCAAGACAAAGTCTGTAGACTGATGGCCCGATTCGACGAATGTCGCTTCGAGCAAGTACGCAGGGTAAATAATGTCAAAGCCGGCGGATTGGCCAAACTGGCCGCAGTGGCTACGAACCTGAGCAAAGAAAGCACAGTCACCCTCATGCATTCCGCCATCGATCGCAGCGGGGTACTCTCTCTACACCTAACATGGGACTGGTGCAACCAGTTCCTTTCATACTTGCAGGAAGGGCAGCTACCGCACGACAAAAAAGAAGCCAGAAAGCTTCGCATGCAAGCAACCAGATACTGCCTGATGAACGGCCACCTCTACAAAAGAACTTTTGGAGGACCCTTGGCCAAGTGCCTGGGGCCCAACGAGATGACTCCGGTACTGGAGGAAGTCCATGAGGGTCATTGTGGCGCCTATACAGGAAATAGAGCACTCGTGTGGTGCCTGATACGGGCTGGTTATTACTGGCCCACAATGAAGAAAGATGCGGAAGACTACGTCCGATGATGTGAGAAGTGCCAAAGGTTCGCTCCCATGATACATCAGCCGGGGGAACCTCTCCACTCAGTCACTTCCCCATGGCCATTCATCAAATGGGGGATGGACATAGTCGGACCGCTGCCTCCCAGACGAGGAAAGGTACGTTTTTTGTTAGTTTTAACTGACTATTTTTCTAAATGGGTAGAAGCAGGCTCCTACGCCCAAATCCGCGAGCAAGAAGTCATAGCCTTCATCTGGAAGAACATCATCTGTCGCTTCGGCATCCCCAAGGAAATAACATGCGACAACGGACAACAGTTCATAGGACAAAAGACAACCGACTTTTTCAACAAATGGCACATCAAAAAGATACTCTCGACGCCATATCACCCAGCCGCCAACGGCCAAGCAGAATCATCCAACAGGACTATATTAAACATCCTAAAGAAGAAACTTGAAGACGCCAAGGGATTGTGGCCTGAACTGCTACAAGAAGTATTGTGGGCAAATAGAACCACCCCCAAATCCTCCACAGGAGATACTCCCTACTCATTAGTCTACGGAACCGACGCCGTCATACCAGTTGAGATCGGCAAACCAAGTCTCAGATATTCGCATATAAGCGGAGATGAGAACGACACAAGCCGACTACAAGACTTGGGCGAGGCTGAAGAAAGAAGAGAAATGGCCCACATCAGGTTAGTGGTGCATAAACAGCAGATCGAGAGGTACTACAACAAAAGGACGAAAATTCGTCCACTCAAGACGGGCGATTACGTACTAAAAGCCAAGACATTGGCATCAAAGGACCCCAACGAGGGAAAATTAGGAACCAATTAGAACGGACCATACAAAATCATCGCAAAAGCAGACAAGGGTGCCTTCAAACTAGAGACCATGGATGGAAAGATACTCCAAAACAACTGGAATATCTCACACCTCAAGCGCTTCCACTTCTAGGAGACACTCCCCAAGTCGTACTCTTTTTCCCTCCGCCGGGTTTTGTCCCAATTGGGTTTTCCCGGAGAGGTTTTTAATGAGGCGAAAAAGGAGATGTCCGGAATCGCTTGCATATCTATTCTGATGTGCTAAGCGCACCGGTCGGTACGAATAGCACATCACAGGGACTAGGGCTACGGCCATATTGTATGAAAGGCTATGGCCATCTCTAATGAATGAAGGGCTACGGCCATATTGTATGAAAGGCTATGGCCATCTCCAATGAACGAAGGGCTACGGCTATATTGTATGAAAGGCTAAGCCCATCTCCAAAGAATGAAGGGCTACGGCCATATTGTATGAAAGGCTACGGCCATCTCCAATAAATGAAGGGCTACGGCCATATTGTATGAAAGGCTACGGCCATCTCCAATGAATGAAGGGCTACGACCATATTGTATGAAAGGCTACGGCCACCTTCAATGAATGAAGGGCCACGGCCATATTGTTTGAAAGGCTACGGCCACCTCCAATGAATGAAGGTCCACGGCCATATTGTATGAAAGGCTAAGGCCTAAAAACATCTAAAGGAGAAGGCTACGGCCTCCTCTAGATGGAACAAAAGGCTAAGGCCTAAAAAATCTAAAGGAGAAGGCTACGGCCTCCTCCAGATGGAACAGGAGGCTAAAGCCTAAAAACATCTAAAGGAGAAGGCTACGGCCTCGTCCGGATGGAACAAAAGGCTAAGGCCTAAAAACATCTAAAGGAGAAGGCTACGGCCTCCTCCAGATGAAGCAAATGGTTAAGGACTAAAACGTCCAAAGAAGAAGGCTACGGCCTCCGCCAGGAAAAACGAAAGCCTAAGGCATTAACAATTAAAAGTTAATGGCACGGCCTCTCTAAGGCAAAACGAAGGGTCGAAAGGACGGCCGCGCAAAATGCATAAGCCCGACCTCGCCCAAACTGGGACTCGGGCTAAGTACCTTCGACGTCAAAATATTGGTTCGCCTCAGTCCAAGAATGAATTTAGGCAGAGGAACCCTCACCGTAAAAATTAAAGTCTAAGGTCGACCTCGACCATACGGATATAAAAAAAAAAAAGAAAAAAGGAAGACTTGAGACATTAACTGAAAAGAATTCTTTATTAAAAAGGTCTATACACATTTTCAAATGGGAGGGGGCTACAAACTACAAGAATACATAAAGCCCTACTCAACTATAAAAGCCTCCGCCATCTCCTACAACCCCATCAGCGACGTCCTCGCCATCGTCCCGGAGTATCCTCTCGATCCAGGACCCAGTGCCCAGCTGATCCATATCAGTAAAGGATCCGCCCGTCTGGGCTGGGGAGTCAGGGTCATAGCCACAGGCTTCACGAGCGACCCTAACCAGGCGACGCTGCTCGTCGACCTCCGCATCGGTAGCCCTGCCGGTGGCCTGTAGCTCCTCGAACACAGTTCGCCTCGTCTCGGCATATACCAACATATCATGGGCTTCGTGAGGAACGTCCCCAACTGGGCCAACGGCCTCCGCTTGGCAAACAACCGCCGCTTGATCCGAAGCCGCTTGAAGCTCGGCCGATAAAGCATCGACCTTGGCGCAAAGCTCACTTGCCTCCAGTATGGCTACGCGACCCATATCCATTTCCCCCTCCCGCTGTTGGAGGAGGCTCTCTAGCGTTCCAAGTCACAGCAGCCAGCAAGTCAGCATCCACCTTTTCAATCTACTTTGTCTGCTTATGCAGTTGTTCCTCCAGCGACTGAACGCTCTCTCGGAGGAGGCAGAATTCTGGGTCCTTGGAAAAACAATCCGAGAGCGTCTTGTGCTTCTCACGGGCCTCCTTGTATATTTTTGACGCCTTCCGAAGGGTATTCAGTTTTTTTCGGTCCCTTCGGCTCCGTTCCACATCCAGAATGAGAGTCTACAAAAGAAGAGAGACAAGCTAAAGCCTCGAAACGAAAGAATAGCAAAAGAAAAGGGGAATGTACATATCAAGTCATACCTGCAGGGCGGCACCGGCAACATGGCGAGACAGGTCGCGGTCGCTCACCGACTTTAGAGACTCCGCCTCGGCATCACCGCACAATAAGGCAAAGTCCATCACGGCGTGCCCACTCTCTTCCAACAGATTGTAGCCCATCGGAATCAGAATTCGACGTAACTGACCCGCCTCCAACATGTCCGTCCCAGCTTGCTCCCGCGACGGCACATCTGCTGGTTCTAAGGCCGCCTCAGCGCCCACGGACTCAGCGGCAATAGTAGGTACGTTATCGCCATCGGCATTTGGAGCGGCAGCACTCACCTCGGCCGCACTCAACGCTACGGCTCTCACCAGACGGATGGCGTCGCCCAGCAGGACTGGCCTCGACACAGGACGACGAGCTATCGGTTTCTTTCATCCTTGGTCCACGACCACTCCCTTCCCAGTGAGCAGCCTACTCCTCTTGCGCTTTGCCGGTTCATCATTAGTAGGAGCGCCCTCTTCAGCAGGAAGGGATGGGGGCTTTGTGTTCGCCCCAGGCGCCCGGTCAATAGACGGCTCAGGCGCGGAGCAAGAAGGACCAGGAGCGCCCGATACTAAAGACTCCTGAATGGCGCGGGCAAGATCCGGGTCGGCGACACCGGCAGCCCCGTCGCCAGATGCGACTACGTCCGTTGGGCCCTCCTCGGACTGGGCGGCCTCAGGAAGCCCCTGCCTGACGGAGGCCACGAGCTCTGTTTCCGAAGAGGCGGGACTAGCGGCACGACATCTCCGCCTCCGCGCCAAGTTCCGAGCTGCAGCAAAATAAAAAAAGAACATCAGTTACGGCGACACCTAAAGTAAAAGAGAAGAAAGACAGAAATTAGCGAATCGAGACCGTACTTGGAAAGCCGAACTTTAAACCAAAGGCATCCTATGTCCTGCACTCCTCGGCATAGGGGATCAGTCGATTCACCCACGCCCTAATGTCGGGGACAGGTTGAGGCGTACGCGCCGCTACTACATAAGAAAAACAAAAAATGTTAGCGCCTGAAAAACGGCGTGATGACGAAGTAATGAACAAAAACATAGGAAGAACAAATTAGTAGTTACGGTTGGCATTCCATACCTCCGGAAAACCGGTCGCGACCGCCACCAAGTCCGAAGTGCGGATGTAGAAATACTTCATCTAGATTTGGCGGTTGGGCTTGTCGTCCGCCTCGACGACCAAGCCCTTTGTTCCTCGATTTTTCAACTGCAGCATCTTGCCCCGCATATAGCCGGGACTGAACAGCTGCAGTAGATGGTGGACGGAGACGTCCACGGCAGCCCTGTCCGCGTACGTCATCAAGATCCGGCAGATTTTCCACGTATACGGAGTTAGTTGGGCCGGACAGATATTGAAGAAGCGGCATAGCGCCTTCGCCAAGGGGTAGATGGGAAGCTCGCACCCCATGATGAAAGGGTACTCATGGATGGCGCAGAACCCCGGTCGATGTACATAGACCAGGTCGTCCCCGGCCACCCTTGTCTCCACCGTCTCTGGCACGTGGCGCGACACCTTGAGATTGTGTAGCTGCCTCTCGGTGAATGTAGACCTCTCCCATATATCGGCATCCGCCGGTGAAGAAAAGTCCTTTCTCACATTCAGGTCACGAGGAAGAAGGTTGTCCTCCTTCAAGGGGACAGGAGCTTTTTTAACCTTCTTGCTACCCCCTGACTGCCGGGGAACCCCGGAACCAGTCTCTGCCCTTTCTGATTCTCTACGACGACTACCTTTAGCCATTCTTTCTTATTGGATTGCTAGCTGGGTATTGTAAGAAATTGGTAGCAAGAATGCTAAGAAAGGAGATATGAATTGCCGAAAATGTGAGAATGAGAAGGCAGGAAGCAAAGAGTCTCTGATGATCTAAAAGAAGGAATGATATTGAAACTGCCTCCTATTTATAATAAGCTACTGCACGAAATTCAAAGGGTTTTTGCACCGCAAAAGAGGCGGGAAACCAAAACGTCAAATCGACTTTATGACCAGCATTAAAAACAACAGTAATTATGATGCACGCCGTCAGCAGGCGACGGTTCGGAAGAACGTGCCACGTACGCACGTGTGCATAAGACCCAACGTGGGCTGGATCTATTCGCCCATCGCAGATACGCCTCGGGCACATCTCCAATAGGCGGAGGGACTATATG
Source organism: Nicotiana noctiflora (assembly GCA_032618575.1). Classification (NCBI taxonomy): domain Eukaryota; kingdom Viridiplantae; phylum Streptophyta; class Magnoliopsida; order Solanales; family Solanaceae; genus Nicotiana; species Nicotiana noctiflora. Next base: position 147,075 of record JASVEL010000756.1, on the reverse strand, counting down.
TATGAGGATAAATCGGATGAATAGTGCGACTAGTTTGTACATACACGTGGCCAGTACTGATGAAGTGCAACACGAGGACACCACCTTACGAGGACGGCAATATTCGAGGACGTCCTCACTTATGGCCGCACGCCAAGAAGGGTACAACCCCGCCCTTAAAATACCCAGTCGGCGGACCTGTCTAGGAGGACGTCCCCAACTTCCCCTGTTTTATATTCCAAATATACTTGTAATATCCGGGCGTCAATGTAATAGTTGGGCGAGGGGGCCTCCTTCCTATATAAGGAAGGGTCTCCCCCCATTTGTAGGGATCGATCAATTTTTTAATAATACAATTCTCTCTCTATATCATTCTTCTATCTATTATCAACATTTCCACTGCTCACTTATTCTATATACTGCATTAAACTTTATTATCTTCATACACGAGTTTTCCACGCACATTGATCCGACGATCAATCTTCGATTTATATTACCGTTGATTCTGATTGTCCCTTTGTTTATATTGATTGATTAGTTCAAAGGTATTCAATATCTTTTGAGCAAAACACAACAATATTTTCTCTACCAAAAAGACCAAATTAGATTAATAACTTTAAAGTCACTGCGTTATGACTTGTTACTCAAAAAATAAAATTGATCAAATAATTCATCTAAGTCTGAGCAAAAAGTCTAATTAATTCATTAACGCTGACCAAAAAGTCTATTTATAGGCATGCGAAATCAATTAAAATGTCTATGTAGCTTTCTAGGTCAGCGAATATATTCTTTTTATTTTTTGTAGTTATAAATATATTTACCCACTAAAAAATTAAAGAGTACGGAGTGGGTCGTGGGAAAGGAATAATCAAAACAGTGAAGACGAAGAGATTCCTTTCAGATCTTGCAGAAGCCGAAACTGTAGACTTCGGGAGATATACAGAAACCAAAGAGTGGGAAAGGAATAAAAGTCAAAGGTTTTATGTGTATTTGGTTTAAGTCAAAAAGGGTTATATCCGGAACCAAAGTATTGTTAAATTAAAAATTTGTATCGAAAATAGGTTAAAAAAAAAAATATAAGTATATACAACGCCATAGGTAGATGGCGTTGTACATAACGGACGTTATGTACAACGCCATCTACTATGGCGTTGAACCTTTATTTAAGAATCTGTCACGTTCAACGCCATAGTAGGTTGCGTTGAACCCATTATTAAAACTCTCCTCCCGTCTTCTTCCTCACACTTCTTCTTCTTCTTCAAATTAAAAAAACAGTCGGTCCCCCCCTCTCCCCCACGCCGACCAGTCGACCAAATAAAAAAAAAAAAAAATTTTGGTCCCCCCGGGTTATACATATAAGTCCCATTATAGTTTTACGCTATTGGCTTCGTGGGTAGACGAATTTGGAAGTTTTATATTAATATATTTCATCCGTAAAAAGGTATGTTTATACTACTATTTTTTAGTTTTCGAACTAGTTTGTATTTTAGATTACTTGTTAGTTTCCGAACTTGTTAGATTACTTGTTAGTTTCCGAACTTGTTATATTACTTGTTAGTTTTAGTTATTTTATGTTATTTTCCGAACTAGTTTATATTTTAGATTACTTGTTAGAAATGTTAGTTGTTTATTCATATTTGTGTAATTTATATTAGTTGTTAGTTGTAAAATAGAGACCTTTTTAGCGTAGTAAAACATAGACTCTTTTTAGGATAGGAAATTTTAGAGCCTTGTAGCGTAGTAATGTGTAGTATTTAGCTTGTAATTTTGATACTCAAAATTAAGTTATTAAAAATTATCGAACCCGGGAGCTCAAAAATTAGTGAACCCGGGAGCTAAAAAATTATCGAACCCGGGAGCTCAAAAATTATCGAGTCCGGGATACATAGCCATTAATAATAGTTTGGTACCGTTGGGCCCCAAAATTAAGTTATTAAAAATTATCGAACCCGGGAGCTCAAAAACATCGAGTCCGGGAGCTAAAAAATATTTAATTTAAACAATTTAATTATTCTAAATGTATTTTATAATTATATGTGTAACATAGCTATTAATAATAGTTTGGTGTCGCTGGGCCTTAAAATTAAGTTATTAAAAATTATCGAATCCGGGAGCTCAAAAATATTTAATTTAGACAATTTAATTATTTTAAATGTATTTTATAATTATATGCATACACATAGCTATTAATAATAGTTTGGTGCCGTTGGGCCTTAAAATTAAGCTATTAAAAATTATCGAATCCGGGAGCTCAAAAACATCGAGCCAGGGAGCTCAAAAATATTTAATTTAGACAATTCAATTATTCTAAATATATTTTATAATTATATGCATACACATAGCTATTAATAATAGTTTGGTGCCGCTGGGCCTTAAAATTAAGTTATTAAAAATTATCGAACACGGGAGCTCAAAAACATCGAGCCCGGGAGCTTAAAAATATTTAATTTACATAATAAAATATTTAAAAATGTAACTTTAAATTATAAAAATAATACATAGCTATTATCAGCAATTTATACAATTAAATTATTAAATGTGTAACTTTTACAAGTTATTAAATTTTTTACTTTTACAGTCGACGACATGGATGCGCCCATACATCCTGGCCCTAGGAGCTTAGAGCTATTAGGCCTACAGCCGCAGCACCGATCTGAGTATATATGGGACGGACAGTTATTGACCGACACACTCCGGGGTCGGCGGATCGATATATTGTGGGATTTCCTTAGTGCCCGAGATTTACATCCTAGAGTCGTCCATCACCTGGAGGTGATGGGATTCTACAGGATTATTCGGATTGGCCGGATACAGCAGGATTACTCATTGATCACGGCCCTCATTGAGCGGTGGTGACCGGAAACGCACACCTTCCACATTCTCATTGGCGAGGCCACTATTACGTTGCAGGACGTAGAGGTTTTATAAGGCATGCCAGCCGATGGGTTACCTGTTCTTTTTTCCGTCGGGCATGAGGCATTTCCCCCGCGAGATGTATTGGGATTTGCTAGAGATACTGACAGGTTTGAGGCCGGAGGCTGTTGTTCATAGGGCTGGGATCAGTCGGGTACCGTTAACCCCTATTAGACAGAGTCTGGAGCAGCTCCACACTCATATTACTGATGACTCAGAGGAGGAGGTTGTGAGCCACTACACTAGGTTGTTGCTGCTCCTTTTATTTGGGGGTGTCTTATTCCCGAACACTTCGGGTAATCTTGTTAGCCTCCGGTTTCTCCACCACATTACACGGTTCGAGGATACAGCTACATACAGCTGGGGTGCTGCTGTCCTCGCATTCCTGTACAGGCAGATGTGTCGGGCTTCTATGGGCACACAGAGAGATATCTGCGGCTTCCTACCCCTTCTACAGGTGAGAACATATTCAATGAAAATATTTGCCCCTAGTTAAATCTACCTAAATATAGTTTATCTCACAGTATACATCAACTTTCTATGTTAGATTTGGGTTTGGGAGCGATTTGTGCAGCTCAGCCCACCTTTTCCATTGATACCAGCTGACGTCGCATTACCAGACCTTCCTTTAGCTGCCAGGTGGGTCATGCGGTGTGGATATACGCGGGGATTTGATACCCATCATAATCTTCCAGCCGTCAGGGATATGTTAGACTTCCTAGAGGATGCACAGGTAAAAATCTAACTAAACGTACCAATTATTGTTTAAATTAGTGTTACGAATACTAACCATTTGTGTTGTTATTTGATAGTTCATCTGGACACCCTATAGTGAGGAGTTGCTAGCTACCCTCCCAGGATACTGTACTCTAGGCCGGGCTATTTGGAGGTCTTCTATCCCTCTCACATGCCTAGATATAGTGGAGCATCATGCCTCTGAGCTAGTTTATCGTCAGTTTGGCATGCTGCAGCCTATACCGCCTCATCCTTCATGGCATCCTACACATTATGAGAGGGATGATCGTAGCAGGGTGGACGACACCTTTTTAGGCTGGCTCCAGACTCAGCTAGGCATTTGGGATAGCCGAGGTGATTTGATCCCACCTCCACAGCACTATCCTATTGCAGGGTATCTAGCATGGTATCGTACAGTGTCCCGTCTATTTGTCGGCGACCCAGTGCATCAGGTAGATGGGCGGTACGTCTCATACGCCGGGAGACACGAGGCTCTGGTAAGTTTTATGTTATATTTAATAATGTACCTATAATGTTGTGAGTTAAACCTATTTTACATTATTTACTTTTGTGTAGGCCATTGGATTGCATACCGTCCACTATATGGGGCGGGAGATGCAGGATTACGCGCACGATCCAGCGGCCATTATAGATTATGGTCGTCGATTCATGGTAGTGGCTGCCGAGACACTAGAGCGTGCCAGATCGGATCAGCGCTTGGCACAGGAGGCTGATTATGTTGATCCAGCCACATACCAGCGAGGTCGTGGTATTCCACGACCTGCTGGTGCCAGACGACCTGCTGCCCGACGACCAGGTGCTGCCCGGCGACCTCGTGCTGCCCGAGGACGTGGTGTCCAGCAGGATGCTCCCGATGAGGCCGGTGATGCTCCCGGTGATGAGACGGACATTCCGTCTTACAGCCTTGGTATATACGACACTGCAGGCCCTTCACAGATGACCCCACATGGTCCATTATTGATCACGGGCTCTGATTTTCAAGCAGCGGATTGGGGTGCATACTACCCCGGCCCATCTACCACATCTGAGGGTGCACCGACCAGGGATATATCCAGTGGCCGCCGGCTGAGTTTTGGGAGCTCTTCGCATGCTCAGGTATGAGTTTATTACTTCTGAACATGAAATTTCTTTTAACTATAACTTATTTTATTTATTACATTATAATAATCTCCTTGTTCGGGCTTCAGTTGACGATGCGGCAGATGACTACATACAGGATCCAGACGCTATGATGGTAAGATAATAAAACTATTAATTATAAATTATTATGCGCTTTTATAAACTAATTTTTACTTTATTATGTAGTATTCTGCTGGACCTGACAGCACGACTGCTGCATATCATCCTGAGCCACATCCAGCTATTAGGAGGAAATTCGATGATGATGATCCTGATAGCGTACCTGGACGGGCGGGGATGCGCCTGAGGCCGACGGCTGCTTTGAAGCACACACATTACGGGACACATACAAGATAGTTACTTTATATCTTGTATATGTTGTAAATAATATTTTTTGTAAAAACAATATTTAATTAAATATATCTATTAAATTTTTAGTTCATCATTTGTTTTATTATTTCGTTTTTTAGTTCATCATTTATTTTATTATTTCGTTTATTGTTTAGTATTTAATTATTTCGTCTATTAATACATAATATTTAACTTAAACTTAAATTATTAGAACACAAACACAAACACAAACATAACTTAATAAGAATGAAAAACATACAAATGAACTAAACACATAGTAGAAATTATTTATTCCACACTTCCATTTACTCTACGTTCTAACCACTTAAATTGTTTAAGCAATTGTTGTTTAATATGACACTTAGCGGGCAATATAAAAAAGTTCTTATAATTCGCTTGGGGTGGTGAGAAATGCTGTAGAATTTAGGCCCAGATGGTGAGAAATGCTGTAGAATTTAGGCCAGGGTGGTTATACAACGCCACCTATTCAGGCGTTGTACTGTTCAGTGAATGAAGAACGTACAATGTCTGAATAGGTGGCGTTGTACATAAACTCCATTACACAACGCCACATATTGTGGCGTTGTATACTAACGGAGCCGTTACCGTTAGTATACAACGCCACATAAAGTGGTGTTGTATATACATATGTCACATTTTTTTTTAAAAACATAGAAACATTCTTTTTTTTTAATTTAACAACACTTTGGTTCCGGATTCGTTATTTTTGACTGGGTAAATATTTACCAACTAAAAAAAAATAGAAAGAAAATAGTATTGACTTGGAAAGACGCATTGGCATTTTAGCTGATTTGGCATGTTCATTAGGCTTTTCGATCAAAGTTAATGAATTTCAATGACTTTAAATTACAAATTTGTTAAAATGGTTTAATTGGACCGTATCAGAAGTTGGTGCCGCCTCCCCCCCCCCCCCTCCACACACACACATAACACCCATTTTATTTATCTTCTTTTGTATTTTGGCCTTTTGAATTTTTTTCCTTGTGTAAGTATTTTGATGAATCCATTTATATGCTCTATTACTATCCAGATTAAGCAGCTTTCTAATTATTTGACCAAATTCTTTGGATGTATTTAATTGTAATTTTTTATATGCTTTACTTTTTGATGTAACTAACTATATTTAAAAAATTTATATTCTAAAAATGAAGAAGTCATTCATTGGCACAAAGAATTAGTAATATTTGAACAGACTTTCAAGATGGAGTGGAGACTCCATAACGTACATAAAGAGTAAGCATATATGAATGTCATCCCAATTTAGGTTTTGTTTCTGTCCTGCCCCGAATCTAAGACTGTATTGTGGACCGGTACCGGATCGGGCCCGGAGTTTCGGTTCGCTCTTTTGACTTCGGAAAAAACTTTCTTTATCAATATATTATTTCTTCTACTCAAGTCAAAACTACGAGAAGGGCGCGAGAAGTTTTGTGAAGGTAGAGAGAGATTTTAAAATCAGACTTCAAGTTGGTGTGCCGAGTGTTAAGAAGGCAGAGAGCGCCACCCGGGAATCACTTCACTCCAGCGCCTCGTCAGTCTTCTTGCATCTTTTCCAGCTTTGAAAATCGACTAAGCGTTGCGCCAAGCCTAATTGTGAAGAGAAGAGTCGTCGGGCTATTGCAGAGTGAAGGAAGGTCGGGACCGCGGTCCTGTCGGTCCTGGTGTGCCGGTCCTGGTATGCCGGCCCATGTGGTCTTCAAGGCCCGTGGCGGACCAGTTCCAACCTCTAAGCCCACGAGACCGGGACCGCGAAGACCGGGACCGAGTAGCGGTCCTGGGCGGGTCCTGGCGGTCCTGTGCCGGTCCCAACGGTCAAAATTTAAAAAAAAATGCCAAACGGTCAAATTTTAAAAATAGCCAAATGGCCCCCAAACTTTATATAATTACACTTTTTCCCAATTCTCAACTATAAATACCCCCCATTCTTTCATTTTTACTCACCAATTCATCAATCTATCTCAATCTCTCTCAATCTCTCTCAATCTATATCCAATTTCTCTTATATAATTGCTTATATTATTATTCCAATTTTGTGAAATTTTGTGAAGTTGTGAATTGAAGTATTCAAGTCTTCAACGATTTTCAATTTTCAATTTTGAAGAAGTTGTTCAGCAATTCGGTAAACTCGTTCAAACTCTTAATTTTAAAAAAAATATTTTGTGTGCTTTAGTTTGCATAATTATAATTAATATGGCATTTTCTTTGAAAAAAATATTTAGTGGTAAGGGAAAAGCTAAAATCGGTGAAAGTAGTCGTCAACCAACTACCCTTCCCCCTGGTTCCCCGACCTACGCGTCCTGGTGGTCCAATTATTCTTGATAGTGATAATCCTTGTTTTCAATTTACGGATTCTGAATTTTGCCATAATATTACACGAGAAGATCAATTAGATAACGAAATTATGACTGCTTTTTATCCTAATTTAAAAGTTCATAGACAACTGGAATTTGATGAAACCCAACAGGATTTTGATGAAACCCAACATGATTTAGATGAAACCCAACCGGATTTAGATGATACACCTACTAGTCCGGCTAATAACCCAACTGATGCACCACAAGACCCACCTGTACAAACACCTACTTTTAGTAGACAACCTTCTAAACGCCAAGAAACGTCATTAGTTTGGAATTATTTTACTCAACTAAGAGAACAAAATAGGTCTTAGTGTAATAATTGTAAAAAATTGTTTGAGCATAAATTTACTGGAGACCGTAGTGGCACGGGTAGTTTGACTAGGCACATACTAACACACCATAGTGAAAAAGTTAAATATTACAAATTGAAAGCATGGCTAGAGGGGACAAGTGTAGAAAATGCGGGTAACCCTAATACAGGTTCAAATCTAGTTCAACCTGGAATTAACACTATCACCGGAGGTATTTTATATTATGATCCAAATAAAGATAGGGAAGAATTAGCAAAGATGGTTACCGTTATGTGTTTACCATATACTTTTCCTTCTAATCCTAATTTTGTGCATTATATTTGTCACACCTCCTTTTGGCGCGCCCGCTACCCGGGGGTAGGAGCGCAATGGGAGTTTTTCCAATTTAAGTGACAATGTTCGAAACGGGATTATTTTATTTATTTCAGAGTCGCCACTTGGGATAAATTATGGTGTCCCAAGTCACCGATTTATTTAAATCCCGAATCGAGGAAATTTCGACTTTCCAAATGAAGTCTGCGAACCAGAAATTCTAAGTAAGGAATTCTGTTGACCCGAGGGAAGGTGTTAGGCACCCCCGGATCCCGTGGTTCTAGCACGGTCGCTTCAATTATTCTAAATGGCTAAAATTATCTGATTTTTAAAAATGTTTATAAATTAATATGCTTTAATTAAACTCCAAACCGCTCTATTAATTTGAAACCGGACCCAAAGAAAACAAAAACTAATTACAACAGACTCGGACTTTTGACAAATAAAAAATATATATGAATTACTTACTTTGAAACTATGCCGATTAAAGTCGTTGTAATACTAAAACAAGGAATCAATTTATTTGACAATATATCCCTTAAAAATTATTTCTGATTAAAGACCTTATACAAGATAATAGCTTAAAAGATTGCCTAAAACAAAATATAAATTAGTAAAAATTTAATCGACTATGCCGGGTGTGAGTATTTCGTCATGGTTCATTACTTGGCATAAGATTATCCATAATATAGTGCGCTCCAATTTATTTATTTATTTATTTATTCTATTTGCTAGGCTAACCGCTAACGCAATAGGATACCTAATGGTAATCTTAAATCCCTTTTATTGAAATTCTAACGTCTATTTTTACAAATAACTGTATCTTAAACTACAAGCAAACTATGACTAAAAAATGTCGAAAGCATAAATCACTTAACAATCCTAAGTATTTCATCATTTAAGGGAATCAAATAACGCTAGAGGCTTAACATATGAGTTCTTTCAAGTTTCAGTTTATAAACTTTCTACAAAACTTAAATCGAATCAATTCTAGTTGTATAACAAGGTACAGTAAAGCCTCATTGCTAAATCATAGAACAAAACTAAACAAAAGGTAAGAAAAATAAACTATTTTTGCTTCAACATCTTTATATCAACTTCTTTTGTCAATTTGCAATTATTCTCGGCCAGTGTGGTTACAAGAATATACCTGGAATTCAAAGCAAAATATGAGGATCGGTGACTTATTTGGCAGTGAACGCAGCAACAAAGCAAACGATAGCAGTAGATTCCAAGCAATGCCAATACAGCAAACAGACCAAACTTAAACACAGCTCAAACTCCCCCAGAATGCAATCCCAGTAGTAACTCAGAATCAGTCACAGACAAGCAAAAACAGCAACCAAAAAAACTCAACAAACCTTGGTGAACTTGAGTTTAAACCAAAAAAATGGGGCTGGCAGTTTATCAGAACCAAACTAAACTCAACCAGAAAAAAGGGACTTAAATGGAGCAATGAGAGCTAATGTATTCTAGGATTCTTCACAGATATTGAACTTAAACAGGATTCAACTCCCAAAAACAAAACCTCTCACAATGGTAAGACAAAAGGCTAGTGTATCTCTGTTTTCCTTCTGCCTTTCAATGTTTTCTGTGAGAAATGTTCTGCCAGATGAAGAATTTGTGAATGTGTGTGAATTCCAGAGAATATTCACTGCCTGTGTGTGTATACTGCCAGTCTATCTGTGAGTCTGTTTTTTAAAGAATCTGTAATGTCCTCTTTTATAACCTACAAATCCCAACCAACAGCCCTTCCTTTTCAGTTTCAGATCTGTCCAACACCCATTATTCCCCTTTTTCAAACCTTTTTGAGCTGTATATTCCCTCTCATGTGTATCCTGATTCTAACAACTGACCAAGCACTCAACAAAGCTGAAAATACTCATTATTATCCTCACATTCTCTGATTATTCCACCCTGATTTGTCTAAAGGTGGGATTTATAATTAATCAAATCCTAAAGGTGCAAACTAATGAAATACACTGCTGTCCAGCAAGTTTTAACAACTCATTTCCATGTGTATTGCACTTTAAAGGTTGATTTTAGGGCTACTTAAATGGACTAACAGCTATATCCAATTCACAACCTAATTTAGAATTAACAATGGTTCAAAACAAACAATCCAAACAATTAAACTCAACACTCTGAACAAACAACAAACCGAAAGATCTTAAATCAAGCAAACAGTGAACCACTGCCCGGAATTTCAAACAACCAATTTGCGAATTGAAACGACGACATTTGTTAAGTCGAATCACAACATGTATGATTGACAACGAAAAGCCGACAAACAAATTCAACAAATTATAACACCCCAAAGCCGAGAGAAAAGAAGAGAAATGAAGCAAATACGAAACTAAATGTTCAACGACGCTAATCGACGCGAACCTGTATTCAACAACATTGGTAATCAAATAGACAAAGCAAAATTTTAGAATTGACAATTCACTAACAGTGTTCTCGGCCAAAGCAGAGGAAAGAAGGAAAACGAAACTAAATGTTCGACGACGCTAATCGACGCGAACCTGTATTCAACAACATTGGTAATCAAATAGACAAAACAGAACTTTAGAATTGGCAATTCAATGAAACAGTGTTCTCGGCCAAAGAAGAGAAAAGAGAAAAAATGAAGCTAACTAATCGACGACGCTAATCGACGCAAACACATATTCTATATCATTCGATTAGCCGATTACGATATGCGTAATCGACAAACAAATCCGACAAGCAGTGACTACACAATTTCGGACAGCATGTATAAATTCAATATCAAACAACTTAACGATATTAATCAACGAATCGAATTCGATTTACAATTAACCGTTAAACAACGAAGAATAACAACTAACAAATCGACCAAATAAAAGGTCCCAAGAGATGAAGAAAAACAGAAAATTCCTCGAAAATATCCGAAGAATTTCAAACACAAATGAAAAATCCGAAAATGATTAAACTGAAAACGAGATGTAAGAAAACAAAAACAGAAAAATATTAAAAGAAAAAGAAAAATTACCTACGAAAATAGAGAGATCGGAAGCTCAACCGTCTTGGGTTCTTAGAATCGAATGGAACTTAATCGAAGTATTTTCAAATGAAAATACCCCGATTAAAGTCTATTAGATCCCAAATCTTGGTTAATCGGACGAAATCCCTATTTTTTTTAATATCTAGGGCTCTTGAATCAACTTGGTATTTGGTATCAATGGGAGGTGACGGTGCCTGGAGTCGGCTGGTCGTGAGGGTGGCGTCGTGGAAGATGATCTGAAGTGGGGAGGGGGTCGTTGGCGTGGCGGCGGGTGGCCGGTGGTCGAAGAAGAAGGAGAGCAGGGAGGGGCGGCGGTTGTGGGAGAAAGAGGGAGAAGGATTTAGGGTTTGGGTAAATTAAAAATCTGATTTGGGTCTTTGGGTAATTAGAATTAGGCTAATGTTCTGGACCGTTGGATGAAGTGTCATCAACGGTCCAGATTACACGATGGGAGATGGGGCGGTTCAGGGTGACGGGGCGGGTCATGGGTTTTGGGCTGGTATAATTTGGAGAGGTCTTTGGGTAATGAACATGTGGTCCAAGCCCAAATCAGATTTTCTCTTAATTATTTCCTTTTCTCTTCTCTTTTAATTTTAATTCTCAATTTATTAAAACAAAAATTCTAATTTCACTACAAAATCAATTAAATTATAAGAAATACTAATTAAGTTATATTAACAATTAACACAATCAATTTAAACATCGATTAAATATAAATCACACAATTAGGCATTTAAATGCTAAAATGTAAAAGATGAATTATTTCTTTTGTGATTTTCGTTTTCGTAAGATAAAATTAATTACTCCTAATTTCAAACTAAATAAGAAATGTAAGCATGACATATTTTTGTATTACTTTTTTTTTTATTAATTTAAACACATATAATCACGTATATACAAATGCAAACAAATACCAAAATAACACAAAAATTCACAAAAAATACACACCATAAAATAGACAATTTTTGTTTTGATTTTGTGGGAGTAATTCATGTTAGGCAAAAATCACGTGCTCACAACAAGTAGCAATTATACTCAACTCTTATTCCCTCAAGCTAGGGTAGACCAAACACTTACCTCGCTTTGCAACCAATTCAAAATTTCCAATAAGCTTGACCGAGCCTTTGCTTCGGAGGCCTCCTACATATCCTGGGCTAAACAGGAATCAGGTCAATGTAGTTCGGGAAGTTTTGGTAGCTGGGTCTACCGTGGACTGACACTTTGCTGTTACTGTTGCTATCGTTGCTGCATGTTGCTGCTTACTGCTTACCGATCTCCTTATTACACCAAAAGAAATTAAAGCTGGACTAGCTATGCTATCAAACTATGAGTTACAAGATTCCTATCTATGATTCTCTTGAAAACTTGATCTTGAATCTTAATGATTTGCGGTAGACCTCGATCCGAATCTTGATGCTCCACAAGTTGTACGTGTTTGTTTATTTCTGTAACATTGAGTGAAACGGAGTCGGCGGAGCTTGTTACTTCAATCATCTTCTGAGCAATCCGCGCCTTTGTTTACTCCAACGTTTGAAATCTTTTCTTTCGGTTCTTTTCTTCTTTTCTTCACTCTGGATTGATGTCCCATTTGTAGGTTATCTCGATCCTTACATCCCGAGGTCAAACCTATTTAGACAACAAAACAAACAAACGAACGAAATTTTTCTCCCCCAGTTTTGCTAGGAAAATTTCGTGAGTTAGTTGTGACACAGAAAGTGATTAAAAGACTCTTTGGTATTGGGTAAGAAAGTCATGGTTTCACAAACGTTCAACGGCTTTCTGGCCGGGATTTTGTAGAAGAGTTTCACAGCTTTCTGTCCGGAATTCAAACAATGTCTAACGGTTTTTGGCCGCTAGAACCTCGGTTTTTTGGCCGGGGTCAAAACAAATGACTCCGCAGTTTTCCGACTGGGGAGATCCTCGGTTTTCTGACCGGGATAAAAGTTTCACGGCTTTCTGGCCGGAATTCAAACAATATCTAACGGTTTTTGGCCGTCAGACCCTCGGTTTTTTGGCCGGGGTTAAAGTAAATGGCTCCGCAGTTTTCTGACTGGGAGATCCTCGGTTTTTTGACCGGGGATAAAAGTTTCACGGCTTTCTGGCCGGAATTCAAACAATATCTAACGGTTTTTTGGCCGTCAGATCCTCGGTTTTTTGGCCGGGGTAAAAGTAAATGGCTCCGCAGTTTTCTGACTGGGGAGATCCTCGGTTTTCTGACCGGGGATAAAAGTTTCACGGCTTTCTGGCCTGAATTCAAACAATATCTAATGGTTTTTTGGCCGTCAGATCCTCGGTTTTTTGGCCGAGGTAAAAGTAAATGGCTCCGCAGTTTTTTGACTAGGGAGATACTCGGTTTTTTGACCGAGGATAAGAGTTTCACGGCTTTCTGGCCGGAATTCAAACAATATCTAACGGTTTTTTGGCCGTCAGATCCTCGGTTTTTTGGCCGGGGTAAAAGTAATGGTTCGCAGCTTTCGATCGGGGAGATCCTCGCTTTCGACCGGATAAAAGTTTCACGGCTTTCGGCCGGAATTCAAACAATATCTAACGGTTTTTGGCCGTCGGATCCTCGGTTTTTTGGCCGGGTAAAAGTAAATGGTCTCGCAGCTTTCGATCGGGAGATCTGTTTTCTGACCGGGATAAAAGTTTCACGGCTTTCTGGCCGGAATTCAAACAAATTCTAACGGTTTTTTGGCCGTCAGATCCTCGGTTTTTGGCCGGGTAAAAGTAAATGGCTCCGCAGTTTTCTGACTGAGATCCTCGGTTTTCTGACCGGGGATAAAAGTTTCACGCTTTCTGGCCGGAATTCAAACGATATCTAACGGTTTTTTGGCCGTCGATCCTCGGTTTTTGGTCGGTAAAAGTAAATGGTCCGCAGTTTTCTCTGGGAGATCCTCGGTTTCCGACCGGGATAAAAGTTTCACGGCTTTCGGCCGAATTCAAACAATATCTAACGGTTTTTGGCCGCCGATCCTCGGTTTTTGGCCAGGGTAAAAGTAAATGGCTCCGCAGCTTTCGACTGGGGAGCTCCGTTTTTCGACCGGGATAAAAGTTTCACGGCTTTCCGTCGAAAGACCCTCGGTTTTTTCGACCGGGTCCAAACAGATATTGGATCGATATGATTTGATTCTCTTTTTTCGGAGTTTTCATTTTCTTTTCTTTCTTTCTTTTTTTTTTCGGCCTTCTTTTAGGCGTTCTTTTTAAACATCAACAAATGCATAGGATAAATCTCTAAAAGAAACTTACCTTTTTATGTGTTTTCCTTGTTCCAAAGCCATTTCAAAGCTTGCGTATTTCACTTATTTGAGTGGTACCTTCTTCTTGCACAATTAAACAGACCTGCTTTCAACAAAGAACATTTTATCAGTTGAAAAAGTGGTTGGCTTTGCGGCCTTGGTTATCTTCATTGCTTGATCTTTTCCCCATTTCCATTGAGAAGTTTGCTACCAATTGTCTTTGGGATGACTTCTTTTCGAACTGACCGGGTTCATTCCCGGAATTCCATGGGGATTTTCCGTGTAGGTTCTATCCTTCTGCCTTATTCTGTCTCTTCTAAGACCTTAACCTTTGATTTCCGTTTCCTTTCTAAAACTCTTTTCCTTTGGAAACAATCGATCATTACGATCCAATCGTGGATTGTAACAATACACTACTGAGGCTGTTTTTCTTTTCTTCTTTACCAGGCGGAGTCCTGTAAAACCGGTCCTGTCACCTTCCTTTGTAATATTTTCAGAATTAAAATTAAACCGAAAGGGATTCAAAGAAGAAGAATGAATCAAAGAATGGAAAAACGTATCAAAGATAGAGGGGTCCCTTTCGAGGGAGAAAAGAAGGACTTATCTGAGGTATATGCTGACTTTAACCAACATGACATGCTCCTCGGACTAGATGCTTGATCGTCACAAAACTCCCATTTTCTTATGAACCAAAACGGGTCTATATTTCCGAGCTAAGGAGCCGTGCCAAGACCTCTCGTGGTGAAACAAACTTTTCGGTTGATAGCGCCCTTTGCGGGTTTTCGCCAATCGACCTCTCTCATTTCTCTTCTTACCATCGCCAGATAGCACTCTTTGCGAGTTTTTACCAACAGGCTCTCTCATTTTGTATTTCTCTACTTCCATCGTCTTATGGTGCCCGAAGGTTTTCACCAATAAGACTCTCTCATTTTATTTATCTACTTCCATCGTCTTATGGTGCCCGAAGGTTTTCACCAATAAGACTCTCTCATTTTATTTCTTTTCATTCCAGGAACCCCGGATCGCAACAATGATGTTTTCACAACTTCCAATCGATCTTGAAGGAATTGTACTCGGT
Organism: Nicotiana noctiflora; assembly: GCA_032618575.1. Classification (NCBI taxonomy): domain Eukaryota; kingdom Viridiplantae; phylum Streptophyta; class Magnoliopsida; order Solanales; family Solanaceae; genus Nicotiana; species Nicotiana noctiflora. The sequence continues at coordinate 131,620 of JASVEL010000756.1, read as the reverse complement.
TCGGGTAACAAGAATTGTAAACAAAATTACAACTTTGGAATTATCTTGACGGATCTTAAACCGAATCGAAAATATCATCTGCCCCAGTTTCATTTTTGGGGAAACCGGGATTTTTGATTTGGTGTGACTGAACCTCAGGGAGAGGTTGCCTACGTATCCTTTCGGAATCAAGTCAGAACGTAGTTCAGGAAATTTGTTTTTTTTTTTTTTTTTTTTTTTTTTTTTTTTTTTTTTTGGTTTGGTTTGGATTCCAAAGAGGGTAGCCAAAGAAAAGTAACCGGCTCAAAGGGTTTACAAAATGGTTGGTAGTGTTTGGGTAGCGGGAATAAAAGCCTTCAATCATTTCGACTTGTGAGGACCTCATTGAAGCAAGTTCAAACATAATACCTTTTCACAGCATCTGCATTCACAGCCGTTTCAGGATCTTTTCCTTCCATGTCTCCCAAGTATAATGCTCCTCTTGGCAGTATCTTCCTAATGATGTATGGTCCTTTCCAATTAGGAGCGAATTTTCCTTTCGCTTCCTCATGATGTGGAAGAATGCGTCTTAAAACCAACTGACCTACTTCGAAATTTCTCGGTCGTACTTTCTTGTTGTAAGCACGAGCCATTCTCTGTTGGTACAGTTGTCCATGACAGACCGCAGCCATTCGCTTTTCATCAATCACGGTCAATTACTCCAAATGAGTCTTAACCCACTCGATATCTTTGATTTTTGCTTCGACGATGGTTTGGAGCGAAGGAATTTCTACCTCCGCCGGTATCACAGCTTCGGTTCCATAAACCAACAAGTATGGGATGGCTCCTACGGATGTTCACACCGTAGTACGGTATCCCAGTAAAGCGAACGGTAATTGTTCATGCCATTGTCTAGAACTTTGGATTGTCTTTCTCAAAATCTTTTTAATGTTTTTGTTTGCTGCTTCCACGGCACCATTGGCTTTGGGCCGATAAGGGGTGGAGTTCCTATGCGTTATTTTGAATTGCTCGCATATTTCTTCCATCAAATGACTGTTCAAATTCGCAGCATTGTCCGTGATGATAGTTGTGGGTATACCAAAACGACAGATAAGATTTGAGTGTACAAAATCCACCACCGCTTTCTTGGTGACTGATTTGAGAGTGACGGCTTCGACCCATTTTGTGAAGTAGTCGATAGCCACCAATATGAATCGGTGTCCATTCGAAGCTTTTGGCTCAATCGGGCCGATGACATCCATTCCCCAAGCAACAAATGGCCACGGCGCTGACATAGGATGCAGCTCAGTTGGAGGTGCATGAATCAGATCTCCATGTACCTGACATTGATGGCATTTTCGGACAAAACCGAAACAATCTTTCTCCATGGTCATCCAATAATAACCTGCTCGAAGGATTTTCTTGGCTAAGACATACCCATTCATATGAGGCCCGCATACTCCTGCATGTACTTCGTGCATGATTCTTCCTACTTCTTCGGCATCAACACACCTTAAAAGGTTAAGATCTGGGGTTCTTTTATACATGACCTCGCCGCTCAAAAAGAAACCACCTGCATGTCGCCTAATGGTCCTCTTTTGATCTCCAATAGCATGTTCTGGGTATTCTTGCGTTTTCAGAAATCTCCTGATATCGTAATACCATGGCTTGACGCTTGGTCCTTCTTCGATCGCATTGCAATAACCGTGGCTTTCTCTGATTTGAATTTCCAAGGGATTGACATGGGCGTTGCCCGGATAAGGTAGCATTGAAGCTAAAGTGGCAAGTGCATCGGCTAGCTCATTGTGACATCGTGGGATATACCTGAACTCTATCGATGCAAATCGCTTGCCAAGAATATTCACGTGCTGTCGGTAAGGGAGGAGTTTAACGTCCCGAGTTTCCCATTCACCTTGAGATTGTTTGATAATTAGATCTGAATCTCCCATGATCAACAAATCTTCGACACCTTGATCAATTGCCATGTTCATACCCATGATACAAGCTTCATACTCAGCCGTATTGTTTGTGCGGAAGAAACAGAGCCTAGCCGTGGCCGGATAATGCTGACCAGCAGGAGAGATCAAGATTGCCCCGATCCCTACACCTTTAGCGTTTACCGCCCCATCGAAAAACATTTTCCAAGCATGACTGTCTTCCGAAACAACTTCTGTCGTATTTACCTCTTCATCAGGAAAGTAGGTATTCAATGGTTGATACTCTTCGTCGATCGGGTTCTCGCCAAATGGTCTGCCAATGCTTGGGCCTTCATTGCCGTGCGAGTGACATAGACTATGTCAAACTCAGTGAGCAGGATTTGCCACTTTGCCAATCTTCCGGTGGGCATCGGTTTCTGGAATATATACTTCAAAGGATCCAACCGAGTAATGAGGTGAGTCGTATGGGCTTGGAGGTAATGTCTCAATTTCTGAGCGACCCAAGTTAAAGCACAACACGTTCTTTCCAGCAAAGTGTACTTGACCTCATAACTAGTGAATTTCTTGCTCGGGTAGTAAATCGCTTGCTCTTTCTTCTCTGCCGCATCACGTTGTCCGAGAACACAACCAAAAGAGTTTTCCAAGACTGTTAAATACAAGAAAAGAGGTCTCCCTGGCTCTGGCGGGACTAAGACTGGAGGGTTTGACAAATATTCTTTGATCTTGTCAAAAGCTTCTTGGCATTCAGTTGTCCATTTGATTGCAGCATCTTTCTTCAACAACTTGAATATGGGTTCACATGTGGAAGTCAATTGAGCGATGAACCTACTGATGTAGTTCAGTCGGCCTAAAAGACTCATTACATCTTTCTTTGTTTTGGGGGGAGGTAGATCCCGGATGGATTTTATCTTTGTGGGATCCAATTCAATACCTCTTCTACTGACTATGAAACCCAAAAGTTTACCTGACGGGACTCCAAAAGCGCATTTGGCCGGATTCAGTTTCAAATCGTACTTCCGCAACCTCTCAAAGAATTTCCTCAAGTCTCTCACATGATCGCCTTGAGTTCTGGATTTGATGATCACATCGTCCACGTACACCTCTATTTCCTGATGCATCATGTCGTGGAAAATGGCAGTCATAGCTCTCATGTATGTTGCTCCCACGTTTTTCAAACCGAATGGCATGACTCTGTAACAGTAAGTCCCCCAAGGTGTGGTAAAAGCAGTCTTCTCGGCGTCCTCTTCATCCATCAAGACTTGATGATATCCCGCATAACAATCCACAAATGATTGTATCTCATGTTTGGCACAGTTATCAACAAGAATGTGGATGTTCGGTAAAGGAAAGTTATCTTTAGGACTCGCTTTATTCAAATCTCGGTAGTCAACACATACTCGAGTTTTTCCGTCTTTCTTTGGCACGGGCACAACATTAGCCAACCACGTGGTGTATTGTACCACTCGGATTACCCCCGTTTTCAACTGCTTAGTGATTTCTTCTTTGATTTTATCACTGATGTCAGTCTTGAACTTTCTTTGCTTCTGTTGCACCGGGCGACAGTCAGGGTAGATTGGTAATTTGTGCACCACTAGATCGGCTCCTAATCCTGGCATGTCATCGTAAGACCAAGCAAACACGTCTTTAAATTCAAACAAGAGTTGGATTATTGCATCTCGTGTTTTCTCATCTGTGTGGATGCTTATCTTGGTCTCTCGGACTTCTTCATCACTTCCCAAATTAACCGGTTCGGTGTCATTCAAGTTTGGCTTAGGTTTATTCTCGAAATGTTCCAATTCTCGATTTATTTCCCTAAAAGCCTCATCTTCATCGTATTCCGGTTCTTGGTTCATTATTTCCAGATTAGGTGGCGTGTTCGGATTTGAGCATGAGTTCCGCAAGCATGTCATGTTATTTAAAGCCGCATTATTAGGACTGAAAAGGAAGAATAAATAACAAAAATTAGAAAGAGTGCAAAAGTAAGGAAATATTTATTTTATTTTCTTGGAATTTTCTGAAAACAAACAAAATTACATTGGGGAAATCAAAAATACAAGAAAACAAAGAAAAACATCCAAGCTACATCCTGAAGTAACTTGTGATGAAGGAAAAATGACAGGACAAATCTACCAGAACTCCCGCCTGATTGGGAAGGGTGTGGCTTTCCAATTTTGCAATTTAGCTTCAGGGCCCACATACAGCACCTCAGCGGTGCTTGTTCCTTCTCCCGATTGGACCATATTAACATCATAGAGCATTTGCCTCATGGCCCCACATATGTCTTCAATTTCCTCCGTTGTAAAGACCTCGTCTTCTTCTTCTTCACTGTACCTTGGTCGGACAAAAGTTTGGTACAGATGCGGCAATGGTTGCGGCAGAACCCATCCTTTCTCCTTTCTCTTGTTGGCCCATATTTCATCTTCATGGGTTGGGCGAAAGCCCACTCCGAAAAACTTTTCAGCTACAGGTAAAGTTATCAGCTTCGGCACTCCTTGTAGGGACTTTCCCAAACCTTTTCCCTGCTGGAAGCCATGTTTAATCATTTCTTTCGCCACCATGATGGAGGCATTAGACAAAAAAGGTTGGGGGAGAGGGTTCCCTTCTTCGTGTTGATCCGCCAACACAATCTCGAAAGCTTGATAGACAATGTTTTCGCTTCCCGCTTCCGCTTCCAAGCAAGGTATGGATGGATCTCGATAAATTGATTGCTCATCTTCCCCGTGGACCACGATCTCTTGTCCCTTGTGCTCAAATTTCAACATCTAATGGAGGGTAGAGGGCACAGCTCCGGCCGCATGAATCCATGGTCTCCCTAGAAGAAAATTGTAAGAAGTGTCCATATCCAAGACTTGGAATGTCACTTCGAAGTCCACCGGGCCGATGGTCATAATCACATCAATCTCTCCGACGGTATCTCTTTTCACACCGTCAAAAGCTCGCACACATATGTTGTTAGGCCGAATCCTTTCAGCTCCGATTCCTATGCGGCCGAGAGTGGAAAGCGGGCATATGTCTACCCCTGAACCCCCATCAACCATGACCCTCTTCATATAGTAGCCTTCGCTTTTGACAGTCAAATGTAAAGCTTTGTTGTGGGCGGCACCCTCCAAAGGCAAATCAGCTTTACTGAAGGAAATCTGATTGATCGCGAAGAATCTTTCTGTCATCCTTTCAAGTTGTTCGGATGAAGTCTCAATAGGCACGTATGCCTCATTCAAAGCTTTTAGCAAGACCTTTTGATGTTCAGTAGACTTCATTAGAAGGGACAACATCGACACCCGCTCTGGGCATTTACGCAGTTGGTCTATCACCTCATAATCAGGCATTTGCATCTTTTGAAAAAAGACCTCTGCCTCTTCAGCACTTACAGGTTTCTTTGACGGAAACGCCTTTGTGTGGCGTTATTTACCTCCTGTATGTTTAAGTACTTCTGTCCTAAGACACTCTCAGATGAATTTCCCACGATCTCTTTCCCTTTGCGCGTAACAAATGTTCGTTGGTAGCTCCAGGGTACTGCGGATGGATCTGTCATTGGTTTTTGTTGCACGCGTGCAATAACCACAGGTTCATCTGGTTTTCGGGCCACATAAGTTCCCTTTGGTACATACATTGATGTTTCTCTCTTTAAATGGAACTTCTTGGGGGCACCTATGGACAATGGTTTTTCCACTCTACCTCGTGGAGGTAAAGGACTCCGCCCTTCTGAGACGATGCTTTCAATTCAATCGTCTTTTCGGATTTGGTTTCAAGAGCTTCAACCTTTTTCCTCATTTTCTCTTGTTTCGGGGTAGCCTCAGGACGCTTCTCTATGTTGGCGATGGCGATTATCGCTTTCAAAGCCGGGTCAAATTCTTTGTCGTCACAAATCATCCGAATCACCGGTCCGTTGTTGTGGGCTGGTAATGGGTTGTTTGTCACATTTGGGATGTCTTCATCTGCGAAGACGATCCTCCCTTGATTGATCAATTCTTGCACTGCCTTCTTTAACGTCCAACAATTGTCGGTACTGTGTCCTTCAACACCCGAATGATATGCACAGTATATTCCCCTCTGGTAGGCAGGAGAGTCTGGATTCTGCCTGTTCTGCGGAACAGGCTGCAATAGGTTTTCTTGCCCGAGTTTTGGGAAAAGAGTGGAATACGGCTCCCCAATTGGTGTAAAGCTCGTTTTGGGTTGCTCACGGTGGCGAGCGTTATTTGGCCGTGGATTATACTGGTTTGGGTAAGGAGGTTGGTTTCTCTGGAATGGAGGTGGATTCCTGTTGGCTGGTGGCTGTGGCCGTGCCTGAGGTTGAATGTTCATGACCGCATAGGGTGGAGGCGGAGGAGCATAAGCCATGCCGTGATGTGGATAGTAATGTTGGGGGACCCTGTCGGAGAATACCTGCCTTGAGGTTCGATATCTCCTGTCTTCTACCGCTGCCATAGCAGATTCTTCTTTCTTCTTGCTTCGGGGCATCCCTCCAGACCCGCCTTGAATGGCTTGGGAAGTTGCCCGAATGGCCGCTTGGCTCAAAATTCGCCCTGTTTTCAAGCCATTTTCTACCATTTCTCCGATCTTGATAGCTTCGGCGAAAGGTTTTCCCATCGCCGACATCATATTTTGGAAGTAATCGGGCTCTTGAGCTTGGAGAAAAGTCGTGACCATTTCAATTTCGTCCATGGGGGTTTCACCCTGGACGCTTGCTCTCGCCACTTGATGGCATATTCTCTAAAGCTTTCTGAGGGCTTCTTTTTTAAGTTCGATAGAGAATTCCTGTCCGGCGCAATATCGATGTTGTATTGGAATTGTTTTACAAAATCTCTGGCCAGATCATCCCAGATGTGCCATCGAGATATGTCTTGATCCATATACCATTCGGATGCTATTCCGACCAAACTTTCTCCGAAATACGCCATCAACAATTCTTCTCTACCGCCGGCACCCCTCAATTGATTGCAGTATTTCTTCAAATGAGCAATGGGGTCGCCATGTCCATCGTACTTTTCGAACCTTGGTGTCTTAAAACCTGATGGCAAATGGACGTGCGGGAACATGCACAGATCGGCGTAAGATACACTCTTCTGTCCACTCAGACCTTGCATGTTCTTCAAGCTTTGTTCCAAACTCCTCATTCTTTTTGCCATCTCATCCTGCTCGGGGGTCTTTGGATTTTGGCTCGGTAGGAACTCATATCGAGGTGGCTGAGAATATGTATTGGCTGCAACCTGGGTATGGTCCCGTGTAAGCGGTGGTGCTGGGAATGTAAAGGATGAGGAGTCGAAGAAAGGAGCATGTGCGGTGGGGTGCGTTATGATTGGAACTGGCAATTCAACTGACGTTCTTGCAGATGTATCATGTGGTGCTACCCGAGGATGGGATGTGGAGGGTGATTCAGAGAGGTTTGTAGCATTGGAATACCCGAACAGAGTAGGCGGGTAATTGATGGGGGTATTTGAAATACCGCTTGACCTGAGAAGAATTTCAGGGAACCCGGGGACCAGACTCGGGGGCTCTTTCCCGTTGTTCCAATCGTCCAACATCTCGAGCATGCGGCAACGCAGCATTCTGTTTTCTTCTGCAGCTGCTGACTCAGTAGCCAGGACGGCTGACACAGAACTCTCTTCCAAAACGGGAACGGTTGATAGGGGGATTTCTGAAGACATGTTGCCACTTCTTTTGGACCTTGTGAAATAAGGATGGACACTTTCTTTTGATTTAGCAACGGGTTGCTGAACTTTTCCTTTGGACCTCGTGAAGTATGAATGTGAGGCAAGATTACCACAAAATCAACCACCTTTTTCTAAAACCCGGAGTTTGGCAAACAAACGGTTAGTCTGAAACAACATAACAGATAAGTAATCTCACGTTGGGTGTGATGCACTTATACATTTGATCGTGTCGCTACTTGTAATCGATTGTAATGCGTTATTCCGGCTTATTTTTTCCTTTGCTTTCATATTCTTCCCCTCTTTATCAATTTTCTTTTACACTCTTTTTTTTTTCGTTTTTCTTTTTTTTTTTTTTTTTTTTTTTAGTGATGGTCGAATCTTATGTAGATTGCCTACGTATCATGTCCCCGCATGAATCAGACCGGGCGTAGTTCGGAAAACCGGGAATTGAGTAAATCAACTAATTCTTGAAAGAAATGCTTTAAAAGAAGAAAGGAAAATATATTCATTTTTTGCTTATTTTTTTTTTATTTTTTTTATTTTTTTATTTTTGCTTTTTGATTGAAAGACTTCTAAAAATAAAAGTTTATTTGCTTTGGAGTAAAATCCATATTTTTAAATTTTGGTTTTTGTTGAATTTTCTTTTTATTTCATGAAAAGCAGTAGAAAGAACGAAACCATTTTTTTTTTAGTTTTTTTGAACTATTTTTTTACTCTTTTTTTTTTTAATTTTTTGATTTTTTGAATTTTCTAAAGAAAGATTTTAATGAAGGAACTAAACGAGAGTATTTTTTTTTCTTTTGATTTTTTTTTTAAAATTGGGGTCGGAACCGATGAGGTTTTCCTACGTATCTCACATCCGGTGAGAATCAGACCCACGTAGTTCGGATAATCAAGAATTGAGTAAATCAACTAATTCTTGAAAGAAATGCTTTAAAAGAATGAAGAAAAATATATTTTTGATCTTTTTATTTTTTTTTTTTACTTTTTTTTTTTGCTTTTTTCCTTTTTTTTTAAAGAAAGACTTCTAAAAATTATTTGCTTTGGAGTAAAAGAAAAGAGAAAAAATATATTTTTGTTTGAATTTTTTACTTATTATCTCTTCTTCTAAGGAAGAAAGGAAATATTTTTTTTTTTTTGAATTTTGGCTTTTTATTTATTTATTTTTTTTTTTTTTAGAAAAGTACTTCAAAAATGAAGGAAACCCATATTTTTTAATTTTGATTTTTATTGAGTTTTCTTTTTAATTCATGAAAAACAGTAGGAAGAACGAAACCGTTTTTTTTTTTTGAATTTTCTAAAGAAAGATTTTAAAAGGGAACTAAACGAACAATATATTTTTTTTTTTTGATTTTTTTTTTTCTGGGGGTCGGAACCGATGAGATTTTCCTACGTATCTCACATCCGGTGAGAATCAGGACCCGCGTAGTTCGGAAATAAAAGAACTAAATCATTTTAAGAAAAGAAAACAAACTATTTTTAAACAAAGCATTTCTAAAACAAATTATTTTGAGAGAAACTAACCTTATCTTTAATAAAATCAATTTTTTTTTGCATTTTCAAAAAAAAAAATTATTTTCAAAGGAACTAAGAAAATTTATTTGGAATTTTTGCATTTTTCAAAATTATTTTCAAAGGAACTAAACTATTTTTCGTAAAATTAAGAAAATTTATTTGGAATTTTTTTTTTTGCATTTTTCAAAATTTATTTTCAAAGAACTAACTATTTTCCATAAAATTATTTTGACTCTATACCCTGACGTTTTCCACTTCTTCCTTTCTCTTTTTTTTTTATTTTTTTTATTTTTTTTATTTATCTTCCACTTCTTACCTTCTTTTTTTTTAATAACAAACCGGTCGGCATGTAAGATCGAAACAAATAAATGCACACAGAAAGATGCAACAAGTTGGTCTTTGTTTCATGTACACCTGTCCTAGACAAGCCCAACCCCTGTGTTGAGCCTCCTAAGTCAAATATGCACATGATGCAAATAAACGTTCCTATCGGGGATCCGGCATAAGGTTTTGTTATTCTAAGTCATCATCCTGTTGGAAAAAGTGTCTAGACTAGCTTTAACTCGAGCGGACAACTCGAGCCGAAGAGTGTCAGTGCACCGGTAGCATGGCTTTCCGGCTTAATTGACAAAACTCTCCGCCTAAACACGTGTGACTACAAAATCCTTCACCGGGTGCCAAGCACCACAGCTATCTTGAGAAAAACGGGCTATGTCCAGCAAATGCCCGATATTATATTTCAAAAAGACTCAAAAGAGAAAAAATGGGTATCGGCACAATTTATATACAATTCAAAAATATCAAAGCGGTAAAGCAACATTTAGCATATTAGATATAAACATGTAATAAAATCAGATAATAAATAAGCCAAATACAACAATTATTCAAAGCTCGAATTCTTAAACCCTGAACCAGTGGTTCTGGGTTTGTATCCCCAGCAGAGTCGCCAGAGCTGTCACACCTCCTTTTGGCGCGCCCGCTACCCGGGGGTAGGAGCGCAATGGGAGTTTTTCCAATTTAAGTGACAATGTTCGAAACGGGATTATTTTATTTATTTCAGAGTCGCCACTTGGGATAAATTATGGTGTCCCAAGTCACCGATTTATTTAAATCCCGAATCGAGGAAATTTCGACTTTCCAAATGAAGTCTGCGAACCAGAAATTCTAAGTAAGGAATTCTGTTGACCCGAGGGAAGGTGTTAGGCACCCCCGGATCCCGTGGTTCTAGCACGGTCGCTTCAATTATTCTAAATGGCTAAAATTATCTGATTTTTAAAAATGTTTATAAATTAATATGCTTTAATTAAACTCCAAACCGCTCTATTAATTTGAAACCGGACCCAAAGAAAACAAAAACTAATTACAACAGACTCGGACTTTTGACAAATAAAAAATATATATGAATTACTTACTTTGAAACTATGCCGATTAAAGTCGTTGTAATACTAAAACAAGGAATCAATTTATTTGACAATATATCCCTTAAAAATTATTTCTGATTAAAGACCTTATACAAGATAATAGCTTAAAAGATTGCCTAAAACAAAATATAAATTAGTAAAAATTTAATCGACTATGCCGGGTGTGAGTATTTCGTCATGGTTCATTACTTGGCATAAGATTATCCATAATATAGTGCGCTCCAATTTATTTATTTATTTATTTATTCTATTTGCTAGGCTAACCGCTAACGCAATAGGATACCTAATGGTAATCTTAAATCCCTTTTATTGAAATTCTAACGTCTATTTTTACAAATAACTGTATCTTAAACTACAAGCAAACTATGACTAAAAAATGTCGAAAGCATAAATCACTTAACAATCCTAAGTATTTCATCATTTAAGGGAATCAAATAACGCTAGAGGCTTAACATATGAGTTCTTTCAAGTTTCAGTTTATAAACTTTCTACAAAACTTAAATCGAATCAATTCTAGTTGTATAACAAGGTACAGTAAAGCCTCATTGCTAAATCATAGAACAAAACTAAACAAAAGGTAAGAAAAATAAACTATTTTTGCTTCAACATCTTTATATCAACTTCTTTTGTCAATTTGCAATTATTCTCGACCAGTGTGGTTACAAGAATATACCTGGAATTCAAAGCAAAATATGAGGATCAGTGACTTATTTGGCAGTGAACGCAGCAACAAAGCAAACGATAGCAGTAGATTCCAAGCAATGCCAATACAGCAAACAGACCAAACTTAAACACAGCTCAAACTCCCCCAGAATGCAATCCCAGTAGTAACTCAGAATCAGTCACAGACAAGCAAAAACAGCAACCAAAAAAACTCAACAAACCTTGGTGAACTTGAGTTTAAACCAAAAAAAATGGGGCTGGCAGTTTATCAGAACCAAACTAAACTCAACCAGAAAAAAGGGACTTAAATGGAGCAATGAGAGCTAATGTAGTCTAGGATTCTTCACAGATATTGAACTTAAACAGGATTCAACTCCCAAAAACAAAACCTCTCACAATGGTAAGACAAAAGGCTAGTGTATCTCTGTTTTCCTTCTGCCTTTCAATGTTTTCTGTGAGAAATGTTCTGCCAGATGAAGAATTTGTGAATGTGTGTGAATTCCAGAGAATATTCACTGCCTGTGTGTGTATACTGCCAGTCTATCTGTGAGTCTGTCTTTTAAAGAATCTGTAATGTCCTCTTTTATAACCTACAAATCCCAACCAACAGCCCTTCCTTTTCAGTTTCAGATCTGTCCAACACCCATTATTCCCCTTTTTCAAACCTTTTTGAGCTGTATATTCCCTCTCATGTGTATCCTGATTCTAACAACTGACCAAGCACTCAACAAAGCTGAAAATACTCATTATTATCCTCACATTCTCTGATTATTCCACCCTGATTTGTCTAAAGGTGGGATTTATAATTAATCAAATCCTAAAGGTGCAAACTAATGAAATACACTGCTGTCCAACAAGTTTTAACAACTCATTTCCATGTGTATTGCACTTTAAAGGTTGATTTTAGGGCTACTTAAATGGACTAACAGCTATATCCAATTCACAACCTAATTTAGAATTAACAATGGTTCAAAACAAACAATCCAAACAATTAAACTCAACACTCTGAACAAACAACAAACCGAAAGATCTTAAATCAAGCAAACAGTGAACCACTGCTCGGAATTTCAAACAACCAATTTGCGAATTGAAACGACGACATTTGTTAAGTCGAATCACAACATGTATGATTGACAACGAAAAGCCGACAAACAAATTCAACAAATTATAACACCCCAAAGCCGAGAGAAAAGAAGAGAAATGAAGCAAATACGAAACTAAATGTTCAACGACGCTAATCGACGCGAACCTGTATTCAACAACATTGGTAATCAAATAGACAAAGCAAAATTTTAGAATTGACAATTCACTAACAGTGTTCTCGGCCAAAGCAGAGGAAAGAAGGAAAACGAAACTAAATGTTCGACAACGCTAATCGACGCGAACCTGTATTCAACAACATTGGTAATCAAATAGACAAAACAGAACTTTAGAATTGGCAATTCAATGAAACAGTGTTCTCGGCCAAAGAAGAGAAAAGAGAAAAAATGAAGCTAACTAATCGACGACGCTAATCGACGCAAACACATATTCTATATCATTCGATTAGCCGATTACGATATGCGTAATCGACAAACAAATCCGACAAGCAGTGACTACACAATTTCGGACAGCATGTATAAATTCAATATCAAACAACTTAACGATATTAATCAACGAATCGAATTCGATTTACAATTAACCGTTAAATAACGAAGAATAACAACTAACAAATCGACCAAATAAAAGGTCCCAAGAGATGAAGAAAAACAGAAAATTCCTCGAAAATATCCGAAGAATTTCAAACACAAATGAAAAATCCGAAAATGATTAAACTGAAAACGAGATGTAAGAAAACAAAAACAGAAAAATATTAAAAGAAAAAGAAAAATTACCTACGAAAATAGAGAGATCGGAAGCTCAACCGTCTTGGGTTCTTAGAATCGAATGGAACTTAATCGAAGTATTTTCAAATGAAAATACCCCGATTAAAGTCTATTAGATCCCAAATCTTGGTTAATCGGACGAAATCCCTATTTTTTTTTTAATATCTAGGGCTCTTGAATCAACTTGGTATTTGGTATCAATGGGAGGTGGCGGTGCCTGGAGTCGGCTGGTCGTGAGGGTGGCGTCGTGGAAGATGATCTGAAGTGGGGAGGGGGTCGTTGGCGTGGCGGCGGGTGGCTGGCCGGTGGTCGAAGAAGAAGGAGAGCAGGGAGGGGCGGCGGCTGTGGGAGAAAGAGGGAGAAGGATTTAGGGTTTGGGTAAATTAAAAATCTGATTTGGGTCTTTGGGTAATTAGAATTAGGCTAATGTTCTGGACCGTTGGATGAAGTGTCATCAACGGTCCAGATTACACGATGGGAGATGGGGCGGTTCAGGGTGACGGGGCGGGTCATGGGTTTTGGGCTGGTATAATTTGGAGAGGTCTTTGGGTAATGAACATGTGGTCCAAGCCCAAATCAGATTTTCTCTTAATTATTTCCTTTTCTCTTCTCTTTTAATTTTAATTCTCAATTTATTAAAACAAAAATTCTAATTTCACTACAAAATCAATTAAATTATAAGAAATACTAATTAAGTTATATTAACAATTAACACAATCAATTTAAACATCGATTAAATATAAATCACACAATTAGGCATTTAAATGCTAAAATGTAAAAGATGAATTATTTCTTTTGTGATTTTCGTTTTCGTAAGATAAAATTAATTACTCCTAATTTCAAACTAAATAAGAAATGTAAGCATGACATATTTTTGTATTACTTTTTTTTTATTAATTTAAACACATATAATCACGTATATACAAATGCAAACAAATACCAAAATAACACAAAAATTCACAAAAAATACACACCATAAAATAGACAATTTTTGTTTTGATTTTGTGGGAGTAATTCATGTTAGGCAAAAATCACGTGCTCACAATATTAGAAAAGTATTTAATCCTACTTATAAAGGTTGGCCTCGTGCAACAGTTAAGGCCGATATTTATAAATTTAAACACGAATAAAAACAATATTTGTGGTATTTATTTAGTCATATAAGTAATCGAATTTCTATTACCACTGATATTGGTAGAAGTAATAACGATTGTGATTACCTAACTGTTATTAGTCACCGGATAGATGAGGAGTGAATAATGCAAAAACGCATTCTTGCGTATAGAATAATTAATTCTTGTCACACAGGTAAGTTTATCGCTAACACTGTTGGAGATATTTGTAGATATTTTTGCATTAGTGATAAAATAATGACAATTTCTATGGATAATGCTTCTAGCAACACTAGTGCAGTAGGCATTCATACAACAACATTAAATCCTGCATTTAGTAATATATTTCATGTTAGATGTATTTGTCATATTTATCATTTAATTGTCAGTGATGGTATGCGAATTTTAAATTTAGAAATTGAAAAGGTTAGAATGGCTCTTAATTGGCTTTTTTATTCTAACCGTAGAAGTAGACTTAGGGAGTATTTTAAAAAATGTGATGAATATGGCCTTAGAGAAAGAAAGGTTCCTAAACCTTGCCCCACTAGATGGAATTATATGTACGAAAATTTAGTAGTTGCTTACGAATATAGGAACGCAATTAATGCAATGTTCAATTTTTGGGTTGGGGGTGTGGATGATGATGAAATGCTTACAACCCAAGATTAGACAAATGTTAAAATTTTTATATATTTTTTAGAACATTTTCAAGTTGCTATAAATGTATTTTCCGGACAATATTATCCAACTATTTCAAACTGCTTAATTTATATTGCAGCCTTATGTGAATTATTTATGGATTTTTCGGAGGGTGGGCAAATTTATCAGCTGGCTATAAATGCAATGAAAGAAAAGTTTAAAAAATATTTTTTCCCTATCCCCCCTATTTATGGTGTAGCTGCAATGTTAAACCCTACAATGAAATTAGGAGGTCCTCATTTTTGGTATACAAATATTTATAGGGCTTTAGATCTTTCAGTAGAGGAACGTGCTACACTTGCAGATGCAAAAGAATCAATTAAAATTAATACTCAAATAATATATAATGCATACCAACTATCCTTAGAACATTCTAGGCCAAATGTTCCAACCCCTACTACGTCTACTTCACAGTCGTCTAAAAGAGCCGCGGGCTTGAAGGCACTTAAATCTTGGACGGAGTTTAGGGGTTCTCAAGGAGATAGTTATGACGAAACTTCCCATCTAAATGAGCTTCAAGTTTATTTGTCGCAGAGACTTGAGAAGGAGAATCCAGATGGGAGTTTTGAGCTTTTGGAATGATGGAAGTTACGTGAAAAATATTTTCCTATTCTTGCAAGGATGGCTCGCGATATTTTATCAATTCAAGTTTCAACTGTTGCATCAGAGAGCGCCTTCAGTCAAGCAAGACTTAAAATAGGTGATCATAGAGCATCTATGAGGGAGAGCTTGAAAAAATCAGTGATATTCAGAGATTGGATCCGCTCGGAAAGAAGAAACTTTGGACTTACGGAATCACAACCGGAAGTGGATGAAGCTTACGAAGAAATGATAGCTGAACTTGCAGAGGATGCTGCTTCGCCGGGAAAGGTGATGAACAAGCTTCTTTTCCACCACCACCAACGAAACCTCCTCCAAACCTTGAAGGATTTATGAGATTTGTTAGAGATACAATGTAGATTGTATTGTAACTTGTACTTTTGCAAATCTTCTTTAGTTTTTTTTCCTTTTAATGGTGGTATTAGTACCTTGTTGTGCTCATTCCATTGGGGGAAGAAGACTAATAAAGATATGCCATTTTTGGTAATAAAAATTATTACACATTTCTTTGATTCTTTGAATATCTCTTAATACATAATATATATATATATATATATATATATATATATATATATATATATACATATATATATATACATATATATACACACATATGTATATATACATAATATATAGACTTAACATATATACTTAACATATATATACTTAACATATATACATAATATATAGACTTAACATATATACTTAACATATATATATTTAAAATATATACATAATCTATAGACTTCACATATATGTTAAGTATATATGTTAAGTCTATATATTATGTATATATGTTAAGATTACTCCTATTCAAAGATCCATTGATTTTGCTTCTAAGTTTCCTGATGTTATTACTGACAGGACTATGCTTATATATTAACACATAATATATAGACTTAACATATATATACTTAACATATATATACATAATATATATATACATAATTTATCATTATTAAACAAAAATATTTTTACTAAAAAGCCCACGAGGCCCGGCCCGCTAGGCTTAGGACCACATGGGCTTAGGCCCGTTACGGGCCGGTTTTACCCTCCAGGACCGCCAGGCCCGGGACCGCCAGAGTTGAAGCCCGCTAGGCCCAATCCCACGAAGACCGGCCCGTCAGGCCCATTTAGGCCCGGGCCCGGGATACATTACAGCCTTACCCGAATTTGGGTCTGGACATAATAGGACATTCGGTGCCTGACTACATGTGACCGAGCGAACCAAATGGCTGACTGAATGAGTGTGCGATATCATAATATACTGAATGCGGAAGATAAACTAAAACTTGCTAATATACTGAAAGTCTTAATGATATAAATCAAGTATGAAAACACTAATATAAGTCTGAAACATATCTGTAGCCAATATTGCTTAACATTGAAATTATGCGACTCTGTCTAACAGTTACTCTAGTCTATGAAGCCTCTAATGAAGTACTAAAAACATTGGTTGTCTGTAAATATTGAAAGGCCGTAAAGTAATTATAATGCCCCAAAAGAACTGGGGCTCATCAAATAGCTGGTACGAGAATCCTAGTGTTTTGAATCGTCAATCCGTAAATCGTTACCTAGATCGTAAGATGCAGGGTTCAGGCGAAAGGGATGTCACTACATTTGAATTGCACTGATAAGTAAAGCAACAGCAAAAAAAGAATTGTAAATTCCGAAACTAATAACTGAACTAAACAAAGGAAGTAAGGATATGAATATTCTCTATTCTGAATGATGAACTACCTGTTTATCTGAATAACTAAACTATGGCCTCAGGCGCAATATATATGTGCACAAGCTCGTGCCTCGAGCCCAAATATACGTATATATAATTGCAGCTCCAGAGCCAAGAATGCATAAAGCATAAACTGCGGTCTCAGGCCCAAATATGCATAAAGCATAAACTGCAGCCTCCGGCAGTTGTTCAACTTTAGGGATTTAAAATAAGGAACTGAGTATCATACTACAATACATGATACTCAAAGGGATGACAAGCGGTGCGGGGCAGTGCGTGTTCTCTTTTAACCCGCAAAATTTCAATGCACCCCGTCCCGCCCCACATAGAACTTTCACCCCGCGTCCACCTGCCCTGCCCCGCTGGAGTTTTTTTTTCTTTTCATTTTATTAGTTTTTCTTTTTCTAATCCTTTAGCTAGAATTTTTATGTCCATGTGATTTTTCAAATTTCACCATGGTATATACTAAAAATAAAATATTTTAAACTAACACACTGTCTATGTTATAGAAATCAAAATCATAAGAAACTGACCGGAAATATTGTTTCTTAGTTTGGTTCCATTTAGTTAAGAACTTGCAAGATTGTCACGTTTGCGAAAGAACCTGGAGTGCCACAAGATGTTCCAACTAAACTAGGACAGTTCTTCATCACGATAAGAATTTTAAATCTAAAATAATTAAGGACATAAAATTAATATCTCTTGAATATAAATAATAATAGATTATATCATTTTGATTTAATATATGATAGTGCAATCTAGTCAAAAACTTTATATTAAACTGTAAGGATAGCTTCAGTCTTCATAGATAACTGAGAGAAGAAGGTGTAAGCCGAAGATATTAGCATTGGCAGAAAAGTCGAAATTCTGTCAAAAAAAATTAATCTGAACCCGCACCCGCATAAAATTAAAAAAAATTATTTTGACCCGCTCCGCCTCGCTTTGCACCCGCATATACCTAAACCCACCCCGCCCCATATATATTTAAACTCGCACTATTCCGCATCCGCACCGTCCCATTGCCATCCCTAGATACTGGAATACTGAACCATGCTGAGTTACATGATACTGGAATGCTGAATAGAACAAGACAGAGACATGTATTCATGAACTGATTGTAAGAACTGAAGCTTCAACTGTTTATAACATGCAGAGTAATCTAGATTGAGACTAATAGGCATCAAACACAAGTCTATATTAATTACGCAGTGAGCTCACAATGTTTGTAGTGATAGTCATGAACGAATTACGAAGCTAGAGAAATAGAAATTTGCAACTATTCAAGGAACTAAGCTTAACTATATTTCTAAGGCAATTAGTAATGCTTAAAATAAACGTAGTGTAGGGAGAATCTTTAATTTTCTCAAACATAGGGACTTCGCCTCACGTACCTTACTCTAGACTTTTTAAGTGTATCACAATGTTCGTCGTCTCTTTCAACGATAATTAATGGCCATATATATATCGAGAGAAATCAATATTAGCAGTTTAGCACTAATGCTTATTTTTAGTCACTCACGTATTTTCTCAAATACTTGATGGGCATAAAGCTTTATAGCCCTTATTAAATAGTGTTTCTACACCTGGCAACCCATTCTCTTGCTCCTAGATAATTCTAAAATACCAATTTTGCTATAATCAATATCATTCTTCATCACACATAAGATAAATAACACCCTTAATTAATAATCAAAAATCAATAATCCAAATCTATAACCGTTCCTATTTTTTTTATCAAACTCATCAAATCATATCTCATGAAATTAGAGTCAATAATCATTAATCCAATGCTATAATTAATTAGAGAGTGAAGATATTTCTTTTTTGACGTTCAATCCTAGTGAATTTGAGTTTTAGGGTTTTTTCCTCAACTGTGATGTCCTAATCGAATTTGGAGGGTTTAACCATGTTAATAATGTGTTGGAGAATTAAAATCAACTTAGAAATCATGATTAGAACTTACCTTGGATGATGGAGGGACCTTGAAGAAAGTTAGGTTCTTGATAACTTCCATGTCTAGAGCAATTTTGCGCGTTTGGGGTGTAAGGAAAAAGATAGGGGTTTTAAAGCGACCTCCCAGGTGCACTTCCATGCGGCTGAAGGCTCAACCGCACACCTGAATGTATATAAAAGGCATTGGCATTGCCAGAAGTATGCTACCGCGCACGAGACAGCTGGGCGCATATATTGGACATTGTTCAGTAAAATATGCATAACTTTTTGTACAGAAATCAGTTCAGACTCCAAAGTATATCATTCAGAAGGTATTTCAAAGGGATAAAACTTTCATGTTTTGATATTCTCAAATTCCTAACGTAATTTTATTAAATCAGTTTGAAAGATAGACCTTTCATAAACTTAACCAATTTTATCGTATCTTATGCACCTCTATCTTAATTATAGAACAACTATTTCCTCCCATAATCTTCCCGATAGGGCTTTAAATGTCTAAAATATCACATTAATACTTATTTAACACGTCCACACCTAATTTAAATTTATGCAGCATTACAGTTTTGCACTTAAAATGGATAACTCAATCCCCTTACTTTGGCCAGTTTGTTTCTTGGAGACTTGCTCGTAAAGGCTGATGTCACACCTCTTTTTTACGCACCCGCAAGGATGCAAAGAGTTTTTCCAATTAAAGGACAATCGAGATGGGATTTATTTTAATTATTTCAGAGTCGCCACTTGGGAAATTTATGGTGTCCCAAGTCACCGATTAAATCCCGAATCGAGGAAAAGAATGACTCTATTTAACAGTCCGCGAACCAGAAATCCGGATAAGGAATTCTATTAACCCGGAGAAGGTATTAGGCATTCCCGAATTCCGTGGTTCTAGCACGGTCGCTCAACTGTCGTGTTTGGCTTATCTATCTGCTTTTTACAATTATGTACTTAGTGCAAGTTAATATCCCTTTACCGCTTTCATTATTGGTCGTGATTTACGAAAGAGAAAGTTGCTTAAAAATATGCTTTCGAATCACGTCACATGAAATGCACCCGGATCCTCGACATATTCTTATTCAACATTTCGGGGTTTGGATTTGGGTCGCATGAAATGCACACCCGTATTTAAGAAGATAGAACTAAAATATGCGCCCGGATCGACTACTTATTTACACTGTTGAGAAGGGCGTGATATTCGTTAAGAAGCGACGCATCTCAAAATCTAAGTATTTTATATGTACATTTATGAAGGTCGTGCGATTAGTGTAACTATTGGGCGAGGCGCACCTTTGATTCAAATCTAAAGCGAACTACATCCCACCGTATTTTACTTAGGAGTTGATTCCAAATTATTTAAAACTTGCTACGAACCACACCACATGAAATGCGCCTGTGGTTCCTGACACGCTTTATTTGCTCTTGCCCGAAATTGGGGTCGGGTCACATGAAATGCACCCCCGACTCCTTTAATCTAATTACGTCATTCAGTTGAGTAATAACTCCGTAGCTAATCTTGCTTTTAACATATGGTCTAACGTTAACAGATTTGGAGATTACACACATGAGCAGAGAAGATTGAATAGAGATACAACAGACTAATTCAGGTTTACGCGCTTAACTAATGACAGCGTATCTTTGGTCTAGCTACACTTTTCCATAACCAAGACTAGCTATACAAACTTAATTAGAGAATAACAGAACGTAATTGAACATAAGAACTTTAGATGACAACATGTTTCAACAGACATCAAACATAAGCTTCAGGCTTCATTCTTTTCGAACCTAGGAGTTACAACAACAGAGATGTGTACCTGGAACGCGGAAGAACAAAGATGAGTGAGCAGTGGCAATGCAGCAACAGTAACAGGAGAAACAACAATAGGCCAGTAGCAACCAAAGTAAACCAACAGCCACACAAACGACTAAACAGCAGCAACAATAACCAACCAATGGCAACAATGCTAACCAACCAGTAACAAACTCAACACAATAACCACACCAAGAACAATGGACCAGCTAAAACAGTAGCACAGCCACAGCACTGGACCAACAGCAACACAGCTACCAGTGCCAGTCAAAAACCACAATGTGCACAGCCACAGCAACAACACAAGAACAACACTGGGCCAACAACAATATGCACAGCAACACACACGGCCAACAGCAACAATAGATGCAAACAGCAACAACAATACATACGGCCAACAGCAATCACTGGAACTACCACAGCCCTCAGCCACTGAACCAGCTACAACAATGGCACAGCACCACCAACACAAGAACAACAAGCAACCAAATGGCCAGAACACTCAGCTACTGAATCAAAACACACGAAACAGTAACCAAAAACCAATGAAACAGTGACTTCTCTATCCTTTTTCTCTCTGTATCTTGGTTTCAATATTGTCCTCCCTGTTTTTCTTAACTCCCTGCTCTCCCTATCTGTAACTTTGTATGTGTGTATCAAAAATGTCTCTGCTGCCTATTTTTCTCTCCAGCTCTTACTGTCCCTCCAGTGTTCTATCATCCTCTATTTATAGCCAAATCCCTTCTACTTTGGATGGCCAGCAAATTAAACTAAGGCCCTGCCCATCCTACTGCTCCCTTCTGTTTCAGCACTAATAAATGTCTAGGTGTGGGCTTTAGTAAACTAAGTATGAAATGCAGAACCTCGTGGAGTGCCCTGCTGTAATAGCAGGCTCCACTAGGCCATCTTATGGGTGAGGGATTAAACAAATGGATTTATTCAACCCTAATACTACACTCCAGAATCCCACGGCCAGCAAACCCAATGGTAACTTGCAACCATGCTAACATTATCTAGTATAATAAAATCTAATCAATTACAACACACCACAGTGATAACAAATTTAGCCGATAAAACAGTGAATCAAAAATCTCGGGAACAATTGAAACTAAGTATTCGACGACATTTGTTGAATCGATCACAGCATACAACAGGTACAATTGGTAACAAATCAATCGTCGAAGCAGTGATTCGAACATTTCAGTAAACAAATAAGAATGCAGAATTAAACACTTGACAATATTGATCGAGACGACTACGCATTCTATAACTAACATTTTCCAACAACAAACAATAATGAGAATGACCAAATAAGGGTCGTAAGGTGTAGAAGGACAGACCTTTCACAAAAGAAACAAAAGATAGAATTTAAACACAAAAAAAAAGGAACAACTGACGGCTAAACCAAACAAAGAACGCAACAATAACTAAAAATAGAAGAAGATTGAAATACCTAATGAAGACAATCCGAACTCGAACAAACTCGGGCTTCCACGGACTTGAGATTGCATTTTTTGAAGTGAACACGCTTTAATTGAAGTGTTTTTCGAGCGAAAAACACTCCAATTAGAGCCTATTGACTCCAAATTCTTAAAATCGGACAAAATCCCTAATTTTGGAATTCTAGGGTTCTTGGGCTCGGATTTGGGGCTTTTGCGATTCTGGCAAGATTCGAACCAAACCAATGTTAGTGGAGGTGTGGGGGAGGTGTGAGGAGGCTGTGGTATGAATTTGGTGAAGTTTGGCGTAGTTTGGGTTTTGACTCGAATCTTTGAACGAAGATTCGAGACGTTTGGTGGTGATTCGAGGTTAGCGAAGGCTGGGTTCGTAACGGGGGAGGTGAGGGGAAGATTTTGGTATTAGTTTGGTGGCCGTTGGCCTACCGGAACCGCCGTGAGGCGATTTCCGGCAGGCGGAGCACGGCGGAGGGAGGCGGGGGTCAAGAGACCTGGTCTCTGAAGATGGGAGACGGTTGAGGGGGGGTCTGAAAGGGGGGGCGGGGTATGAAAATGAGTTTATATACGAGATATGAGATTGAATCCTGATCGTTGGATCATTTACGATCAACGATCAGGATCCCCTCCACTTAAACCAAACGGTGTCGTTTGGTTAAGTCATAGTCTGAGTGTATTTGGGGATTTATGGATTAATCTGGGCCGTTGGATTATAAAATCCAACGGTCCAGATCAAGCGTTACACAGGCTGAAGCTTGGACGGGTATTTGGGTTGGATCAGAGGTGATTCGTTTGGGCCTGTTTGTTTAGACTAAGACATGGCCCAATTCTGCTCTTTATGATGTATTGTATGTATATGTGTATATATATATATATATATATATATATATATATATATATATATACATATACTAACCTATAACACAACTATTTTTTACTACAATTATCCCACATGACTACATATCACTTAAAAAAATGTAAATCACATAAAAATGCAAAACCTAATGTATATTTTTTTGTCTTTTATTAATAAACATGCACACAAAAAATGTAATTTTAAGATAAAATAACACAAAATCACAAAAATCATGCCTAACACGAAACTATTTTTATTTTGAATTTTCTGGGAGTACTTCTCGGGTAAGGCAAAAATCACGTGCTCACAGCTGCCCCTCTTTGCGCGTAAACACGCAGAGTTTTCGTGCAAAGATAAGTGAGCGGATATAAGCGATTTTGCCCATTCGAGCACTCCATATGAAGCATTTTGGGAAAAGTTTTGACCGAACCTTGCTTCAAAGGTCTCCTACATATCCCTGGCTAAAAGGGAATCAGGTCAATGTAGTTCGGGAAGTTCTGGTAGCTGGGACTACCACGACTGTTGCGATCTCGCTGTTACTGCTGTTACTGTTGTTACTGCTGTTACTGCTGCTACCACCGCTTAGCCGATCTCCTTGTTACACCGTACTAAGCAACAAAAACAAGAAGCTAGACTAAGTTACAGTACTACAAGTTCTCATCTATCCTTTTGACTTGATCTTGTCGCGCTCCTTGCCATCCTGTCTGACTTGGTGTTCCTTCTGATGCTTCTTCTCTTCTGTCAATTGTTATTTCGGCCTATCTTGATTGCCGAACTCCGACCATTGTTTCCTTCTTTATGATCTTTGTACTATTCTCCTTCGCAATCTGAATCTATCTGTTCTGATCCTTGTTGCCTCCCTCTGCTTACGAACTTGGATTCATGCCGGAGATTTCGGTTACATTCAACCGCTCTCCTCAACCAAGTTAAAATAGATCGCCACTCCATTCTCCAGGCGGGCTCCCTGACTTCAACTACTACTTCGAAATAAAATCGCCACTCCACTCTCCAGGCGGGCTCCCTGACTTCAATTATAACTTCAAGATTAAATTGCCACTCCATTCTCCAGGCGGGCTCCCTGACTTCCACTATAACTTTAAAATAAATCGCCACTCCATTCTTCAGGCGGGCTCCCTGACTTCAACTACTACTTCAAAATAAAATCGCCACTCCGGTCTCCTCTTTGTGATCTTCGAACTATTCCGCTTCGAAGATTGAATATATCTTTCTGATCCTTGTTGCTTTCCTTCCGATTATGAACTTGGATTCATGCTGGGGATTTCCGTTACATTCAACCGCTTTCCTCAACCAAATTCAAAAATAAATCGCCACTCCATTCTTCAGGCGGGCTCCCCGACTTCCACTACAACTTCAAAATAAATCGCCACTCCATTCTTCAGGCGGGCTCCCTGACTTCAGCTACAACTTCAAAATAAATCGCCACTCCATTCTCCAGGCGGGCTCCCTGACTTCCACTACTACTTCAAATAAAATCGCCACTCCATTCTCCAGGCGGGCTCCCTGACTTCAACTACTATTTCAAGATAAAAATCGCCACTCCATTCTTCAAGCGGGCTCCCTGACTTTAACTACTATTTCAAAATAAAATCGCCACTCCATTCTCCAGGCGGGCTCCCTGACTTCAACTACAACTTCGAAAATAAGATCGCCACTCCATTCTCCAGGCGGGCTCCCTGACTTCCACTATAACTTTAAAATAAATCGCCACTCCATTCTTCAGGCGGGCTCCCTGACTTCAACTACTACTTCAAATAAAATCGCCACTCCATTCTCCAGGCGGGCTCCCTGACTTTAATTACAACTTCAAAATTACATCGCCACTCCATTCTCCGGGCGGGCTCCCTGACTTCAACTACTACTTCAAAACTAAATCGCCACTCCATTCTCCAGGCGGGCTTCCTGACTTCAACTACTACTTAAAAATTAAAACGCCACTCCATTCTCCAGGCGGGCTCCCTGACTTCAACTACTACTCACCGATTTCATCCTATCTTGATTACCTTCCTTTGCCTTTTGTACCATATCCTTGTTCCTGCATTACCTCTCGGACCACCTTCTCTTCTGAATTATCCTGTCTTGGAATTTCTTTCCCCCGGTCGTATTACTTTTCTTCTGGCTGCTGGGGATATTTTCGAACTGTTTACTCGCCCGCTGGGGGTGATGCTGCTGAGGAAGTATTCTTTGTTTCCGTCACCCCTCATTCTCTTCCTTCTTCCCATACCTCCTCTGGGACTCACGCTTTTGCCTCCTCGAGCAACTTATGGAATGTAATACTGCCGGAGGAATCTCGAAGCCATTGTTTTATTTTCCCCACAACTGCTGGGGGTGATACCAAGCTCAAATATTACCCCATCGTGTCGTCTGGCCTTTCTCAAAACTATTCTGCTCGGAGCTGGTACTTCCCGAAATCTTGTGTTGCTTTCTATCATTATCCTCTGAGTCTTGCTTTCCAGAAAATTTTCGCAACAGGAGAAAATTTTCTGCCCCAGTTTGATAAACTGCTGGGCGGTATGCTTTTCTGCCAACGAACCCTCTTTTCCTGCTTTTAAATCAAAGAAAAATTGTTAGTTTCAAAATGCGGTGAGTGGTCGTGC
Organism: Nicotiana noctiflora; assembly: GCA_032618575.1. Lineage (NCBI taxonomy): Eukaryota > Viridiplantae > Streptophyta > Magnoliopsida > Solanales > Solanaceae > Nicotiana > Nicotiana noctiflora. The sequence goes on along the minus strand of JASVEL010000756.1, from coordinate 105,785 downwards.
CACTCTTGTTGGGGCCGTTTTCTTTTCTCTTTCAGCTGCTTGGCCTCTCTCGACCTTTGGGGGCGACGTTGACGCTTGCTGGGGACGATGCTTTTTCCACGAACGACCTCTCATCTTTCCTTTTATTCCAATCTTTGGTTTGATCCGACTCTTTTAGCCGGTGATCTGTTGCGTGAAATCATCTTTCGGACATGCCACATGTGTCCATCATACTCCATAATTCTTGCGAACCTTCCACTCAGCCTGTCATCCCAATCTTACTATCGTAACGACTTCTGTCTTATTGCCTCGTTCCACGCCTATTCACTTTCAATATACTGCTTTAGGAGACTTGGTAGTAAGCTTTGAAAAATCAACTTTCGAAAATGAAAGAAAGGAAAAGAATATTGACCGCAAATGACAAAAGAAGAGAAAAACTTTTCTGAACTCAAAAATAGGAAAACTTATCTGAATGTGTGCCTGATCCAATGGTTATGCCGCGCCTTTGAGATTAAACTACCCGGTCTATTCATGTCAATCACTTTCTGATGCCGCGTTCTGCTAGAGGTAAACGGATGTCCAAACCTTGTTTCATGCAGACATCTTGTAACCATCTCGTCCTGTCACCTCACAGTGCCCTTCAAAGGGTTTTCACTAATGAGATTCTCTCATTTCTCTCTATCTCCCGTCGCCTTAGGGTGCCCGTAAAGGTTTTCACCGTAAGACTCTCTCATTTTACTTCTCTCAACTTCCTTCGCCTTAAGGTGCCCGCGAGGGTTTTCACCGTTAAGACTCTCTCATTTATGCTTTCTTTCCCCGCGGCGGGGTATCACCCCTGAGATTTCTTCTAGAGCGTTATCCCCTTTCGGCTTGCATCCTGGATTCAATCGGGGGTCGGGATGTCACTCTTGGCTTTCATTCTCATGACTTGGCACTTCTCAAATACTGATCGAGAGGTCTTTCTGGTTCTTAATATGGTTTCTGCGCGTGAGGCCGAAGAAAGGGGTTTAGCCTCAACGGTTAGCTTATTACAACTTTCGGAATCCACACTATCTTTCCAACGAAACAATGACTTCTGGCCCCAGTTTTGTTGCTTGGGGGATTTTTTGATTTTTATTTTATTATGACCGAGCCGTGTGGCGCCTACGTATCCTTCTTGAGGAATCAGGTCGAACGTAGTTCACTTTTCTTGTATTACTTCTTTGTTTCTTTTCTATTCTGTTACACATCTTCCTTGATGATTCCGAAAGAGGGTATATGAAAGAATAATTAAGGCTCAAATGGGGAAACAAAGGTTAAAGTGTTTGGGTAGTAGAAAAATTGCCTCTCTCATTTCATTCTCCGAAAAATGCCAAATACACACAAACGAAACCAAACGTTGACAAATGCATTAAAGAATTACACATAATATCTCTTAACTGCATCAGAATTGATAGCCATATCGGTGCATCTTCCCTCGACATCAGTCAGACATAGAGCGCCGTTGGATAATACTCTAGTCACCACAAAAGGTCCTTGCCAATTTGGAGCGAACTTGCCTTTCGCTTCGGCCTGATGGGGTAGAACTCTCTTCAGCACATGCTGTCCCACTTCAAATCTCCTGGGACGTACCTTCTTGTTATATGCTCTCGCCATTCTCTTTTGATACAATTGGCCGTGACATACTGCTGTCAATCTCTTTTCATCGATCAAGCTCAATTGCTCCAATCGGGTTTTGACCCACTCGTCGTCATCAATCTCAGCTTCAGCGACAATTCGGAGGGATGGAATCTCAACTTCTGCGGGTATTACTGCTTCAGTCCCGTATACCAACAAGTAAGGAGTTGCACCTACCGAAGTCCGGACGGTAGTGCGATAACCCAACAGCGCAAATGGTAACTTTTCATGCCACTGCCTAGACCCTTCTATCATCTTCCTCAATATCTTCTTTATGTTCTTGTTTGTTGCCTCGACCGCACCGTTTGCTTTTGGGCGATACGGTGTGGAATTTCGGTGTGTAATCTTGAACTGTTGACATACCTCTTTCATCAATCCACTGTTAAGATTTGCACCGTTATCTGTAATGATCATCTTTGGAATTCCAAACCTACAAATGATGTGGGAGTGTACGAAGTCCACTACCGCCTTCTTGGTCACCGATTTGAATGTTTTGGCCTCCACCCACTTGGTAAAATAATCAATCGTTACCAGGAATGAACCTATGACCGTTGGAAGCGGCAGGCTCAATAGGTCCAATAACATCCATACCCCATGCGACAAACGGCCATGGTGCGGACATTGTATGCAATTCGGTCGGCGGAGAATGAATCAAATCTCCGTGTATCTGACACTGATGGCATCTTCGCACGAAACTTATACAATCCCGCTCCATAGTGAGCCAATAATATCCCGCTCGAAGAATCTTCTTTGCCAATACGTATCCGCTCATGTGTGGTCCGCAAACTCCCGAGTGTATATCCGTCATCACTGTTGTGGCTTGACTTGCATCTATACATCTCAACAATCCCAAATCTGGGGTTCTTTTGTACAGCACCCCTCCACTAAGGAAAAATCCGTTCGCCAACCGCCGAATAGCTCGCTTTTGATCTCCGGTTGCTTGCTCTGGGTATACTCCTAACCTGAGGTATTCCTTGACATCATGAAACCACGGCTCACCATCCACCTCTTCCTCTATCACATTACAATAAGCATGTTGATTCCGGATCTGGATATGTAATGGATCGACACGAACCTTGTCCGGGTGATGTAGCATCGACGCTAAAGTAGCTAGAGCGTCGGCAACCTCATTATGCATCCTTGGGATGTGTCTGAATTCTACTGATCGAAAGCGCTTGGTCAGATCATGCAAGCACCGACGATACGGGATAAGCTTTAAATCTCTGGTTTCCCATTCTCCCTGAATCTGATGTACCAGAAGGTCCGAGTCCCCCAAGACCAAGACGTCCCGTACATCCATGTCCACCGCTAATCGCAACCCCAAGATACATGCCTCGTACTCAGCCATATTATTGGTACAATGAAAACGCAGTTGAGCAATAACAGGATAATGATGTCCTGTTTCAGATATGAGCACAGCCCCTACTCCGACTCCTTTTGCGTTCGCCGCTCCGTCGAAGAAGAGCTTCCATCCTGGATCCTTGGTTAGTTCTAACCCCTCAATTTGCAATACTTCTTCGTCTGGAAAATACGTCCTCAAAGGTTCGTATTCGTCATCAACAGGATTTTCAGCTAAGTGATCGGCCAGGGCTTGAGCTTTCATAGCCGTCCTTGTCACGTATATGATGTCGAACTCCGTAAGTAATATTTGCCATTTTGCTAACCTCCCTGTAGGCATAGGTTTCTGGAAAATATACTTCAACGGATCCAAACGCGAAATGAGGTACGTGGTGTAAGAAGACAAGTAGTGTTTCAGCTTTTGGGCTACCCAAGTCAGGGCGCAACATGTCTTTTCTAGATGAGTGTACTTGACCTCGTGGACTGTGAACTTCTTACTGAGGTAGTAAATGGCCCTTTCCTTCCTGCCAGTAAGATCATGCTGCCCCAGTACGCAGCCAAACGAATTCTCCAAGACCGTCAGATAAAGAATCAAGGGTCTACCTGGCTCAGGCGGAACTAGTACGGGTGGATTTGACAGATACCCTTTGATCCGGTCAAACGCTTCCTGACATTCTGCCGTCCATTCTATCGCCGCGTCTTTTTTCAATAGACGGAATATGGGTTCACAAGTTGCCGTGAGTTGGGCAATAAACCTACTGATGTAATTCAACCTTCCCAACAGACTCATTACCTCTGTTTTATTCTTCGGCGGGGGTAACTCCTGAATGGACTTGATTTTGGATGGGTCCAACTCAATGCCCCGTCGGTTGACGATGAATCCTAGCAACTTTCCTGATGGAACTCCGAATGCGCATTTGGCTGGATTGAGCTTGATGTCGTATCTTTGAAGTCTTTGAAAGAACTTCCTGAGGTCAGCAACATGGTCCTCTTGACGCCTAGATTTTATGATCACATCATCCACGTACACCTCAATTTCCTTGTGTATCATGTCATGGAATACCGTAGTCATCGCCCTCATATATGTTGCTCCTGCATTCTTCAAACCAAACGGCATCACTCGGTAGCAATAAGTCCCCCACGGTGTGATAAAAGCCGTCTTTTCTGCGTCCTCTTCATCCATCAAAATCTGATGATATCCCGCATAACAATCCACAAAGGATCCAATTTCGCGTCCGGCGCAATTATCAATCAGGATATGGATATTGGGAAGTGGGAAATTATCCTTAGGACTTGCCTTGTTGAGATTGCGATAGTCCACGCATACTCTGATCTTTCCGTCTTTCTTTGGCACCGGTACTACGTTAGCCAACCATTCAGGGTATCGAGTGACACGAATGACTTTCGCCTGCAACTGCCTGGTTACTTCCTCCTTAATCTTCACACTCATCTCCGTTTTGAATTTCCGCAGTTTCTGCTTGACGGGAGGATATGCTGGATCCGTGGGTAATTTATGAACCACTAGATCAGTGCTGAGTCCTGGCATATCGTCGTACGACCATGCGAAAATATCTTTAAACTCCATGAGTGTTTTGATCAATTCTTCTCTCAGATTGGGTTCAATATGGACACTTATTCGGGTTTCTTTGACGTCATCCGCATTCCCCAGATTAACGGCCTCGGTATCATTTAAATTTGGTTTGGGTTTTTCCTCGAAGTGACTTAATTCTTCACCGATTTCTTCTACGGCTTCATCATCGCCGTACTCCGACTCACTCTCGTCACTTCTTATTTCATGTGTTATTATTTCCAAACCCGATTGACTTTCTAGACTGGGTTGATTAATCTTTAAGCACGCCATATCATAAAATCAGTTGCAAAGAAAGCTGTTCAGAAAAGTAAAAAGAAGGAAAAATAAACAAAAATTAGACACGAAGGGAACCAAATTTTCGTTAAGGAGAATGGTACAAGGGAAAACAAACTGCAAACTCAAATCAAAAACGAACTAAAAACAAACTGGATTTTACTCTGGGTATAAACCCCCAATACAAAATTTCGAAAGAAAAACACTCCAAGACAAACTACCAAGACTCCTTCCGGACAGGGAGAGGAGTAGCCTTCCAGTTATTCAGTTTTGCCTTTGGTCCCACAAACTGTATCTCGGCGTGACTGGATCCTTCACCATCCTCGAGCATACATACATCTGTGAATAGGTCCTCGAACTTCCTGAAGAACTCTTCGTCTGGCCTGATTGTAGGACCGGGAATCTTTGTCGTTGGATATCCTCTTGCTCCGGACCTGACAAAAGATTGGGAAAGGCGTGGAACAGGCTTTGGGAGCACCCATGTTTTCTGCTTACTCCTCTTTGCTCGCCGGATGTCCTCTGAGGTTGGCTGGAATCCCAAGCCGAAGGTTCCCAAGTTCTCGACCACCGATACCGGTTGTATGATTCCTTGCAGAGATGCACCTAGACCTTTTCCGGGTATGAAACCATGTCTCAACATTTCATGAGCCACCATGACGTCTGCAGTAATTTTTCTGTCATCGGGAATGCATTCCCCTTCTGGAACTCGGTTGGCGGATACCACATCGCAGATCTGGTATACCCATGGCCCAACATCTTCTTCTTTCTCAACAAAGGGGACGATGGTGCCTGGTTGTAGATCACTCTCTCCATGGACGACGATCTCCTGTTGGTCCCACTCAAACTTGACGAGTTGGTGCAAGCTGGATGGAACTGCTCTTGCGGCATGGATCCATGGTCGCCCTATCGGGAGGTTATATGACACCACCATGTCCAGCACCTGGAATTCCATGGTGAACTCCACTGGCCCAATTGTCAAGATTAGCACTATGTCACCAACCGACGCTTTGCCTCCTCCGTCAAACCCTCGAACACATACGCCGTTCTTGCGTACCCTGCCGATGTCTACTTTTAATTTGCCCAGTGTAGAGAGAGGACAAATGTTAGCACTGGACCCATTATCGACAAGGACTTTGGTAACCACCGCCTCTTCACACTTCACCGTAAGATATAAAGCCTTGTTATGCTCAGTGCCTTCCTCAGGCAACTCGTCATCGGTGAAGGTGATCCGATTTGCTTCGAAGATCCGATTGGTGATCTTCTCCAAATGGCTTACTGAGATTTTATCCGGTACATGTGCCTCATTCAGGACTTTCATCAATGCTTGCCGATGTTCTTCGGAATGTATCAGCAAGGATAGCAATGATATTTGCGCCGGAGTCTTCTTCAACTGCTCTAAGACAGAGTAGTCATGCAGCTTCATCTTTTTCAAGAATTCTTCCGCTTCTTCATCAGTCACCGGCTTTTTCAATGCTGCCGGAGTGGTCTTCCTCAATTCCGCAGGGGCAAAACATCTCCCCGAGCGGGTCAACCCTCGGGCTTCACAAACTTCCTCTTTCACCTCCTTTCCTCTGTAGGTCGTTGTAATCCGAGCATAATTCCATGGGACAGCCCGGCTATCAGTTACTGGCAACTGTATTGCTGGCTTGATGATGAAAGGATCCATTCGAACGCCTGCTACCGTCAAGACGGGCTTGGTTGCTACCCCTGGTACAACTATTTTTGCTTCCCCCGGCCTTACCGGTACTTCGTTCACACTTCCCTTTTCTGCTTCCGACCCTCCCGGTATGTCCTTCTTGCAAATGGGTGGCTCATCAAGGCTCGGCCCCTTTCTCATTCCTACCCCGCTGGACTTGATCATCATTACAGTCTGAGAGGTTTTCTCCTTTCCTTCTTCTACCCGTACCAACTCGATCATGTTGGTCTCATGATGAGTTGGAAGCGGGTTTTGATTGATGTTGGGCTCTGTTGGAGTCTGGACCTCAATCCTGCGAGTGTCAATGAGCTCTTGGATGGCTGTTTTCAACCTCCAACACTTTTCCGTGTCATGTCCCGGACATCCTGAGCAATATGCACAATTTACTGAGTGGTCCAGGTTCTTCGGAAGAGGGTTCGGCAGCTTAGCTTCAACCGGATTCAGCAACCCTACTTGCTTTAACCGGTGGAACAGACTGGTGTAAGATTCCCCCAAGGGAGTGAAATTCTTCGGCCTTGGCGCCCTGTCGCCCCTGAATGCCTGATTCGGACGAAAACTAGCGCCCGAGGGGTTTCTGTAAGCTCTTGGGGTTGGGTAATTGCTCTGCGGGTTTGGTGCACGCCACGGTGCATGAACGGGGGGCGCCGAATAGGACTGTGCATGATGGACAGTGAAATGGGGGTCGGGCGCTGGGTAGTAATGTTGTGGGTGGTTGTATGGATTGTGGAAGTAATTTTGGTGGTGAGGCTGGGGCGGGCTATATTGGGGTGCAGGGCCTCTATTTCTGAACCATGCCCCGGATTCGACGGCCGCGACTTCCTCCTTCTTCTTTTTCCCTAGTACTCCTCCAGTACCGCTTTGGATAGCCTGAGTGGTGGCCTTCAATGCTGAATAGCTCATGATCTTGTTGGTTTTCAAACCCTCTTCGATCATAGCCCCCATTTTTATCACCTCGGTGAATGACTTTCCTACGGACGTCACCAGATGTCCGAAGTAGGTTGGCTCTAGTGTTTGCAAGAAGTAATCCACCATCTCGTTTTCTCTCATGGGCGGATCCACCCTAGCTGCCTGTTCCCTCCAGCGGAACCCAAATTCCCTGAAACTCTCGGCGGGTTTCTTTTCTATCTTCAGCAATGACAAACGGTCCGGGACTATTTCAAGGTTGTACTGGAACTGGCCGATGAATGCTTGGGCCAAGTCGTCCCACGTAAACCACCTGCTGGGATCCTGCCTAGTGTACCATTCTAGTGCAGATCCCCCCAAACTCTGACCAAAGTAAGCTATCAGAATTTCATCCCGTCCTCCAGCTCCTCGCATTTTACTACAAAACCCTCACAGGTGGGCTACCGGATCACCATGCCCCTCGTACAGGTCGAATTTGGGCATTTTAAACCCCGCTGGCAACTGGACATCCGGAAACGGGCACAGATCCTTGTAGGCGACACTGACCTGGTTGCCCAAACCGTGCATATTCCTGAAGGACTGCTCCAGGCTCTTAACTTTTCTGATAACTTCCTCGTGTTCCGCACTTTGGAAATGCTTTTCCGGTTCTGCCGGACTATCCCAATGAGGGGTGTGTGGATGTGGTTCAGGAGCCCTGAAGGTAGGCTCGGGAGGATAGTAGGAATTGTCGTGAATTGGAACATGCGGCTCTCCGGCCGGCCTTTGCAGAGGAACAGTGGAGGTGCCACAAAAACAGGAGTGGCTGGAGGAGGATTTGGTTTGGCTGGTGGGATTTGGGCGACATAAGGGTTTTCCCCTTGGTAGTATGGATAAATTGGGGCGCTTGTTGATGGATCAAGGGGTGGATGTTCCGGGGCTGATGCGAGAGTAGGTCGGTGCGGTGAAGACTGTTCCCTGGCCCAGGCCAGGTGCATCTCTGTTATCTGCTGTTTTAACCGGTCTACCTCTTCTTTCATGGCTTGCAACTCTGACTTTTCTTCCTCAAGGCTCTTACCAGAACTAGACATGCTGACTGTAATCGGTCCTTTGGATCTAGTACGGTAGTGATGGCTGGCCAGTATATTCTGTCAAACCAACTGCTAAACTTTTCTGGAAATCAACAAACTTGTTAGTTCACCGAGTTTGACAGATATATTATAGCACGTTGGATGCAATGCACCTAACCAATAACCCTTTCTACATGTACTCTTAACATGCGTCATTCCGGCCCTTTTTTCTTTTTCTTTTCTTTTTCTTTTTTTTTTTCTTGAAAGCCTTATTGTTATTAACCTTCGTGTCTTTTCCTTTCTTTTTAGTGGTGGTCGAATCTTATGTGGATTGCCTACGTATTACGTCCCGCGTGAATCAGACCGAGCGTAGTTCTGGCAACAAGATTGTGGCAAAATTCAGTAACTTTTATATCAAATGAAAACTTAAAGTTACAAAACATGGCTTACAACAATCAACAAAAGAAGTGCTTGACTCGAGAAAGTAAAAATAAAACTACCACCTAGCTTGACCCAAAATCTCAAAATACATTTTAATCAAAAATCTAATGCTCTAAGATTCTTGGGGGCCCGCGAGGCATCATTCGGCCTTGCCGCGGGCCTTGGTGTGAGGTCCTTGTGTAGTTCCCTCAACTCGTCCATGATCCGATGAACATAACCCATAACTGAAGCGAAAAGGTCGGCGCGGGGCATTCTTTCACAAGCCAGGCACTTCATGGTAACATAGTGCCCGATTTCTCCAATCCTGTCCCTGACCATGTCCCTTTCTCCGAGTAGCCGCTCTATCTGCTGGCTTTTCGCCCCCAATCTTCGAGCATTGTTGGTGACTTGATCTAGGAGCCTATCCACTTGCCCTTGCAGTCGGGCCATCAAATTGTGGCAACGGGCGAGGTCTGCTCTGGCATCTTGGGCTTGCTTAAAAACTCACTCCCTGAGGACAACATTTGCTTCCCTCAGGCTAGTGATGATCTCAGTGTAATCTTCTTCCGTCCGTTGTAGTTGAAGTGCATGTTGATGTGCCTCCTTTTTCCAGCTAGCACGGATCCTCGTTGTTTGGGCTTTCGACTCGTCCAATTCTCTTTGGATGTCGGTGACTTGGCTTCTCAAACCCCTTATCAATTTTTCATCCGCCCGACTCCTCAACTGCCTGTCGGCATCCCTTTTTATTTGCTGGATCTGAGCTCTCAAGAAGTCATTTTCTTGCGCCAACTTCTTTTTGTCTCCTTCGTCGGCGGCAGCTTGCATGTTCTTCTCGAACTGAAGGTCCCGGACCTGCTGTTCTATCCTACCGATCTTTGTCTTGTACCCCTCCTCCTTCGCTAGCCAATTCCATTGTTCCTGTGAATCTTCCGTGAACTGTTGAACATGGGCTCTTTTGGAACATTTTCGACGAATCTGAAATCTTTTCCCGAACCACACGTTGTACTTTGGGTCCACCTCTCCCTTAGCTAGTTCCCGGACCATGGTTTTAGGCTCAAGGAACCGACATTCGTGCCACAGCTTTCTAATCTTCTCTTCGGGGCATACGACTCCTGGGCTTAATTCAATGGCGTATTTCCTCAGGTCTTGATCGGTAGGAATAACCTGAAACCTTACTAGTTGACGTAATACACGGTGAGGGACATACGGTTGGACACTGCGGATCCCCATCAGAAGGATATAACACTCCTCGGCTGCCATATATATTACTTCAGTATCGGGCAACCAACCGAACGCCCATTCAATCTGATCGGCTTCTATTGAGCTCAGTCGTGCAAGCCATGCCTCGACGCCTTTAGGGAATACAGCACCCATCATCCGTTCTTCGAAACCCCTGATACAGTTTTTTCCGGTCAACCCATGGTTCATGTATTGTGTTCGGTGATGGAGGTGTTCTTGCATCCATAATTGGAGTAACAGATTGCAACCTTGGAAGAAATTGCCCCCTTCTCGGCATACAGTCAAGGCTCGATAGATTTCGGACAAAACCAACGGGACCACCGTGCTGGTAGCCTTTTTGATTGCAACATCGGCTATTCCTACCAGACTTATCTCTATTTTCTTATCTTCGCGCGGACAAATCACAATCCCCAAGAATGTCGTTATAAATGCTAAGATTCGTCTGGCCTCCCACTTGATTCTATTCCCTGCATGAGTCAGTCCAAGGTTTGACTCTTCAAAACCCCGAGGAGTGCCGTACCGTTGATATAAGAATTGGAGATCGCAACACCCTTTCAACAGATCATCATTTTTCACCTTCCGACTAATGCTCAGCAAATCCAGAAACCCATGTGGAGATACCGGTCTTGGTGAGAGCAGGTATTGCCCTCTTAATTTCCCATTTAATCCTGCATAGCCCGCAATTTCCTCTAATGTGGGCGTCGGTTCAAAGTCAACGAAACGGAACACATTGCGGGTCGGATCCCAGAAAGATACCAGTGTCTTGATGATGTCTTCCCTTGGCTCGATATTCAACAGATCAACCAAACCTCCCAAAATTCTCCCTACGACCTTTTTGCTACTGTCTTCCAAATCGTTCCACCATATACGGAGCTGCTGAGGGACCTCACTAAAGATTGAAAATGATTTATTCTGATTCGTGCTCATCCTGCACATTTATTAAGGTGATTTAAATAAGAAAAACAACTTTGTTTTGCTAAAATAAGTAAAAAAATCAGTTTTTCAATCACGGCCTTTCAACGTCTCGGGGACGAAGGCTTTTTAAGGCTGTGGGGTAAATTGATTGAAATCAAAATTGACCCAAAGGTGGCCGTTTATACGAAATTAGCCTTCCGGCGTCCCTTTCGGGAACGTTCGGAGTTTTTTAAAAACAGCGTCACCGACTTATTTAGTACCAAAGTTAGTTTTGATTTTCGGCCATTTTTTCAAAAAGGTGAAGTTGGACCTGATGGAGGTTGCCTACGTATCTCACATCCAATGAGAATCAAACCCACGTAGTTCGGTTTTGACGAAACAAACGACATTATCTATTTATTCATTTTACTAAAGGAAAACAAATAAGCTATTTCTATCTTAAGAGCAAAACACACACAATATCGCTATTTCTATTTTTTTTTTTTTTTTTTTAATCTCTAAAAGCCGGTCAGCATGCAAGTCTATAACGGATAAATGCGCAAGACAAACAGGATGCAGCAGGATAGTCTGTTCATTTCAGGTCACCTGTCCTAGACGGACCCAACCCCCGTGTTGAGTCCCCTAAGCCAAATGCGACATGATGCAAATAAACGTTTCCTACTAGGGATCCGGCATGAAGCTTTGTTATTCTAGGTTTAAAAACCCGGGTTTATCTGTTCTAGACTTGGCTTACCCGAGCGGACAGCTCGAGCCGAGGAGGAGGCAGCAACCCGGGAATACAGAAGCTTCACCGGTTTTGCAACTTATCCAAACCTCGTTCTAAGATGGGGATTAGACACTATACAGAAAAGAAGTCACACGAAGTGCACCCTTCTTCATGATTTAGAAGACTCAGAGAGGAGATTGGTTTCGGCACAATTTATATGTACAGTTCACAAAATATCAAAGCAGTAAAAACAATATTTAGCACATTAATACAAACATGTAATAAAAATCAGATAATAAATAAGCCAAATACAACAATTATTCCGAGCTCGAATTCTAAAGAACAATCCCCAGCAGAGTCGCCAGAGCTGTCACACCTCTTTTTTACGCACCCGCAAGGATGCAAAGAGTTTTTCCAATTAAAGGACAATCGAGATGGGATTTATTTTAATTATTTCAGAGTCGCCACTTGGGAAATTTATGGTGTCCCAAGTCACCGGTTAAATCCCGAATCGAGGAAAAGAATGACTCTATTTAACAGTCCGCGAACCAGAAATCCGGATAAGGAATTCTATTAACCCGGAGAAGGTATTAGGCATTCCCGAATTCCGTGGTTCTAGCACGGTCGCTCAACTGTCGTGTTTGGCTTATCTATCTGCTTTTTACAATTATGTACTTAGTGCAAGTTAATATCCCTTTACCGCTTTCATTATTGGTCGTGATTTACGAAAGAGAAAGTTGCTTAAAAATATGCTTTCGAATCACGTCACATGAAATGCACCCGGATCCTCGACATATTCTTATTCAACATTTCGGGTTTTGGATTTGGGTCGCATGAAATGCGCACCCGTATTTAAGAAGGTAGAACTGAAATATGCGCCCGGAGCGATTACTTATTTACACTGTTGAGAAGGGCGTGATATTCGTTAAGAAACGACGCATCTCAAAACCTAAGTATTTTATATGTACATTTATGAAGGTTATGCGATTAGTGTAACTATTGGGCGAGGCGCACCTTTGATTCAAATCTAAAGCGAACTACATCCCACTGTATTTTACTTAGGAGTTGATTCCAAATTATTTAAAACTTGCTACGAACCACACCACATGAAATGCGCCCGTGGTTCCTGACACGCTTTATTTGCTCTTGCCCGAAATTGGGGTCGGGTCACATGAAATGCACCCCCGACTCCTTTAATCTAATTACGTCATTCAGTTGAGTAATAACTCCGTAGCTAATCTTGCTTTTAACATATGGTCTAACGTTAACAGATTTGGAGATTACACACATGAGCAGAGAAGATTGAATAGAGATACAACAGACTAATTCAGGTTTACGCGCTTAACTAATGACAGCGTATCTTTGGTCTAGCTACACTTTTCCATAACCAAGACTAGCTATACAAACTTAATTAGAGAATAACAGAACGTAATTGAACATAAGAACTTTAGATGACAACATGTTTCAACAGACATCAAACATAAGCTTCAGGCTTCATTCTTTTCGAACCTAGGAGTTACAACAACAGAGATGTGTACCTGGAACGCGGAAGAACAAAGATGAGTGAGCAGTGGCAATGCAGCAATAGTAACAGGAGCAACAACAATAGGCCAGTAGCAACCAAAGTAAACCAACAGCCACACAAACGACTAAACAGCAGCAACAATAACCAACCAATGGCAACAATGCTAACCAACCAGTAACAAACTCAACACAATAACCACACCAAGAACAATGGACCAGCTAAAACAGTAGCACAGCCACAGCACTGGACCAACAGCAACACAGCTACCAGTGCCAGTCAAAAACCACAATGTGCACAGCCACAGCAACAACACAAGAACAACACTAGGCCAACAACAATATGCACAGCAACACACACGGCCAACAGCAACAATAGATGCAAACAGCAACAACAATACATACGGCCAACAGCAATCACTGGAACTACCACAGCCCTCAGCCACTGAACCAGCTACAACAATGGCACAGCACCACCAACACAAGAACAACAAGCAACCAAATGGCCAGAACACTCAGCTACTGAATCAAAACACACGAAACAGTAACCAAAAACCAATGAAACAGTGACTTCTCTATCCTTTTTCTCTCTGTATCTTGGTTTCAATATTGTCCTCCCTGTTTTTCTTAACTCCCTGCTCTCCCTATCTGTAACTTTGTATGTGTGTATCAAAAATGTCTCTGCTGCCTATTTTTCTCTCCAGCTCTTACTGTCCCTCCAGTGTTCTATCATCCTCTATTTATAGCCAAATCCCTTCTACTTTGGATGGCCAGCAAATTAAACTAAGGCCCTGCCCATCCTACTGCTCCCTTCTGTTTCAGCACTAATAAATGTCTAGGTGTGGGCTTTAGTAAACTAAGTATGAAATGCAGAACCTGGTGGAGTGCCCTGCTGTAATAGCAGGCTCCACTAGGCCATCTTATGGGTGAGGGATTAAACAAATGGATTTATTCAACCCTAATACTACACTCCAGAATCCCACAGCCAGCAAACCCAATGGTAACTTGCAACCATGCTAACATTATCTAGTATAATAAAATCTAATCAATTACAACACACCACGGTGATAACAAATTTAGCCGATAAAACAGTGAATCAAAAATCTCGGCAACAATTGAAACTAAGTATTCGACGACATTTGTTGAATCGATCACAGCATAAAACAGGTACAATTGGTAACAAATCAATCGTCGAAGCAGTGATTCGAACATTTCAGGTAAACAAATAAGAATGCAGAATTAAACACTTGACAATATTGATCGAGACGACTACGCATTCTATAACTAACATTTTCCAACAACAAACAATAATGAGAATGACCAAATAAGGGTCGTAAGGTGTAGAAGGACAGACCTTTCACAAAAGAAACAAAAGATAGAATTTAAACACAAAAAAAAAGGAACAACTGACGGCTAAACCAAACAAAGAACGCAACAATAACTAAAAACAGAAGAAGATTGAAATACCTAATGAAGACAATCCGAACTCGAACAAACTCGGGCTTCCACGGACTTGAGATTGCATTTTTGAAGTGAACACGCTTTAATTGAAGTGTTTTTCGAGCGAAAAACACTCCAATTAGAGCCTATTGACTCCAAATTCTTAAAATCGGACAAAATCCCTAATTTTGGAATTCTAGGGTTCTTGGGCTCGGATTTGGGGCTTTTGCGATTCTGGCAAGATTCGAACCAAACCAATGTTAGTGGAGGTGTGGGGGAGGTGTGAGGAGGCTGTGGTATGAATTTGGTGAAGTTTGGCGTAGTTTGGGTTTTGACTCGAATCTTTGAACGAAGATTCGAGACGTTTGGTGGTGATTCGAGGTTAGCGAAGGCTGGGTTCGTAACGGGGGAGGTGAGGGGAATATTTTGGTATTAGTTTGGTGGCCGTTGGCCTACCGGAACCGCCGTGAGGCGATTTCCGGCAGGCGGAGCACGGCGGAGGAGGGCGGGGGTCAAGAGACCTGGTCTCTGAAGGTGGGGAGACGGTTGAGGGGGGGTCTGAAAGGGGGGGCGGGGTATGAAAATGAGTTTATATACGAGATATGAGATTGAATCTTGATCGTTGGATCATTTACGATCAACGATCAGGATCCCCTTCACTTAAACCAAACGGTGTCGTTTGGCTAAGTCATAGTCTGAATGTATTTGGGGATTTATGGATTAATCTGGGCCGTTGGATTATAAAATCCAACGGTCCAGATCAAGCGTTACACAGGCTGAAGCTTGGACGGGTATTTGGGTTGGATCAGAGGTGATTCGTTTGGGCCTGTTTGTTTAGACTAAGACATGGCCCAATTCTGCTCTTTATGATGTATTGTATGTATATGTATATATATATATATATATATACTAAAACATGGCCCAATTCTGCTCTTTATGATGTATCATATGTATATGTGTATATATATATATATATACATATACTAACCTATAACACAACTATTTTTTACTACAATTATCCCACATAACTACATATCACTTAAAAAAATGTAAATCACATAAAAATGCAAAACCTAATGTATATTTTTTTGTCTTTTATTAATAAACATGCACACAAAAAATGTAATTTTAAGATAAAATAACACAAAATCACAAAAATCATGCCTAACACGAAACTATTTTTATTTTGAATTTTCTGGGAGTACTTCTCAGGTAAGGCAAAAATCACGTGCTCACAGCTGATATACCGTACTTTTTGACCTACCTTTGCTTTAGTAGTCACTAGACTCACTATAATAATTTGTCTGGCTGCTCTTGCTGAAATCGTTATTCTTAGTTCTCCCGTGCTTTAGCAATTGCACTCCTTAGAACACTACCATGTAATTAGGTAGGGACAATTAGCCTTACGTATGTTAGAAGCTTCCTCCAATTTGCTTATTGATGTAAGCAATGACATCAATAAATGGTAGGTGAGATGGGAATATTGCAAATTGATCCTTCTTGATAGGTGAGATTTGCACTTTTGGTCCCTATCTCAAAACTATAAATACCCCCTTCATCTCATTGTTTTAAACACACCAAAAACATTCAATAACTCAAGTATAAGAGTTAGAGAGAAAGAGAGAGTTTGTTTTTCTTTAGGAAGTCTTTCTAAAGGGGAGTGACAAAATAGTGAGTAAAATACTAGTCGGGTATTTTCGGGAAACACTTTTGTGTGCGCCACTATTTTGGGTAGAGCTCGGGAAATTGTTGTACCTCCAAACTATTGGAGAAGTCTCTCTTTGTAAGCCTACTAAAAGTTTTAGTGGAAGTTGGTGCCGGGTTTGTGGACGTAGCCTAAACGTTTTTAGGTGAACCACGTTAAATTCTTTGTGTCATTTATTTTTCGTTGATCATTTATTTTTCCCGCTGTGAAGAAGTGTTTAGTGCCACCGGGTCCTAACAAGTGGTATCAAAGCTTTGGTTAGAATACTACTCATACGTGCGGTACTATTCATACGTACGGGTACTATTCATCCATACGGGCACTATTCATACCTACGGTTACTATTCACCGCCGGAAATATGGAGGCAAGGACAAGCAAGATGGTCAACCTAAACGGCACAAATTACCACTTATGGAGAAACAAGATGAAGGATCTCCTGTTCGTGACGAAGATGCACCTGCCGGTGTTCAGTGCTCAGAAACCTGAAGACAAGTCAGACGAGGACTGGGAATTTGAGCACAACCAAGTGTGCGGCTACATACGACAATTTGTTGAAGATAATGTGTACAACCACATTTCTGGTGTGACACATGCAAGGTCGTTATGGAACAAGCTCGAGGAGTTGTATGCCTCTAAAACGGGTAACAACAAATTATTTTACTTGACAAAATTAATGCAAGTAAAATATGTAGAAGGGACAACTGTGGCAGATCACCTTAATGAAATACAAGGGATTGTCGACCAGTTGTCGGGAATGGGCATAAAGTTCGATGACGAGGTACTTGCTCTTATGGTGCCGGCAACACTCCCAGAGTCATGGGAAACCTTGAAGGTTTCAATCACCAATTCTGCACCCAACGGTGTGGTAAACATGGAGACAATCAAGAGTGGCATTCTAAATGAAGAAATGAGACGCCGATCACAAGGATCATCTTCTTCATCAGAGGTGTTGGCTGTTACGACCAGGGGGAGAAGTCAAAACAAAGGCCAGAGTAACAGAGATAAGAGCAGAGGTAGATCCAACAAATTTGCACATGTTGAGTGCCATTACTGCAAAAAGAAGGGCCATATCAAAAGATTTTGCCGACAGTTCCAAAATGACCAGAAGAAGAACAAAGGCAAAAAGGAGAAACTCGAAGAAAGCAGTGATGATGAAGCGAACTCATTTGGTGAGTTTAACATTGTCTACGATGACGACATTATCAATTTGACAACCCAAGAGACGACATGGGTGATTGATAGTGGAGCTACCATTCATGCAATGCCACGGAGAGAACTCTTCTCATCTTACACACCTGGAGACTTCGGTCGTGTAAAGATGGGAAATGCCAATTTCTCAACAGTTGTAGGCAAAGGAGATGTTTGCCTAGAGACCATGAATGGGATGAAGCTACTTTTAAGAGATGTCAGGCATGTTCCAGATATGCGCCTGAATCTGATCTCCGTAGGCAAGCTTGATGAGGAAGGTTATTGCAATACCTTTCATAATGGCCAATGGAAGCTCACGAAAGGCTCATTGGTGGTGGCGCGGGGCACGAAGCAGTCAAAGTTGTACGTGACCCAGGCAAGCATCTCCCAACAAGTTATAAATGTTGCGGAGAATGATAGCAATACCAAGTTGTGGCATAGACGTCTTGGCCACATGAGTGAAAAGTCAATGGCGCGTTTGGTGAAGAAGAACGCCTTACCAGGGTCTAAACCAGATCCAGTTGAAGAAGTGTGCTGACTGTTTAGCTTGGAAACAAAATAGAGTTTCATTCAAAAGATTCCCTCCTTCCAGAAAGCAAGACGTGTTGGATCTGGTACACTCAGATGTATGCGGGCCTTTCAAGAAGTCCCTCGGTGGTGCCCAATATTTCGTGACCTTTATTGATGATCATTCACGAAAGACATGGGTATACATCGCTGAAGACCAAGGATCAAGTGTTTCAAGTTTTCAAACAATTTCTGACCTTGGTGGAAAGAGAGACTGGTAAGAAGTTGAAGTGCATCCGGACAGACAATGGCGGTAAATACCAGGGTCAATTTGATGCTTATTGTAAAGAGCATGGTATTCGACATCAGTTCACACCTCCTAAAACTCCACAGTTGAATGGCTTGGCTGAGAGGATGAACAGAACCTTGATCGAGAGAACCGGATGTTTACTCTCTCATTCAAAGTTACCAAAGGCTTTCTGGGGTGAAGCACTAGTTACAGCAGCCTATGTGCTAAACCATTCACCCTGTGTCCCTCTTCAGTACGAGGCTCCAGAAAAGATTTGGTCAGGAAGAGATATCTCTTATGATCAATTGCGGGTATTTGGCTGCAAAGCCTATGTCCATGTTCCGAAGGATGAAAGGAGCAAACTTGATGTCAAGACAAGGGAGTGTGTATTCATCGGCTATGGTCAAGACATGCTTGGCTATAAGTTCTATGATCCGGTGCAGAAGAAGCTCGTTAGGAGTCGAGATGTTGTGTTCGTTGAGGACCAAACAATTGAAGACATTGACAAAGTAGAGAAGTCCACTGATGATTCTGCTGAGTTTGAGTTGCCTCCAACAATGGTGCCGAGACAAGTTGGAGACGATGTTCGGGATAATCAACCTGAAGCCCCTGATCTTCCAAATGAAGATGAACCAGCAGATGCTGAAGGTAACGAGGATAATGGTGATGATGATGCAAACGAGGATGATCAACCTCAACCAGCAATCCTCAACAACCCTCCTTATCACACAAGATCTGGAAGAGTTGTGCAACAGTCTACCATATATTCTCCACATGAGTATGTGTTACTCTCTGACGGGGGAGAACCCGACAGTTTTGAAGAAGCTGTTGATGATGAACATAAGGAGAAGTGGATAGAAGCCATGCAAGACGAGATGAAATCCTTGCATGAGAACAAGACGTTTGAGCTGGTGAAGTTGCCGAAAGGCAAGAGAGCTTTGAAGAATAAATGGGTGTTCAAGATCAAGCATGATGAAAATAGTTCTTGTCCGAGATTCAAAGCAAGATTGGTCGTCAAAGGTTTCAATCAAAGGAAAGGTATAGACTTTGATGAAATATTCTCACCAGTTGTGAAAATGACCTCAATACGCACGGTGCTGGGATTAGTAGCAAGCCTCAACCTGGAGGTTGAGCAGATGGATGTGAAAACCGCCTTCCTACACGGTGATTTGGAAGAGGAGATATACATGGAGCAACCAGACGGTTTCCAGCAAAAAGGGAAAGAGGACTGCGTTTGTAGATTGAGGAAAAGCCTCTATGGCTTAAAACAGGCACCAAGGCAGTGGTACAAGAAGTTCGAGTCGGTGATGGGGCAACACGGCTACAAGAAGACAACTTCGGACCATTGTGTGTTCGTTCAGAAGTTTTCTGACGATGATTTTATCATCCTATTGCTCTATGTGGATGATATGTTGATTGTTGGCCGGAATGTTTCCAGAATTAATAGCTTGAAAGAGCATCTAAGCAAGTTCTTCGCCATGAAAGACTTGGGGCCAGCAAAACAGATCCTTGGGATGAGGATTATGCGAGACCGAGAAGCCAAGAAGTTATGGTTGTCTCAGGAGAAGTACATCGAGAAGGTACTTCAACGGTTCAACATGGAGAAAACTAAAGCAGTTAGATGTCCTCTTGCTAACCACTTTAGATTGAGCACCAAGCAAAGCCCGTCAACAGATGATGAGAGAAAAAAGATGGAGCGGATTCCATATGCTTCAGCAGTAGGAAGTTTGATGTATGCCATGGTTTGTACACGGCCAGATATGGCTCACGTTGTAGGAGTGGTAAGTAGATTTCTTTCTAATCCAGGAAAGGAACATTGGGATGTTGTTAAGTGGATTCTCAGGTATCTTCGAGGAACCTCCAAACTATGCTTGTGTTTTGGAGAAGACAACCCTGTGTTGGTTAGCTATACTGATGCAGATATGGCCGGAGATGTTGATTCTAGAAAATCAACTTCAGGATACTTGATTAACTTTTCGGGGGGAGCTGTGTCATGGCAATCAAAGTTGCAAAAATGTGTTGCACTATCAACTACTGAAGCTGAATTCATTGCAGCAACGGAAGCTTGCAAAGAACTGCTGTGGATGAAGAAGTTCTTAACTGAACTTGGATTTTCGCAAGACGGTTACCAGCTATTTTGTGATAGTCAAAGTGCTATCCACCTTGCGAAGAATGCCTCATTCCATTCCAGATCCAAGCATATTGATGTTAGATATAATTGGATCATGGATGTGTTAGAGAAGAAGATGTTGCGGCTTGAAAAGATCCATACAGATGAAAACGGATCAGACATGTTGACCAAAACTCTACCAAAGGGTAAATTTGAGTTCCGCAGAGAAGCTGCAGGGATATGAGACTCTCCAAGTAGTCGAAAGGGGGAGAATTGTTAGAAGCTTCCTCCAATTTGCTTATTGATGTAAGCAATGACATCAATAAATGGTAGGTGAGATGGGAATATTGCAAATTGATCCTTCTTGATAGGTGAGATTTGCACTTTTGGTCCCTATCTCAAAACTATAAATACCCCTTCATCTCATTGTTTTAAACACACCAAAAACATTCAATAACTCAAGTATAAGAGTTAGAGAGAAAGAGAGAGTTTGTTTTTCTTTAGGAAGTTTTTCTAAAGGGGGAGTGACAAAATAGTGAGTAAAATACTAGTCGGGTATTTTCGGGAAACACTTTTGTGTGCGCCACTATTTTGGGTAGAGCTCGGAAAATTGTTGTACCTCCAAACTATTGGAGAAGTCTCTCTTTGTAAGCCTACTAAAAGTTTTAGTGGAAGTTGGTGCCGGGTTTGTGGACGTAGCCTAAACGTTTTTAGGTGAACCACGTTAAATTCTTTGTGTCATTTATTTTTCGTTGATCATTTATTTTTCCCGCTGTGAAGAAGTGTTTAGTGCCACCGGGTCCTAACAACGTAGTGACGGAAATTTAGAACTAAAATGCTATTTAGGGAGAAGAATTTCTTGACTCAGGATTACCTGAATCTATTCTTTATGTATCCAACATAAGTTCAAGTTAAAGCATCTGCATTCCGCAGCGAAAGAATATGCTACCCAGGAATAAAAAACAAAATTGTACCTGAGCCAGAAAGGCTTTGTTCGTAGACCTTGGTCTTTAGATAAAGAAAGTGGTGGCTAGATTCTGTTCCCTTTCCAGACTATTAAGGATTTCAAAGATCTTTCATACTGTGCCCAAAATTGGTTCTATACATATGACCAACAACGAGAAAATAAATGCAATAACTAAATCGCGATGGACAATATCAGTCAGCCATGGATGGAGTATTTATCTATTTAAATCCAACTTGTTTTAGTCAAATCTGCGTATTTGAAGTTCTAGCTCAAAACAAATGAAGATCCACTTGAAGACCACACTTTATCAAGGTAGCATCTGACATATACTTTATTCTATTACTCTACTGCAATAGTAACAATTTTCTGGTCATCTCACTATACAATGAACTTCATAAGAAGTTGGAGAATTAAGTTAATAAATAAGATTAGAAGCGACAGGGAGTAATGGCCAAGAAAAATCACATGCTGATAAAAAGATGATCAAATAATTACATTGACCCAAACTTTCTGTTACGTTTCACGTAATGTTATCTAACATAAAATATCTCAGTTGTTTTTCCCTTTCCACTGATACTGATCTGAATAGGGTGTGTCAAAATTTGAAGTCTGTGGGTTCGAACTTTCAATGAATTTAAGTTATTAAATTTTAAATTAATAATTTATATATATATTTTATAAATTTCTTAAGAAAAATATATAGAGTTTGAACTAAAGTTACTGAATTCGATCAAACAATAACCACAAGGTAGCTCCGCCCGCTGATCTAACTTGAAATTTATGGAGAATTTGATGTGGATATTAATATATTTTAAGTAAATTCATGTGGTTAGTCGACTATAAAATGGGAAGATCAAAAGACGATGTTGTCGGCTCAAATAATGCAATTAAAATAATAAAAAAAAAAAGACAAAAGAAACAAGAAAAGGATACAGAAAGAAGAAAACTTTGAATTTACTTTGAATTCATGCACAAGGAGAAAATAGAGTCCTAGGTAGTACTATGATGAGAATCTACTAACGTGCTCTCCACACACTATAATTTCATAATTAAAAAATTAACATATACTATAATTTTATACACTAGTCATCAGTCGGTGTTAATTCTTTTTCGTCCTTTGCTTGTTGTTTTTTCTCTCTCTATTTATTTCCTTATTGTATATTGAAAGATTGCAAAACTTTAAAAGCACACAAGGTTAGGAGTATGCATTCGATTTGTCAATTCGATTTTGACTTTTATCGATAATTACTTATCGATTATTAATTTGTACATATGCTTATTGTTATCGTTTCAATAAAGTTTCAATTTTTTCGAACGATTTATTACTTTTTGGGGCTTATCGATTCGGTTATCGATTACACCAATAAGAAAGTTTGTGGGATTCCACGGAAAGTATATCGTTATAAACACGCCTAACTAATATGGACAAAAAGAAGCTAAAATAAGATGAACAATATTTATAACATAAAAATTGTGTCAATAGACATGCAACAAAACTAAAGTAAGGGATCAAATATATGTCAATCAACACTCCAACGATATTAACAAAAATAAAAATACATTATCACTGCCAATTCTATTTTTCATTATTTTGAACTTCATTCCCTTCAGCTTTAAATATGATAATTCCTTAAATGTGGTAATGAAATAATTAGGGGTGTGCATTCGATTTATCGATTCGATTTTGACCTTTATCGATAATTACTTATCGATTATCGATTTGTATATATGCTTATCGTTATCGTTTCAATAAGGTTTCGATTTTTTCGATTTCATTTATCGATAAACCGATAACAAATAATCGATTCGATTTATTGATAAACCAATTCGAATGCACACCCCTTGTCTCTCAAAGCAATATATAAGGTTGATTTGTCAAATTTTTAAGTAACTTGAACAGTAGTTAAACTCAATCTTCGATATTATGTACTTCATCTCTTTCCCTTTATATGCGGATAAAGTCGAGGTTGTTATGAAATAGTATTTTATTATGGAGTATGTCCATAACTATTAAGAGAGTAAACACTCACTACTCTTCCTCATTAATTTTTCACTATTTCATATTATTATGGATATAATTTTCACACATCCACGATCTTCTCCCATGTTTTCAATAGTTAATATCATATTCATAGTATTCCTTTGTATTACCAATATCATCCTATAAATTGAAAGTTTGGGCATCACATTGTACACGTTTGAATACATAGAAGAAATAAGATTATCTCCTCTCGTTCTCTCTACATTATTGTCTATTTTATTATTCTATATTATTATTTTGAGTTAAGTTTTGTAACACGTTATCAGCACCGAAAGGCTATCTTCTATCAAAATTATATGGTAGGTGATCTTTAACTTCTATGACATTGGCCAATACCAATTTGGCGGCAAGGTAAGTATATATTGTGAGCATGTTTCATATCCAAGGAAAAGAAAAAGGTAAGTAGATACTTTCTTTTGCTAATTGATGCATATGTCGTTGTCATTACATGAATAGCCAATCTATTCAAGAACATCTCTGTAAGTTACTGTTCATCTCTCTTGTTGGCAAGTAAATTAATTTTGATAGTTGTTCATAAGTTCTTGCCAAGACACCTTAAAAAATGATATACATATTTGATGCAGGTACTTACCATATAATATTGCTGTCTATCATTAATTAATTGTTTATGCAATTATACTTTGTTTGTTTTAGATTTAATAATCTTTGCTATTTGGAGTATTTTTTTTATTTATTTTTTTGTATAGATTGTTAGAAGGTTTGCAAAGTATTCTCAACAATCTTCTGTTGTGATTTTAAGGATCCAATTTAACTTCTAAATATATGCAGATTTGTGCTCTTCTCTACAGGAGGTTTCTATTGCTTTAAAGATTAACCGTTTATACAATAAAAAAAATCCTAAAAATTCACCAAATGTTAAAACTTTGCAATACCCAAACCATTTATTCACAAGGATCTACTTATGGTATATAATACTGTATGATCATTTGAAGTGATATTATGACTGAACTCAGTTGTATCTATAATTATAAAGTAATACTAATATTTATAAAGATTCAAATGTGAATCTTATTGTGCTTTGGCCTATTGTGTCGTTGGTTAAGGGAAAGGCATATAACATGCCATTAATTGAGGGTAAACAGCGGGTTCAAGTCCCAGCGCAACATGAGGGTAAGATATCGGGTTCAAATCTGATGCATCATGATGATAAGAGTTAGGTTTGAGTGGCATTACCGTCTAACATGTCTTTATATGGGTAAGGCATTGGTTTGAGCCATAATGCACCATGATGATATAATGATGGCTAAAGAAAAATAATATATTTTTATGGAAAATCATGAAGTTTGTCCCACTTGATATGCTCCATTCTTGAAGTGAATGTGATAGTAGTGTATAATAAGTCTAAATGAAGATAGATGATTGACCAATAAACATGGTTGTGCCAAAGATCAAACTAATAATAGTCATCATCATGGTAATTGTAAAAAAGAGAACAATAAGGGTTCTCAAAATAATCCTTTAAAGTTGAAGGAGTTGTGTATCAATATAGTTTGTAAATATGAGGCACGCTTAGACGATTATAGTCCATTTTTTTGGAAAGAAAGCGACTTGTGATAAGCATTGTAAATGCAGACTCATTTCTGAAGTGAATGTGAAAATATATATGTGATACAAATTATGCATAAGAATGCATTTATGCATGGTTGAATAATTACTATAACTCACATCTACAGAAGGTTTGAGAGAAAAAAAAATCATGAATATTACAATATGGTTACTTGAATATGTCATTGGTCGCGTACACGTGCCAAAATAATTTGACATGCCTTATAACAAGTTATTAAAGGCAAAAGTAAAGCAAGAAATGAGTCTTGTCTATAATATTTTTGACTATGACTAAGATAAAATAATTTTTTTGTGGATGAAAACTTCACCACTTGGATGGTGTTATAAAAGTCTTATAGTACAAAATTATTGAGAGCTCAGGAAGAGCGAATTTGTTACTATCCAAATAAATAAAATTATTCATGGCCGTGGTGGTAGTAAGTCCCAAAAAAAAATTTTTTGAGTTTCAAATATATTAGCCAAAATGATTGGCATATTGAGACTATACATGAAAGGAAGATTGAATATCTTCATATTACTATAATCCTACCGGATAAATATAAAAGGTTACCCAACTTTTCTTCAATTTGTACTATAGATGTATAAGCATGGTGATGGAATCACATGCCATAGTAAATGAAATATTTATTGAAATGAATATTAGTTGGGACGATCGGTTGGCCATCCCGGTTCAATTATGATGCGAAAAATGATTGAGAAGTCACATTGGCATATATTGAAGAATTAGGAGATTCTTCAAGAATTCTCATGTATGACTTGTTCTCGTGATAAATTGATTACGACCTTTTACTATTATATGTTTTAATAGAAGCATCTATTGTATGGGTCACGTGTGCATTTGTTATCAACTTGCAATTTGATTTTTGCAAGGTTGTTTGCTCAAATTATTAGAGCACGGTTTCAAAAATTAAATTATAATAATTTATCTTGATAATGTTGGTTTAAATCCTAGTTAGTTTAGCAGAAATTGTATGCCTCCAGTTAAAGCTAAACAATTGGTTATGAGAACAAAACTCCCAAATAGAAATTTGGCATGATTAATACACAACATCACTTGCATGCATCTAGCCAAGCTATGATAAATTCTTCCGATCACAATTGGTTAATGGTCAGGAATCAAATAATTTCCATATAGAAATATGGATGCGCAATATGATAAAATTATCTCACCGCGATGCAGAAAAATGGTTTCTCAAAGAAAGTTGGGAATTGTGTTGGTAATCCTAACATTAGGGAGAGAAAATGAGCAGCTGAAAAAAATAATACAGAGAATGAATTATTATGAGTACACTTAGATCCTCGTACAAGAAAATGTGAACTTGAAGTTCAAGTGATTATTCATTTCTAAAATATTTCCAAACGCATTTGTCGACCCAAAGAATGCCATATTTCAGCGTTAATACTCTAAATAGAATAAAGTCCATGATGGAAATAGCCTATGGAACTCATGAAGTGTAATACTAATTGGTTGCCAAAGATAAAACTCCTCGAAGAATGAGGTAAGCAAACAAGATGGTCATAATAAGAGTACCATGACATAACACTTTATAAGACCTCATGGAAGAGGCTCGTGTACCTGAAAATAATGAGATCTCGATAAGTTATGTCTTTATTGACTAAAGATAGAACCGATATAAAATGATCGTCGACGATATTGTTGATGTAATGTAGCGTTCAATATTATTAATATTGACTAGGATCTTGAGCTCAGATCTGTCATGGAATTTGGATAGATAAATAATTGGCCAAATGAAAAATATGGAGTTGGACCGATAGTTCCAACAACTGAAAGTATAAAGGCTATATGGAAATATTGAAATATGATTAGTGTTATATTGCAAAAGAAATCCTTGATATATATCTATTTATTCTAACAAATACTGTCAAGGTTTTATTGGTTATACAAATACAGGGCATAGTTCGTTGTTCAAATAATCTATTTCCATATGAGGGTAATGCCATATTATTATTATACAAGGCAGTTAATTGTTGATACTTATTCAAGTTATGCTAAGATAAGCAATTGATAAAGCAAGTGACTCAACACACAATAGGCCTGTGACTTTTCTTTGAAGAATGATTCCAATAATATTGAAGGCGATGCTGCTTGCATAGCTCAATTAAAAGAAAGATATATTGAAGGAGACAAAATAAAGTACATTTCGTCAAAGTGTTTTTAGAGACGATCTTCAATAGAAAGACAAAATAGATGTTCAAGAAATTTGTTCAAGCGGTAATTTGGCAAAATAATTATACAAGCATGGAACTCGTCGTCGTTGATAAATAAAGTTATGTTTTCATCAGAGGAGGCACATACGTGCTACACTCTTTTTTCCTTAGCTGAGATTTTATCCCACTGAATTTTCCTAGCAAGGTTTTTAATAAGGCATCAAATAATACGTATTACAAGATATGTGTACTCTTTTTCCTTCACTAAGATTTTTTTCTCACAGAGTTTTTTCTAGGTAAGGTTTTAACGAAACACATTATCTTTGGACATCCAAGGGGGGGTGTTATGAAATATTTGATTATAGTGGATGTCCATAACTCCTAAGGGAGTAACACCCAACTTTTCTCCATTAACCTCCAACTACTTTTTACCATTATGGATGTAACTCTCACGCCTCCATGATCTTTTCTATATTCTCAATAGTTAATACCTTGTTCATGACATCCCTTTGTATTACCTATATCATCCTATAAATAGAGGGTTTGGACATCTCATTGTACACACTTGAATACATAAAAGAAATAAGATTCTCTTCTGTCTTTCTCTCTACATTATTGTCTATTTTATTATTCTATATTGTTATTTTGAGCTAAGTTTTGTGGACGACGTCGTGTGAAAATCCAGGCCATCTCAATCGTTCATTTAGGCTAATCCAACGTGCTAATTCGTTATTATACGTTTGATATATCACGTACATACAACCCTTCATTCATTTCATCTAATTGAGGTTTTTTATACTCCTAGTTATTTTATTAATTGCTTGCTTATAATCTCCTTCTAATTCGTAAAATAGAGGTTAAATATTGTGCTATAATTTTCTTTGTAATTATTTCTGTCCGAAAATGAATACTTTGATTTCACTTACAGTTTCGCCCTTTCTTTGGAATAAATAAATAATTTGAATTGATATTAGTATTTAAAAAGAACTCGATTTGATCTGCCGTTTTGAGAGTTAGGGAATGAAGATTTGAATCCTTCATATGTCAGGAACCAAAACTTAATAAAATGGTGAAAATAATTTATATTCCTCAATTTACTTATCAAACTCTTCTTCCAACTTTAAACATTTGGCATTCTCCTCCTCCTAATATAACTCGAATGGTAGGTACATCACCTATATATATATATATATATATATTGATTTGTATACTCCCTCCGGTCCAAAATAAGTGATTTTTTGGAAGTTTTCACACATATTAAGAAAGTCAATTTTTAGCATTAATTAGCAATAGAATTGACCATTTTAACATTACTATCTCACATAAACACTTCTAACACATATTCCAACACTATTTACTCCAAGGATAATGTAGGAAAAATATTATTAAGTCATTCTTAAAATCCGAAAAAATCACTTATTTTGGACCACAGAAAAAGGGCAAAAAATCACTTATTTTGGACCGGAGGGAGTAGTAAAGACTGCTGGTAGTGACGGATCCAAAAATTTTGTATTATAGGTGTTCAACTACTTTTAATTTGAAGTTTATGAAGAGAGATGAGTGCTCAGCAATAAATTTATGTGTAATATTAGTTTTTCTGTACAAATAAATAATGTAGTACCCTAAATGTAATGGTTGCTAAAGCACCCAGACCTATTACCATATATTTGCCACTGGTGGTAATTGTATCATAATAGCGAATAGTAAAAAGATCATATTATATATAAATATTAAATAAATGACATATTAATAATCTTAAGATTCTATTCAAAATTTGAATAAATCAACCAATTGAAAGTAAAAAAAAAAATGGTTATAAAGAAGAAAGCAAGTACACGAAAAAATGGGAATAAATTAGACTCAAAATATCTGGAGTGTCAGAAGTGCGGTAATAGTAGTACACTCTTAAATATTTATTAAAAAAAGGAAAATACAGAGCACCCGGTCAAAAGTAGTAGCAGCCTCTCATAATTAAACAAATAAAAAGTCATAAATCATGATACCTCTGACTACAGAATTCTACTCTCGTGCTCCCTCTCTCTCTATTCTTCAAAGTTGGAACGCTGAAAGCGAAGCAAAATAGTCAAACGACAAATGAACAAAAAGGACCGTTGAATATTCCATGCAAAAAATAATATTTCTATCTTTTAATTTAGATGATATATTTCATTTAGTAAAAGCCTAAACATTGAATCAGTGGCGGATGCTGCGTATAACTTACGGAATCAATTGAACTCATAATTTTTGACGCAAAGTAAAAATTTGTATGTAAAAATTCATTAAAATTGCAAAAATAGTAAATATAAACCCATAAATTTAAAACATAATGAGTTTAATATTAAAAGCTTTAAAATTGAACCCATAAGATTTAATTCCTGGATCAGCTCCTCTGCATTGAACCTAAATTACATTAGTTCAACTTTATATTTTAAAATAAAAATTTAAGTGCTACAAATTATAATATTTCCCATATAATACATTTTAAAATGTTAATAGAAATTCATACAATATATCCTCAAAAAATAAATGGTGGCCCAATTTCTCTCCACCACTTGTTCCAAACCAATTTCAAAGTCAAGTCTTCCCTCTCCCAGTCAATCTGAATTATGAAAAAACACAGTATTTTTCTTTTCACCTTAGTCCTTCACCTTTTTATACACACTTCTCTTTTTAGTTTCTTCTAAACCAGTTATCTTTATGATCTCATTTCTTACAATTTTCTTGCCCTTTCCCATTCAAACCTGGATTACTTTCTCTTAATCTTCGCAGTTCACATACTTATTAAGTATTTGTTGCGTTCATCTCTTCCTCTTTGACGTCAAAACAAGAAACCAAAAAAAGTTCGTTAAATTGAGGGTCTTCTTAATTATTTTTAATTGGTATATGTTTATATGGTTGGTATAATGATGGAAAATTGTAACGGCGGTTCAAGTTCAGCTCCAGCTCCTTTCTTATCAAAGACATATGAATTAGTAGATGATCCTTACACAAATCCAGTCGTTTCTTGGAATCACAATGGCCGTAGCTTCGTTGTTTGGAATCCACCTGAGTTTGCCAGAGATTTGCTTCCTAAATACTTTAAACACAATAATTTCTCCAGCTTTATCAGACAACTTAATACTTATGTAAGTCTATCATCCTTGTCAGTTCATTTTTAAGCTCTTTTCAAAGTCTTAAATAAAAGGCCAGTCCAGTGCATTAAGCTCGGGATACTGCATTTGTTGCTCGAAGTGTTCTCCTTCTTTTTCAGTTTTAAATACTTTTTGTTTAACAAAGTTTTATTTCTTTGTTATTCTATAGGGGTTCAGAAAAGTTGATCCTGAACAATGGGAATTTGCAAATGAGGAGTTTTTAAGAGGACAAAGACATTTATTGAAGAATATTTATAGACGAAAGCCGATTCATAGCCACTCTACAACAGGATCACAATCTGTGGCACCATTAACTGATTCAGAAAGACAAGAATATGAAGAAGAAATTGAGAGGCTGAAAAGGGAAAATGGCTTACTTCAGTCATCTGCTGAAAAGCATGAGAAATTTAATCAAGAATATGAGTTTGGTGTTAAGTCTATGGAACAACGTTTGCAGAATATTGTTCATAGGCAGGGGAAATTGATATCCCTTTTGGCTCAACTATTACAAAGGCCAGAAGTTTCGTCCGATTTGATCCAATACACAAACAATAACAGCAAGAAAAGACGGTTGTTAGTATCAAATTGCTTAATTGAGGAAGAGAATGCAACTAACTCTATAGTTGTTCCCAAGTTAGACTTGGAGATAGTTAAAAAGTTGGATTCTTCTATCAATTTTTGGGAACGTTTTCTATATGGAATTCGGAACAGTACTCCAACCAAAGATCAAATGCATGATTTTGAGCATACACAAGTTTTACCTTCACCAATTGTCATACACGAAATGGATGCTTCGTCTGATGATTCTGGCAAAAGAAATTCTCCTATCGATCATTCATCGTCGCCTTCAAGGGATATACAATCGTCCCCCGAGTTAGAAGGATCTTTGAGTCCAGTCATATCATCGATTTATATCAATCTCGAATGTCAACTTAAGCCATCAGATCAGAGTAATGCAAGTATTGATGCGACGAAAAATCAGGTTGAGGGTAACACTGACATGTCTAAATCAGTGTCAAACTCGGGTAATGATGTATTTTGGCAACAATTCTTAACTGAGACTCCTGGTTTATCTGAGCTGCGGGAAGATGAGATTGTAAGTAAAGACACCAAGGGCTTAACGTGTGATACCATGTTAGTAGAAGAAAACCAGAGATATTGGTGGAGTCGCGGATTTAATGTAGAAAATCTTGCTGAACGTATGGGGCTTCTCAGTCCAGCAACAGGAAGCTGAGTTGGTTCACTCTGTCCTTTGACATTTCTATATGTCTATTGCTCAACTTTTCCAGTTTTAAGGGGAGCGTTCGAGTAACAGTAAGGTTGTCTCTGTGTGACCTATAGGTCACGCGTTAGAGCCGTGGAAACAACCACTAATGCTTGCATTAGGTTAGGCTCTCTATATCACAGCTCTTGGGTGCCACCCTTCCCCCGATCTTGCGTGAACGCTGATTACCTTGTGCACCGAACTACCCATCTGATGTCCCTGAAGAACTCTTGCTGGTTTGTTTGTGTAATAAATACTTAACAAATAGAGTTCCTAGTACTTAGATCACTCAGTAAACTGAAGGTAGATGCTAGTAAAAATTTTGTGGAATGTTTAGTTTAGACTATGTTTGTAATTATCCTAGTCCAAGTGAGTAATCTATTTGTGTTATAGAGGATTAGAGCTTTTGTACGTTCAATGAGCAAACTCTTCATTTGCAACTTCCCTATTCATCTTCCTTTTACACCTACTTCTCTTCACTTCGGAATCAGGCCAGTTCTCTGTTCGGGGAATTCAACTTAGAGTTAATCCTCTAAAATCCCCATAAATTATTACGCGTTACATTTTAATTTATGTGAACCTGTTTGACTAGTCAAGAAGTTTGAGAAAAATAAAGACTTTTGAAATTTGTGATCCTAAACAAGTAAAAAAGAGGCGAGAGTGTTTGCGTGGCTATAAAAGCTTGAGGAAAAAACATAAGTAAGCAATATCTAAGAAAAAAATTCATATATCCAGCAGCAATAAGTATTTTACAAAATAGGCTGCTAAATAAATACATTTTTAGCAGCAACCTATAAATATGGATCTAAAATCATGTTTTAAAAAACCCAAAGCAGTTAATTCCTAAAATTATCCAAAGCATCTCAGTTCTTCTTCTTAAGCGAATATACTTTCTAAATTAGCACCGAGCAATAATGATGAGATTAGAGTATTTTTTTTTACTACGTGCATATATGAGATTTATGGACTATTTCATTTTGAAAAACATATCATACATTTATTTTTGATTTTTTTTATGTATCTTTGTTGTTACAAATTAACAGGACCGTAAAAAATTTTGTCAAAAAAAATCGAATTAAATGGTACAATTATATATACTATTGGTATAAAGTTTTATTTTTAATTATATGTCAATATAAATTTCAACACACAGTATAATGATGGTATTAATAGTTTATAAATTATAATAGTATATATATATATATATATATATATATATATATATATGACATATTTTATTTATACTATTCATATAAATATTCAAAGTACTACAAATATTCAAAGAATATTTTAAAATGCTAAATTAAAGGAAAGAAATTTCGAATAAAGAGAGAGAGTTAATTCTGAATTTTGCAACTAAAATTTAGAATGGAAAATAGGAGGAGAGAGAATGTAAGACGATAAAGGATAAAATTGATCCCATAATTTATGTTACTCATTAATTGTGCACATAATCTTTACCGTATGCTATTATTATAAAAAAGATATGCTATATATGGAATAAACAAGAACTAATATCATTTTCTTAAATATTTTTTGAAGGATGCTCCATTGTGTATTTTTCTCTAAAGATTCTCATTAGGGGTAGAATTGTAAGTTTAAACTAAATTATTTTCAAGTTTAGAAAGGATTCATTTTTGTGGAACAGACCAAAAAAAAATAGATTCATATAAATTAAAACAAAGGGAGTATATTTTTGTTCATTTTACTACTTAATTTATTCGTTGTCTCCAAAATACTCCCAAACTATATTTCTTTAGTTATTAAAAGCCCCCTTGTTAATATTTTTGGCAAAATGTGTGAAATAACCGTATAAAGGCACGTGGAGGATGAAATTGTTCATAAATTGCCCCACCTGGCATACTTCTAACGGCTAAATAGTGTTAAGATATTCGATCTCTTTTTCCTTTCTATTTTCTTTTTATTCCAATTTTTTTTCTTTATATTTTAACTTTTTTCTTCATTTTTTCCATTTCTTCCTCCTTTCTCCTTATCGGTTCCATTTGAAAATTTTGTTTTCTCTTATTTCTCCTGAAATTACCTTTCTTCTTCATATTTTATTTATTTATTTGTCTATAACTTTTCTTTTGTATCAAATCCTAGATTTAAAAAAAAAAATCCAAATCTATGACTAACCAAAAATTACAGGAAATCGAATGTTAGTGTGAAAAAGAAGGCTGAATTGACGTTTAATGGTGAAAATTCACATTGATAGAAGGGATAATCATTGTCGGAGGAAATGGAAGAACAAAGACTTTTTCCCATTTCTTGTTTTTGATTATTAGTTCAAATTATTAATTAAATTATGCTTAACTAAATAGCTACGCGTTGTAAACGTACAGTTTAAAGTTAAATAGGAGCGTTCATCATACACAGCTGAAAAGAATCAACGAAAGAGTATTTAGTAACTAAAGGAATATTTAGGTACATCGAATAATTTAAGTAGAAAACTAACAAAAACATGATAGTTTAGGATGGTTTTAAGATATTAACTCTTTAACTGACAAGTGAGGCTTGCTCAGTTGGTAAGCACCTCCACCTACGATCGTTAGGTCCTGGGTTCGAGTCACCGTGGAGGGGAAGTGTGGAAACACTATAGATCCTCCTAATTTGGGAGGGGTTTAAAAAAAAAAAAAAAAAAAAAAAAAATCTTTAACTTATGTACCATATGCACTATTAGTGTAGTTTAACTTTGTTGTATCAGGTTGCCAACTTCATTTATTATTGACCGTTATATATATTTCTTTTAGATGACTAAAAATTCGTTTACATTAGTTTATATAAGTTTAACTCGAGTTAAGACGAAGATTATTCTTTGATAAAAATGATTGGAGAACCCTTCAAACTATGTAGTCATCATAGAAATATTAGGGCAACAGCCAGTACGAAAAGTACAATTCAGCTGGCAGTACAAGTGTAGCAAGTTTGACTTTAAAACTCATTGTAGGTCCACATCCTCTTTGATTTGATCAGTACTTATAGGTTATAACTATGTGGTGAATAGAGGTGGACCGATAATTTAAATTTGATGAGTCTGAAACTTTTTTTAATGATTTTTGGGATAAAAGTTATATTTTTAATGCTAAAAAAAAATTACATAAATAGGTATTTTGTTGTATAATACTATAAATTACCTTAATGGAAATTTAGCCATTAAAGTAATTCGCAGTATAATACTGAATTATAAAAATAAATTTTTTTTTAGTAATTCGCAGTATTATACTTCGAATTACAAAAATTTTGTTTATAATTCACAGTATTACTGCGAATTATTAAACAAAATAAAATATAATTTGCAGTACCTTTATTAATTTGGCCCCACCAATTAACTGACATAATAATAATTCAAATACATAAAACGTAGTACTATATTGCAAATTAATTATTAAATTTTTCTATAAGAAAGCAACTTTTTTCACATGGGTTTCATCTTTTTCATAATTAATAAATTTTATTTTTGTTGTGTTATTGGTTGCTAAAGTCAGAGTTTATTTTTATTTGCTAAAGTCTGAGCTTATTGGTAACTGCACCGTTAATATATAACGTCAGGTATTGTGGCATTATATATAAAAATATAATTTTTTTTATCACCTATTTGTATACTATTGAGTCCAAAAAAACCATATTTTTTCTAAAAGCTATTCGTATTCCAAGGACAAACAATAGTTTCAAAAACAAAATTGAAGAAAAAGCATTCCAAATTTAGCTTGCTCTAAACAAAATGATTTAGTTTAAAGATATAAAAAATAGATTTGAACCTTATGATATTGCATTAAAGATTGATTGGTTCGAAATAAGTTATACATGAATTATAATACAATATTTAATAATACAAGAACTAATAATACATGATTTAGTAATAGAAAAATTATGTCTTATTAGGTGTTTGGTTCATTAAGATTGGATGTGTAAGATAAACAACAACACCAATAATATATTTAATGTAATTTCACAAATAAGGTCTAAAAAAATAATGTGTATAAAGTCTTTCCTTACCATGTAATAATTGTAAACTCTGTTGCTTTTTAGTTTAAAAAGCAAACAAATATTATAGATGATATTTTGCATGACTTTCACATGCTTCTAGAAAGAAAAGAAAAAAAATAGTTTTTTTTTCTTTTGATGCTTTATCCGTATATAAGTTATACATGAACTAGTTATTTTATATTAAAAGCGGTATAAAGTTATATCAAACGTGGCCCCTGACTCAATACAAAAAATAATTATACATGAATAAAAATGTAAATCAAACATTGTACAACTATTATAACTCTGTTATACCATAATTTTTAGTACATGTTAAACCAAACGACCCCTAAAGGGTTGATAGCATAGAAATTTTTTAAAAAAAACCCTGTAATTTTAAACATGTTATGTTATTTTTATAAAAAGATTTCATTAAGAATATAATAAAAATCTTTTCATTTTAAACACAGTTAAGTTTTATTTGGAACTAATTTTTCATATATGTTATAATATATATATTAAAGTATTATAAAAATTATTAATTGTGAAAAAGATGAAACCCATGTGAAAAAAGTTACTTTCTTGTAGAAAAAATTAATAATTAATTCGCAATATAGTACTACGTTTTATGTGTTTGAATTATTGTTATGTCAGTTAATTGATGTGGCCAAATTAATAAAGGTACACAAAATTTTTTATTTTTTTAATAATTCATAGTAATACTGCGTATTATAAAAAAAATCTATAATTCACAGTATAATACTGCGAATTACAAAAAAAATTATAATTCGCAGTATTATACTGCGAATTACTTTAACGGCTAAATTTCCGTTAAGGTAATTCAATTATACTACGAAATACTTATTTATGTAACTTTTTTTTAGCATTAAAATGTAATTTTTGTCCAAAAAATCATTAAAAAAGTTTCGGATTTTAAATTTGATGGGTTTGGATTCGTACCTCTATTTAATTTATTAGGTTTAAAATTTATTATTTTTGTAGGTATTTATCTTTTGTCACATTTAGAGGAAGCCAAACAAATAGATTATTTACTGAAAGAAGTCGTAAACACAAGGAAAATTGGTTAATTTGTCAGAATCACAAAAGCAATTTGAGTTTCTTATCTCTCAGTTTGCTTATGAAACATCTTAATAACTTTTAGTGTTTCTCTCCACCTAACAAAACAATCTATATTTATATACTATATTAAAACACGGAGACATTTAGAAAAATATCGTTTGCCTTTTTTACCTACTAAAGATAAGATATAATTATAATTTAAATTATTTTTCTAATATTTAGAGTATTTAAATCACCTAAATTTTGGTTAAATATTTGCTTATTGAACTAAGTAAGAAGTCCTAATTTTAGCCTTTGACAATCATAACATATTAATTAATAAGAAAACGTGAGTTCCTACAATCAATTGAATACTATTTATAAAATAATTACGTACAATAAAACTAATGTCTTTTTCTTTTCATTTCAAACTTGATCTTTATCACATACAAAAAAAATATACTGAAGTCCCTCAATTTTATGTTAAATACTATAAGAATCACTTCATTCTATAGTTATTTAATTATTTTGGTAAAATTTAGAGCTTGAAATTAATTAAAATTTACTAATTAATTTGTTTCTTATTTTTGAACCATGGAGAAAGTTAAAATTTGTTTTCTTCTTTTCATTTCAAGCTTTTTATAAGTCTTACATGTAAGCTATATAACAATGATGTAAAAATATAAAGAAAAAATAAAAAGCAATTAAGAAAGAAGAGGTCCGTGTTCTTCGATAATAGCGTTGACAATTCACTTTTTAAAAATATACAAGACTATTGTACTAATAATATTATTCAATATTATATTTTAAACTTTCAAAAGTTTTAAAAATACTATTACAATTATGCGCAATGTTGAGCAGAAATAAAAAAAAAAGCCACAAAATTAACAAGATATTTTATGAGATTCTTTAATTTTTAATCTATGATACATTTAATTAGCTAAATATGAATGAGTTTATTAGCTAGTTTTCAATTGTAAATTCTCTTAATATCTTACTTTATTTTTCTTTTTTTTAATGTCTTTTTGTTTATTATTGCACTTTGATTTTATATTTATTTAAAGTTTGTAGTTTATTAGTTACCTACTTATATGTTATAAGTTGTATCCTTTATGATTATTTGAATTTCCAAGGTTCTTGCCAAGTGAAATTATAAACTTGGAACAAACTTTAAGTTGAATTATTGATGTTAAGGACTTATAAGATAGTTTTTTGTTTAATTATTGTGTTAGTTATAAACAATCAATATTTATGATCATCTTTAGGAATTTACTCCGGGAAACAACCTCTCTACTCTTCCAGGATAGGGGTAAGGTATGCGTATATCTTACCCACCCCAGATCCCACTAGTGGGATTTTACTGGGTATGTTATATGTATCTTTAGGAACTTATATTTTTATTTTATAATTTAATATTATTTTTTATCAATTTATACTCATCGAGACAGGGTTCATGCACATCGCGTGTACCCTAAGACAAGTATATACATTATATTAAAAGCACGAAGCCCCTTAGAGAAATATGGTTCACATTTTTATCCTTTAAAAATAATGTTTATATTGGACAAAGTTGTAATTTAATTAGTTTCCTACTATTTAGTACTTTGAAATCTACTAAAATTTTGGTTATTAAATTTTTCATTATTTGAGCTATGTATACTAATATTCAAGACTTTAAAAGATTTTATCTCATATAAATCTTTCCTTATTTAGAATATATAATATAATATAAGTAATATTAAGAATTTGAAATCATTGATATTTTTATTCAAAAGAAACTTGTGTTCGTTCACGTGTAGTTTTATATTCCAGCAACATAATTTTTCTTTACAACTATATAAACTTGTTACGAATTCTAACTCTTTAAATTAAAAGTCTTAATATAGATAGGACTTAGGATTAAAAACTTTTAAAATATAATGCACAAAATTAGGATTAGAAGGAATAATATATGGTAATCACATAACGGTAACCATCTTTGCTAATTCTTCCCAATCTTTATTTGGATCATAATATAAAATACCTCCGGTGACAGTGTTAATCCCAGGTTGAACTAGATTTGAACCTCTACTAGAGTTACCCGCATTATCTACACTTGTCCCCTCTAGCTGTGCTTTCAGTTTGTAATATTTAACTTTTTCACTAGGGTGTGTTAGTATGTGCCTAGTCAAACTACTCGTGTCACTACAGTCTCCAGTAAATTTATGCACCAACAATTTTTTACAATTATTACACTGAGCCCTATTTTGTTATCTTATTTGAGTAAAAAATTTCCAAACTAATTACGTTTCTTGACGTTTAGAAGGTTGTCTACTAAAAGTAGGTGTTTCTACAGGTGGGTCATGTGGTGCATCAGTGGGGTTATTAGCCGGACTAGTAAGTGTATCATCTTAATCCTGTTGGGTTTCATCAAAATCCTGTTGCCTATGAATATTTAAATTAGTGTTGCGCATACTAACGGTTTGTGTTCTTATTTGATAGTTCATCCGGACGCCGTACAGAGATCAGGTGATAGGTACCCTGCCAGCATATTACACGTTCGGCCGAAATATTTGGAGGGCTTCTGTCCCGCTCATATGCCTCGATATTGTCAAGCATCGTGCCTCCGAGCGGATATTTGGTCAGTTTGACCTGCCGCAGCCTATACCGAGTCTGTCTGCATGGCATGCTTAACATGATGAGAGGGATGACCGGTCTAGGGCGGATGACACGTTTAAGGCATGTCTTGACCAGCAGTTGGGTACTTTGGACAGGCGAGGGGACTTGACCCCACCTCCGCAGCACTTTCCTATTCAACGTTATATGGCATGGTACCGCACTGTTTCCCAACTTTTTATCGGGAACCTAGTTCATCAGCCACACGGACAGTACATCCCATACGCCGGGAGACACGAGGCCCTCGTATGTTTTCTGTTATTATTAATTATATACCTGTAATTTAGTGCCAAATATATAGTTTATATTTTTTACTTTGTGCAGGCGATTGCATACCGTATATCATATAGGGCAGCAGATGTAGAGTCATGTCCAAGATCATGTGACCATGCAGGAGTATAGTTGTCGATTCATGGATGTGGCTGCCCAGACACTGCAGAGAGCCCGACCGGATTAACGTTTGGCACACGATGATGATTATATGGACCTAATGCAGTACCAGCGAGGTCGTAGTATCTAACAAGATGGTGGTGTCGGACGACGTGGTCGTGGGCGCAGAGGAGGTGGTCCCCAGCAAGGAGGCATTGAGGCTCATGTTGATGATGTTGCTGCTGATATGCCAGGTGGCATGCATGAAACGGATATGCCGTCTTACAATATTAGAATTTATTGCACTCTAGTGCCATCGCGGGTGACCCCATTGGGTCAATTATTGATCACGGGCTCAGATATTCAAGGAGTGGATTGGGGTAGATACTTCCCAGGCATGTCTACCACTGATGGCAATCGGCCGACCCGAGATTTTTATAGTGGGCGTCGACTGAGTTATGGCTCCACATCACATGCGTAGGTATGATTTTATTCGTATTGAATTTGAATTTATTTAGCTTTAACTTATTTATTTTTTTAACTTTATTAATTTCCTTTTTAAGGCTTCATGTGATGTTGTGACACATGATAACATTCAGCATCCAGACACGATGATGGTAAGATAATACAATTTGTTGTGAATTGTTATGTAGTTTTCTATACTAATTTTCATATTATTTTGTAGCCTTTTACTGGACCTGACAGCAGCATGTCATCATGCGCCGCATCCGGCTATAAAGAGACGACTTGATGATGATGATCCTGATAGCGTACCCGGGCGAGAGGGGATGCGCCTCAGGACAGCGGCTGCATTGAAACACACCGGATGCGGGACACATTGATTTGGCCTTCCTTTTTATTTTTATTTGGTGTAAATAATATCTTTGTATACATTAACAACAATACTTAATCAAATATGCCCATTACTTTTTTTTAGTTCTCCATTCGTTTGATAGTTTTATATAATAACACAAACACTTAAACTAAACTTCTACTTCAATTAAAATAAAATTTAGTACAACAAATAAGAAAAATATTACTACAACAAAAACATAGCAGACCAACATATAAAAATACATGAAATATAAAAAATACACTAAATACATACATGTCAATGTTTAGCCCTGGTTGCCATTTATTCTCCGCTCCAACCACTTAAATCGTTCTTTCAGTTGTTCTTTTTCTTCTTCTACCTCTTTCAGTTTCGCCTTCACCTCCGCAAGTTCCCGTTTATAATTTTTTACGTTCCTTTTGTGCTTCATAATTCCATTGTGCTTTCCATTTTTCTTCTCTCACCTCCTTCAGTTTCGCCCTCAAGTCTGCAATAATTCTATTGCTTTCTCTTTTTTGTTCTCATTGTCTTAAACACGCATTATGAAAATACTGTAGTTGTTCTTTGTAGCATTCCTAATAACATGGTTTATCAACCCATTCCTCAAAATCACAAATAGGTTCGTCGGGAACCTT
The DNA here is from genome assembly GCA_032618575.1 of Nicotiana noctiflora. Classification (NCBI taxonomy): domain Eukaryota; kingdom Viridiplantae; phylum Streptophyta; class Magnoliopsida; order Solanales; family Solanaceae; genus Nicotiana; species Nicotiana noctiflora. The sequence continues at coordinate 64,587 of JASVEL010000756.1, read as the reverse complement.
GTAAAATTGGTTCATACAGTGCTAGTAGCGACATCCAACTTCATCACCCTCCCAACAACTTTGCATCAATCATGTTTTTCCACACTTGCACTTTGGTGGACGAAGAGATTGAGCCATTTAATGAAATATTTGCTTTTAGTAAAACAACCTTACTTTTAATGAAATATTTTCTTTTAGTAAATTTTTGGCATACAAAATAACTACAAATGAGCCTGTTATTTATAGGTGAGACAAAATATATAACGCCAGGTATAATGACGCTATATTTTACGTGTTAAATATCATGATGTTGACAAGACTAGTTTATGTTAGTTGGTTAGCTTTTTCGGTTCGACAAGATAACACACACATAACGCCAGGTATAATGGCGCTATATTTTGCATGTTAAATATCATAATTTTGACAAGACAACTTTATGTCAGCCGGTCAGCTTTTTCAGTTCGACAAGATAACACACATAATACGCCAGCTATAATGATGCTATATTTTGTGTGTTAAATATCATAATGTTGACAAGACTATTTTTTGTCAGCTGGTCAGATTTTTCAGTTCGACAAGACTAGGGGTGGGCATATATCGGGTAAAACCGATAACCCGAACCGTTAATTCTTTATTGGGTTATCGGTATTGGGTTATTGGGGTAACGGTTCGGTAACGGGGTAAACAATTTTTTTTATTGGGTTAACGGTTCGGTCTCGGTTTATATTTTTGTTATCGGGTAAAAACCGATAACCCAATAAGAATATAGTAATTTACGAATTTACCCTTATATACTAGGGTTTCCTTTTATTTTAATAGCTTACTCATTCTCTGTTAAGTGTTAATGTGTTATACACTTATACTGTTAGTGTTATTATCGGCAGCCTCCCTCCGCCTCAAACTTGTATCTCGCAGCCTCCGCCTCAAACTCCAGCCTCCGCCTCAAACTCCTCCCTCCGCCTCTCGCAGCCTCCGCCTCACTCCAGTCGCCAGTCGGCTCTTCCATTCCAGTTCACTCCAAGAAGGCAAGAACAAACTCATTTATGTTCCCTCCAGTGACCAGTCCACTAAGAATCCGTCACTCAATCTGCATTTCTTATTTTGTCTTGTCGAGACTATGGATTTTCATTCCATTTCTTGCTTTCTGTCTCACCCTCTCTCCACTTTGAATATTCATCTAATTTGTCATTAGATTTTGAGTTTATCAATTGCAAATTTTGCTTCATCTTTAAATGATACTATGTTTTACTTGAAAATTGCAAATTTTACTATGCTTCATCAATTGCAAATTTTGCTTCATCAATTGCGAAGACTTGAAAACACTCAAAAAATTGTAGAACCTGGTTTCATCAGTTGCGTCATTTAACATTGTTGATGTAAAATTTGACATTATCGTTCCTAACAAATTTTTTCTTTGATGTGCAGAAAAACTTATTGAACTACTTATTGGAGCCCAGACTAGATATACGTCTTCAGCAGATGTCCCTTCAAATACGTTCCTGAATCGCATCGTGTTCAAATTATACTTTAATTCAATTGGTTTCTTTTCTTCACTCTTCCCTTCCCTTCCTGGAATTATTCCATAGTAAATGAATCGCGTCGTAACCAGAGAATCGTTCGTAGTGGAGGTAAACCAATTGGTTTCTTTTCTTCACTCTTCCCTTCCCTTCCTGGAACTAAACTTAGCATAACTGGGATCAATACTGATATCCTGATACTTGGTCAGTTGGTTGCATATGATGGTAATACTGTTCAATACTGTTCCAGCATTTTGGTGATAGGCGATTTTTATTCAATACCATAATCTGTCTTAAAAACTTATCCTTTTAAAGTTGCAATATCTATAGACTTCATTAAATTTTATTAGATTAACTTTCTGTTGATGACACGGTGAACTGGATGCAGGTTAAGTCCAGAATGATGGGAGATTCCACATACAAAAATACCCTTGATTGTTTTGTCAAAACATTGAAGAATGATGTGAGTCCATCATCTGTCCTTTCTCATTGGTTGTTGAAGAATCCTTGCAGACACAAACAAATGTTCCTCCTATTAGTTTTAATTTTTCTAATAACTGATCTTAGCTTCTTACAAAATGAAGAACTCTTATCTAAAATAAAACAATGACCTCTCATTTCTGTCGAGATAGTTTTACAATACAAACAGATCACTTTATTACAGATCTTTTTCCTTCTATCAACTTCTTGTTTGTTGTCTTGTTTTCAACACCTGCTGATTGCAAGCTTTATGCCTAATGTCTTTAATAATGACGATACCTTTGTGCCCTTTATATTTTCAGGGACCTTTAGCTTTCTATAAAGGCTTTATCCCAAATTTTGGACGCTTGGGATCGTGGAATGTTATTATGTTTCTGACATTGGAGCAGGTAAAGAGTGGTGGAATCCTATTCCTAACTAAGCAGATTCTTTTCCATTCATAGTTGACAAAAATTTATGCTAGATTAGCACATTTGCTTCAGTAAGAGGCTTCCCCAACTTTTAGTTGCTTCATGTTTTAGCTGTTCACTCGGCAAATACATCATACAATAGTTGGCTTACCCTTTATATCTTATTTTTGGCAGGCGAAAAAGTTTGTAAAAAACTTAGAATCAGCTTGATGTCAAAGAGATGGATTATCAAGCAGAGGATTACTAATATATAAATTAAACATGGATTGGCACAACAGCCACTAAAACAACGATTGTTTGCAACATTCCTTTTTTTTTCATTTTCATGAATAATTTGTCCCAATGGGGAACACAGCAACTGTGGGAGAGAAACTCAGAGGCGTTTGATAGGTTTTCCCCTCTTACTATTGTTGTAGACTGCAAATGTTGTACCCTCATTTCCTTTTGGTTACTATGGGATTCTATTAGTGATTTTTGGGAATTGACTCCAATGATAAACAATGAAGATTCAGCTCGAGCTGTGTGTTCTTCTTGTTGAGTTTTTTTTGGTTGGTTTTTAGGCATCAGGTGTTTGGGTAGGCATTGCAGTATAATGATAAACAATGGAGTGCATGGGTAGGCATTGCAGTATAATGAGTCAGTTAGCTTATTTATTAGTCAAAGTTATATTGCTATTGTTGGAATGACATTATCTGTGTAAATCAGTCAGCTGCAACTCAAATTAATCCCTTAGCTCACAGCATACAAATTCACAAAATGTAATGTATTTTAAAAAGAAACTCCCAAACTTAATTGTAGTTTTATCTTATCGGGTAAACCGATAACCGAACCGATAAGGATCAATAACCGATAAGTCGATAACCGATAACTAATATCTTATCGGTTTGGTTATCGGGTTATGATATTTGTAAACCGATAACCGATAGGCAAAACCGATAATTTCCAAAACCGAACCGAACCGACCGATGCCCACCCCTAGACAAGACAACACACACATAATGCCAGAAATAATGGCGCTATATTTTGCGTGTTAAATATCATGATATTGACAAGACTACTTTATATCAGCTGGTCAGCTTTTTCAGTTCGAAAAGACAACACACAGACTAAATAGAAATTCGTGTTACATTTAAATATTCCTAGAGGAAAAATAAAGAAAAAGAAAAAATGTCCCATTCTCAGAAATAAGTGGAGCAATGTTTCTCCCATTATCTAGAAGAACTTTCAAATATTGTGAAAGTTAAATTATGTTATGGTCAAAACATCTTTAATTTCCTGATACATAGAAGAGTGATAATGTGCTTGACTTGGAAAAAAATATTTCAGCTTTTGTTGACCTCTATGGAATGACCAAAACATTAATTAAAGGTCCCCTAAATATTGTATTAACAAGCAAAATTATTATTTAAATAGGTAAAATAGGAAAGTACAAATCATAATTAACAAGCATAATTTTATTTCAAAAATCTTGAAATATGGATATAACAACTAATTATTACAACATTAACTCATGGGTACTTAGGTACACTAGAACAACACACAACCCGTGCTTGATTACTGTTTCCACCCAAAGGATATTTTCTACAGTTGTGTCCTGTTTGCGAGCATATACCACATTTTCGTGCATAAACTGTATCGCTAACATCCATTTGGTTCCATATACGCGTTCTCTTCTGCACCTGTATTTTACGCAAATAGAACTTGTTACACACCATTTTAAATGGATCTGGAGGCCAATAATGCTCATCACTCACTGGCTGCAACTGACCACTATATGTGTTTAGGTACTTGGAAACACTATATTATTGATCAACATAGTTGGTTGCACCTAAACCAGCTTGTTGAAAGCCCTTGATGGCATGTGAGCAAGGCATGTGGTAGATGGACCATTTTCTACAAGAGCATAACCTTGTAGATTCATTTACAGTATACACATTATTGCCCCAATTTTGATGGATAGTGGTGCGAACAAAAATATTTCTTTAGTTATCATAATGCAAAAATGAATGCCAATGTGCTCGTCATCTGTATTTCTCAAATCTCTTCATCGGCAATGGCATAAATTCAACACCCCTTTCCATAATGATGTTGCAGCTGCAGACCTTTCAACAAACCTCTCTACCATCTACTTGAACGATATCCGCACCATGGTTGTGACAGGCAATCCTCTTTCTGACTTCAATAACCCGTTGAAAGACTCTGACATATTTGTACTCAAAGTTCCCCATCATTTTCCACCATCCGCATGCAAAGTCCACTTTTCAAGGTCATGTCGCATTAACCAACAATAGGATGCCTAGTCTTCTTGCCTGATATATTCCACGTGCCTCCGGAATTTATGTTGTTGGTGGTATGTTGCTGCCATCCACATCAAATCATGCAGATCCTTATTGGGATATGCCTTCTGGAAATTGGCTTTAAGGTGCCTAACACAGTAACGATGGTAGGCATAAGGTTCTTCTCAAGGAGGCAAGTTCTCCACAGAACTTAAGATACCATAATGCCAATCAGATATTAGACAATACCGAAATGCTATTTGTCACACCTCCTTTTTTCACACACATACATAAATGTAAATGTGCCACTGTTTAATACTACACCCCGAGAAGAGATATAATAATAATCAGTGAAGGCGTTTTTCCAATTAAAGGACAGTCGGAACGGGATCAATTTATTTAATTATTCAGAGTCGCCACTTGGGAAAATAATGGTGTCCCAAGTCACCGGTTTAATCCCGAACCGAGGAAATTTATGACTCTGTAATATAGTCTGCGAAACTAGAAACCTGGATAAGGAATTCCGTTAACCCGGAGAAGGTGTTAGGCACTCCCGGATTCCGTGGTTTTAGCACGGTCGCTCAACTGTAATTTTTGTTTTTATCTGATTTATTTATATATTTTAACTATGTGCTTTTAATGTTCCGCTTTTTAATTTTAGAAGAATTGCGACGTCACGAAAACACATTTCGAGTCACACCGTAACCAGTACGCCTGTGACTTTAATGTATTTCAGTTTCGCCGAGAGTAAGATTTGGGTCACATAAATGCGCACCCGTGATTAGGAAGGTATTATTATTAACTAACGCGCCTAAAGTAATTTCGCGTTTGTACTTTGCGAGGGCCATGAAATTTGCTAAATGGCACGCCCCGAATTCTAAGGATCAATTCATAATAAAAGAGGGCCACGCAATTTGTCATTTTGTTTGCGTTAGTAATCCTAATTTAGGGAGATAATACACGAACTAAAATCCAAAATATCTAGATGAGCATGCACATACTTCATAAATGGTGTAGTCTTCCGCAACAACAGACATATGACAACCTTGCTGAAGTAACCAACCAACAGAGTACTATGCGCATGCTCAGGTTCCAAGAATGAGAATAGCAGGTTCATTAGCTCGTCGTCCTCAACCAAAGTTTTGAGAATTATGTCCACCTCGCATGTAAAAATTTCACAAGCAATAAAAGGAAACTTAAAAGTTCTTCTAGAGCCTCTTCCACTATGTACCTGACAAGTTGTTCAACTTGAGCTCTCTAGCGCAGACTAGCTGACCAGCAAAATCTCTAACAGATTGACCATGAAAAGCGAAATCCAAACCAAACAGAGCGCAACACAGCTACAACAATAAACGAGCGACAACATTCAGCAATCAAAATCGAGTATCAACCCGAAAAAATCAACAGAAACGCGTATCAGAACCCGGACAGAATTCAAATCGGCACTATGACTCTCGAATGGAGACTTTGTCGAATTAGTGAGCAAACGAGGACCTCGAACAGAAACCCGACCAAAAGTTCAAGCTCTGTTTCAGCCGTGTAAAGCCGTCGAGGTCTGTTGCTGCTTCTTCAGATTCTCGATGAAGAAGACCAGCATCATTCCTAAAACCAACAACAATATAAGGTACACCAGCAAGAAAGGACTGGATCCAAAACTTGAGCAATTTCTCCCTCTCATATCTTTACTCAGTATGATAATCCAGCTCGCGACTAGTCTTCAATTCAACATAAAACCTCCTCCCATCATCAGTTGAATCACAACAGTCCATTTCAGCCCCCATTAAAATACGATGCGCACCTAATTTGGTCTTAACTACAGCACAATATTCAACATTGGCATCAACATGGTGTATCCCACAAAGCTTAACATGACATTGTCCCTAATGCAACACTTATCAGAATGGACAAAGGGCACATAGCACACGTGATGCTAGAAACTCCAAAATTTCACGACCTAACATTTTCAACATGATTTTATTATGAATATGGATACCGTGGCATGAAGGATCAAGTGTGGCGTATGACACTTAAATCATTTAGGAGTAAAGAAGGAGATCCTTGAACATTTTCGTACTAGGACTTAAACAAACTCGACTAGCTAATAAAATGATTTGAGGGAACAAAGCAATATTGCACAAGCTTCACATTAACTATTGCTTCAAGAAATTCAGTGATAAACGACTACTGGAAACATAAACATTAACCTTTGTGGCCTTAGAGGTGAAGCTAAGTGTGTTTCGACTCGATAATACGAGAATAAACCAAGCACACAAATTACTTCATGCTCAAATTTCAGCCGAAACAACAAAAATAATCAAACAAGCAGGCTTCAACCTTTAAAATTTCATGAATCTGTTTCAGTGCTCAAATTTAACAAAAACAAATGGGCCGAGATTATACAACTGCAGCCATTTCATAAGTGCATACAATCACTTGTCCAATCTAGAACAAACAAGAACACAAACAAACCTGAATCAAGGCCGAAAGAACTCAGCATTTAACCCAAACGACAAACACTGACTTTTCAGGTAGTCTTAAACAAAATGCTGACCAAACATGAACACATGACACAGAATCACGAGTAATCGAAAGATGGAGAAGAAATGAACATGAAATCAGAAATGCTTTCAATAATAAAAGAAGAATACAAGGTTTTTGCTCCAAAATTTCCAACTGAAAATAGCAACAGTACCGAGCATAAATCGCAAACCAAATCCGGATCACGAGACTCGGACGTAACTCAGCACAGCACCGTAATTCCGACCCTCAAATTCGAGATTACTTTTGATTTTTTTTTGTTTGAAACAATTTTTTCGGAAGATCTCCTCCCCCAAAATGTGCCTTTCAATTCTGAAAAATGAGAATGGAGAAGAAGATTTTGTGGTGATTTCTCCTCTGTATTGTGCGCCGCTGTGTGTATTAATGAGTGTGTGTTCTCTCTCTGAATTTTTGCCTCCGTCCTCTCTGATTTTCGCCTAGGAGCTCTCTGAAATAGCCTTCAATGCTTGGCTCAAAATGGAGGAGTAGAGACACGGTATTTCCGTGTCCCTAAGGTCCGAAGGCTTCTCCAATGGGTTGGGTCATGGGTTTGATTTGGGCCAGGTGAATTTCAAATAAGAAGCCCAATTTCGGGCACTTTTATTTGTTATATGTTTTCTTCTTATTTCTTTTGCTTTTGTACTCATTTTTAATTTAAATTTTTTTTTTGATTTTTTCTTTATATTGTTCTAAAATGAATTAATACCTACTAAATGCGAAACTAATTTTCTAAATGCTAAAAATGCATATTTTTTGTATTATTATTTTTTTATATGATTTAACATGAATTAACACACAAATTGTAAAAATAAGGAAAATTTATTTATTTTGAATTTTTATGGGAATAACTCAAATATAGGGTAAAAATCATGTGCTCACACTATTTGACAATGTGCTATTTCAAGTGGTTCAAAAATAGCGTCCACGTCTCTTGGCTTTCATCGGCAAAAATAGCAAAAGCTAGAGGAAATATTTGTCTATAACATCTATTGCCACGACTATCAACAACTTAGTATCATACGATAGACATGAGTGCCGTCAATGGATATTACGGGGCGACAATGCGAAAAACCATCAATTATTGGTTTAAATGCCCAAAACATGTAACTGAATATATATTCTGGTTTACTCGGACTCCACTCAAGCTTCCACTCAATAACCATCCCAGGGTTAAAATGTTGCAGTACAGCCATATACCTTAGTAGATCTGCAAATGACTTATCCCAATTTTCATAGACTAATCAAACACTTGTTTGTGCCCGAGAAATGCCTTTCTTTTAGTAATGGTATGGCCATGTTCCTGGTGGATTGCTGTAATGCACTCTTTGATTTTATACCTTATGGACTGTTCGATGTGTGGAATAAGAACAAAAGAAATCAAGTCAATATCCAAGTTGAAGTGATTCGCGTTGAATGTGTCCATTCCGCATGTATGGGTAGGAATGTATTTACCCACTTTCCACATACTTATCTTTATCTTGGTCACACGCAACATCCAATTACATGGCCAAAACCATATGCAGCAAACAACCTTATATACTGTCGGACTTGACTCCCATACCTGTATCTCATGACACTCTTTTACGTTGTGCATTTTACAAGTCCTGCTTAGGCGCGCTTTATCAGGAAAAAACATCCCCTTTGCAAGCACCGTTGGTCTAGACTCATCCCACATTGTTGTCCGGATTTCATAAAAATCATTTGTGATAGTTTCCACATCCGGCACGGTTGGCAAGTTATTAATGCAACGAATCTCCCTTGAATGAAACGGCACTTCAGACTCATACACTCTTCGTCTAGGGGGTCTCTCTTCAAATCAGGTCCTTCCTCCTCATCCTTCGCATCACCATCTTTACGAGGAAAGGGCGTTTCGTCTCCAGATTCATCCGCATTGTTTTCGTAATCACTGTTCTGTTCCTCACTCTATGTATCTGCTAGATCCCGATGTAATACATTATTTTCGGGCAATTGAGTGAGTTCAACTTGCTCATTTTCACTGCACAACCAACAAAATATAAGCTACTGAATTAATAAATGCTTTACATATGGATATATCATTTCACTTACAAATCATAATGTGATGAAATTCCATGATGAACATTTTCAATTAGGTGATAACTGCTGGATGGGCCACTTGTAAAATTTATATCTGGTCGGTACCCCTTATTATATATATAAGCGTTAATACAAATTCAATATGCCATAAATATACATAATTAACACAAATAAAAATTGAAGTTTTCCACTCCTCTTGTGAATTATGGAAAGCAAGGTATAAATTATTTTCTCGCTGCTCATTTGTCGACGATGATAGTTTAAATCAAGGAAAACTCTTTCATCCAGAACCTGTCCAGCAAAAAATGCTTCAGAATAACCACCCGATGACCGGGGATTATCTCTACTATGCACAGCCTTTTTTTTGGAACGTCTTTGACTTTTACGTACATCTCCAATATTGTGATTACAATAAATTCCCGGCATTATTCCGGTATCCTCAAAAAATTACTTAAAGTTTCATCATCGTTGATGTTAAACTCCGAGTAAAAAGCAACTCCTTGTGGAGTGACGGAATACGGATATCTTCTGATTACTTTAAGTAACACTGAACGTTTCCTTGCACTCATTTTTTTGCATAACAACGATATAGATGTATTGTACTCCATTTTAAGTGGCAATTTAATATGACACTTAGCAGGTAAATTGTAGCCCCGGAGTTATTCTCCATCACAACCTCACCCCCTCCCCAATATAATAAAACTCTTTTTCTACGCTCTTCAGACATAATGAAAAAATGCTGGAGAATTTAACAACAATAAATGTTTTAACAAGAGTTAACATTTTCTTTGAATGGATTTCTATACAATCCTAACTTCTTTATATAGGAAATGGCTAGCTAGGAATATTTTATATATATCTATATATATAGCGCCAAAACAGTTGGCACTATACGCTTTTTAATTATTGAAATCAACAATTATTGGCGGGGCTAGGAAAAATGAGTATAGCGCCAGGTATTTTGGCGCTATACCTGGCCGTGTCAGCTTTTTCAGTATAGTGCCAAAATACTTGGCGCTATACACTAACATCACAATTACCATTATTGTATAGCGCCATATTTTTTGGCATTATACATAAAGTATCTTCTTCTTTTTTCTGCCTATTTATGTTCTTTGAGTCCAAAAGAATCACATTTTAGTTCCGGACTCCCTTTTCCTCTGCTATCCAGAAAGTAAACATAACACCTATAAGAAAATTGAAGAACTAATAATGATGGCACAAAAGTTTCTCAAAAAGACAAAGCCAATCAGCTTACTACGAATGAATTTGATTGGACTAACAAAATGAAAGAGTGCCCCCTTATATCATCCATCCAAGGAAGAATTTGAAGATCTTTTGGTTTATCTGCAGGAAATTGCTCCTGAAGCATCCAAATTTGGTACCCAAAAAATTAAAAGCTCTCTACTTGTACCTTTTAATATGATTTAAGTTATATATACTGATATTGTTTTCAAGAAATATATATCTTTTTTGTGTCTCAAGGATACATACATATATATATATATATATATATATATATATATATATATATTCCTTATCTTAAGGAAAAAGAAGGAATTGATTGATCCGAAACCAGTTTAACTAATACTTCAAGTCCAGTCTTGAGGATTATTAAATCTAAACCTCAATTTTCAAGTAGGGGGCATTTTTAGGCATTTAATTTTTATTGGATTTATATCCATAAAATTATTTGGACTATATTATTTTAAATTCAAGATATATTAGTTCAAGCAAATGTTATAGGCCAATATAATTGAGTTATACAAGTCCAATATATATGGATTAAATAAATAATTCCAAAGTTGTTGGGCTAACCCATTTATTGGGCTACACGTGATAAGGCCACTTTATTAGGCACGGGATATCATCTTCCTAGAGACCTAGTTTGGTGCCACGTGTCAAATGATGTGCAGCGCCAAGTCAAACGAAAGATATAATAGGATCACGCCACGTGTGCAAGTGACATGTTCTGACCAATCAAATGCATCCATGTCATATTTCAATTTGATTGGTCAAAAAGAGTTTATTCTTATTATAACTCCTCCCTTCCACTACTCTAATTAGGGGTCTTCGCAACCTAGAAAAGAGATCGAAAGATATAATAAGAAGCAAGAAAGAGCTCGTGGATCAAACACTGCAAATTCATCCACAAGTTTCAAGCTCCAAGAAAACAAGTTCAAGCTCAAGAACGAAGAACAAATCAAGGTCAAATTCAAGAAATCAAGCTAAAACTCAAGAACAAGATCATCGTTCATGGAGATAACTATATATTCAAGATCAAGCTCAAAGGCCCTTGAATTTATTTACTATTGAAAAGAAGAATAAGAGGATTCATAAAGTTTGTACACTCAATTATCAGAAATCAAATACTACAATTATTGCAATATTTTTTTGCCTGATTTTATTTTCCCGGCGCATATCGTCTACAAATTCTGGTTTCGCATGAAGATTTCCCATTATAGTATTGAGGCATCTTGTTGCAATGCTGAAACGGGGAAGAAAAGAGTGATGACATACCGTTGGCACCATATTCATAAAAGCTCATTGACTCTATTCCTCAAGAAGTTAACATGTGCTAGGAAAAAGTTATGTTCACAAATAATGACCTTCTACAAGGTGACACTCTTTATAACTGCCTGTTGTACATGGTTGGCTATATGCGCGATGAAAAGGTAAATTGAATTTCGGCTGATGGAGGATCCTCAGTGAATACCTTGTCAATTTGCAATGTGAAAGAACTTGGTATTCCCATGAACGAACTCTTAGAAAGTCGTGTGATGATCCAAGGATTCAACCAAAAGGGGCAAAGAGCCATAAGTGCCTTGATGAGGTTGCCTACATATCCTGGGCTAAACAGGAATCGGGTCAGTGTAGTTCGGGAGTGATGGAGTATCGAGGTTGAGAGTCGAGGTTCCATCCAAGGCTCCGGTCCGCTATCCCGTTATTACATCAAAATTGAAAAAGACTAACTAAACCTATCGACTACGAGTTACAAAATTCCTATCTATGAGTCTTCTGAAGCTTGATCTTGAGTTGGTTGGTGCTTCATGCGGACCCTGATCTGAATCTTGATGCTTGTTAGCCACAGGTGTTGGTTCAATCTTCTTCAACTTTTGGATCAAGTCCGGATATATATAGTGCCCATGATTTCAGGTGGGCTCCTAGTTGATGAGCCTTGACTTGTATTTCTATTTCACTGGCATTCTTGTTATTGCCTCGACTTATTCAACTTCTTTTCACCGGCATTCTTGTTCTTGCCTTGACTTGTTCAACTTCTTCAATATTTCGTCCATTCTCCAAGTGGACCTCTGCTTGTGACAAAATAAACAACCAAAGAAAGATTTTTCTACCCCAGCATGGTGACTGGGCACATCATGTTATTGAATGTCAGAATTTCATCATCATTTTTTTTCATTTTTCATTGTTTTTTTTTTTAAATGCAGATATGTATGAGATGCAATGCAGAAAAATATTTCCGTGTTAGAAGGTGGGCGCCTAACATAAATTAAACGTGCAATGCGATGCAGAAAAATATTCCGTATTTGAAGGTGGGCACCTAACGTAAATTAAACGTGCAATGCGATGCGGAAAAATATTCTCGTATTTGAAGGTGGGCACCTAACGGAAATTAAACGTGCAATGCGATGCAAAAAATATTCCCGTATTTGAAGGTGGGCACCTAACGTAAATTAAACGTGCAATGCGATGCAAAAAATATTCCCGTATTTGAAGGTGGGCACCTAACGAAATTAAACGTGCAATGCAGAAATGTATTCACGTATTAGAAGGTGGGCGCCTAACGAAATTAAAAATGCAATGCGATGCAAAAAATATTCCCGTATTTGAAGGTGGGCACCTAACGGAAATTAAACGTGCAATGCGATGCAAAAAATATTCCCGTATTTGAAGGTGTGCACCTAACAGAAATTAAACGTGCAATGCGATGCAAAAAATATTCTCGTATTTGAAGGTGGGCACCTAACAGTAAATTAAACGTGCAATGCGATGCAAAAAATATTCCCGTATTTGAAGGTGGGCACCTAACGAAATTAAACGTGCAATGCGATGCAAAAATATTCCCGTATTTGAAGGTGGGCACCTAACGAAATTAAACGTGCAATGCGAAATGTATTCCCGTATTAGAAGGTGGGCGCCTAACAGGAAATTAAAAATGCAATGCGATGCAAAAAATATTCTCGTATTTGAAGGTGGGCACCTAACAGTAAATTAAACGTGCAATGCGATGCAAAAAATATTCCCGTATTTGAAGGTGGGCACCTAACGAAATTAAACGTGCAATGCGAAATGTATTCCCGTATTTGAAGGTGGGCGCCTAACAGAAATTAAAAATGCATGAAATTAAAAACTTGTGTTACCTTGATTGAAGGTTATCTTAGGTGAAAAATTCATCAGACTAAGACATTTAACCTTAGGAGAAAGTTTCAACAGACTAAGATTTTCATTCTCACTAGACTATGTCCATTTCAATGTAATCTCAGGAGGATTAACCATCAGACTGAGTTTATGACTCCAGGAGATAATTCATCAGACTGGATCCATTTTCAATTCAGACTTTCTTAAGACTTTCACATTTAACAAACTTTTCTTTCTTTTTCGGCTTTTGCCCTTTCTTTCTTTTCCAACTTCTGTTTTTCCCTTTTGTTTTTACTTTGAGACTGAAGGTTATCTTAGGTGAAAAATTCATCAGACTAAGATATTTAATCTTAGGAGAAAGTTTCAACGGACTAAGATTTTGATTCTCACTGGACTATGTCCATTTCAATGTAATCTCAGGAGGATTATCCATCAGACTAAGTTTATGACTCCAGGAGATAATTCATCAGACTGGGTCCATTTGCAATTCATACTTTCTTAAGCCTTTCAAATTCAACAGACTTTTCTTTCTTTTCAACTTCTTACCTTTCTTTCTTTTCCAACTTCTCATTTTACCTTTCAAATTATGCCTTTCCTTTTCGTTTCAAATTATGCCTTCATTTCCTTTTCCAACTTCTACTTTCATTGACTTCGGCCTTCCTTTCGTTTTCACATTTCATTATCTCTTTATCTTAGGTGAAAAATTCATCAGACCAAGACTTTTATCTTGGGAGAAAGATTCATCAGACTAAGACATTTAATCTTAGGAGAAAGTTTCAACAGACTAAGATTTTGATTCTCACTGGACTATGTCCATTTCAATGTAATCTCAGGAGGATTATCCATCGGACTGAGTTTATGACTCCGGGAGATAACTCTTCGGACTGGGTCTATTCATTTGCATGGTCTCAGAAGGATTATCCATCGGACTGAGTTTATGACTCCATGAGATAATTCATCAGACTGGGTCCATTTGCAATTCAGACTTTCTTAAGTCTTTCACATTCAACAAACTTTTCTTTCTTTTTCAAATTATGCCTTCATTTCCTTTTCCAACTTATACTTTCATTGGCTTCTGCCTTCCTTTTGTTTTCACATTGCATTATCTCTTTATCTTAGGTGAAAAATTCATCGGACCAAGACTTCTATCTTGGGAGAAAGATTCAACAGACTAAGATTGTATCTCACTGGACTATGTCCATTTCATCGGACTAAGACTTTTGTCTTAGGAGAAAGTTTCAACAGACTAAGATTGTATCATTCTCCGATACTTGCTTCATTCACCTTTCAACTTGCCTTATTCATCTTCAAAAACAATTGTATTCATCTTCATGCTCTTCGGATGACTATCCGATGACAGAAAATTTTTTTTCTGCCCCAGTTTGACAATATCTTTTGCTCCTGTTTCAGAGCAAAGAAAACTCTGTCAGTTTAAAAATGCGGTGGTTGGTTGTGGCCTTGAACTTTCCGCTTGAATGCTTGGTCTGTTCACCGACTATCCATTTTCACTTCTTCTTTGTTCAAAATCCGCCTCTCTTTAGGCATGTATGTTCTTCCATTCTTGACGGATCCCACAATTCCGATCTTGAAGTTTACGATTTCTTCAATGATTTCATTGGATAACTTTAGGGTGTTTCTTGACTGGCTCTTTCTTTTGTCAGAATACACTCCCCTATTTCCATTTGTTATATTTTCCCCCGAGTTGGCACTTTGCCGACCTTTGCGTCTTGCATGAACCCCAAACGTTTTTTTTGTTGCCCGCTCCATTGCACATGTTGCTCTTTTGGCTTAAAGCACTGGCCTTGGCCTTTCCTCACTTACGACAATTGTCGTGTTGGCCAAATCCCATCCCGTGCAATTGAAAAGCTTGGTGGCAAATTTTGAAATCATTTCTATACTTGTTATGACCCGAAAGACTCAATAAGATGGAGGGTAAAACAAGGTACAAAGGATAGAAAGAAAGGAAAACATAATTCCTAACAAGAAACCTACAGAAGAATGACCTATCGGATTTTGAATACCGACTCTAGCGACCTTGACATGCATTTTTGGCCTTCTCTGTATAGCAAATTTGATGTTCAGCTCTTGTTGCAAGCTCTGCTGTGAAACCGGTCTTCAACACTTCATTTCTTTGATCTGATCCTTAGTCGACTTGTAGTGCCCATAGGGTTTTCACCATCAAGCCTCTCTCATTTGCTCTTTCTTTCTCTCGACTCACCGTCGCCTTACGGTGCCCGTGCGGGTTTTCACCGATAAGACTCTCTCATTTTGATTTCTCTCATCTTGGAGTCTCGTGGTGGTTCTCATCATCTTGAATTCTTCATTCTCCTTTGTTCGGACTGGAGTGTTGCCCTTGATGTGATTCACCTTTGCTCGTTTGACTCGGCATTTCTTGACGATTGGTTGGAAGGTCTTCCTTTGGACCGTAATGCAGGCTTTTGGATGGGATATAGAAAAAAGGATATAAAGGCTCAAAAATATTTCATCGTGGGTTAAAATTACAACTTTCGGAATCTTATTTATTCGACAACCATAACTTCTGCCCCAGTTTCCTTGTTGGGGGATTTTTTTGGATTTTTCCTTTATTGTGACTGAACCTCAGAGAGGCTGCCTACGTACCCTTTCGGGATCAAGTCAAACGTAGTTCAGACTACGTCATCAATTTATAAATTTCTTTTGACTTTTTCCCGTTTTTTTTTCATTCATTTTTCCTTTATTGTGACTGAACCTCAGAGAGGCTGCCTACGTACCCTTTCGGGATCAAGTCAGACGTAGTTCAAACTACGTCATCAATCTATAAATTTCTTTTGACTTTTTCCCGTTTTTTTTTGTATTGCATTTTTTCTTTTTTCTTTTTTTTTTTCTTTTTTTTTCTTTTCTTTTGTTTCTCCATTTGATTTCCCCGCTCAATCCTCAATTTTTGTTGTTGATTCCGGAAGAGGGATATGAAAGAAAATATAATATGGCTCAAAGGGGTAGCAATGGACGAAGTGTTTGGATAGCCGAATAAAATGCCTTCGTCATTCCAATCTTCAAAACCTACCAAGTACAAACTACACGGTTAAACACCTTTGATTGATTCACATATTTGCCTTCTGTATTTGAGTGCCATTGGGCAACAATCCCGATACCACGAATGGTTCCTTTAACCTTGGGGTACTCTTGCCTTTGGCTTTAAACTAATGAAGCATAATGCATTACCAAGGCATTTCTTTATGTTATGCTTTCCCCAGTATTCACTTGATTCCGGCTTCACAGTATTTCAATATGTGTTTATTTCTTCCGAGTATCATTACATCTTCAACATTGTTTCATTGACTTTTAAAAACCAGGCTTAGAACTATGTGCATGTCGTGTTGCTAAAGTCAGTATGAGAAGAAATGCAAAGTGATCAGAAATGGAATGACTAGGAATGATGGGAAACAAAGAGTTGTATTAAAGTGATGGGTTGAAACAACAAAACGAACAACAAAACTAACAGACTAGACTAGAATTACAAACCTAGACAGCACTAAACAAATTTATTACTAAACAAAGCAAAGTGGAAAGATAGAAGGGTTTTGACTCTCAAGACAACGTCCGAATTACAACCCTGAAATAACCCGAGCAAAAGAGATGACACCAAAATATACCACCAAAACTCCAAGAGACGGAGCGCCTTCCCAATTGACAAGCATGGCATCCTAGCCACCGAATTCTGCATTAATGTTGCCAAGATCACTTTCTGTTTCAATATCTTCAACTTCAGTTGACCTCCCAAGAAGATTTTCATCACCCACGTCACCGGGCATCATTCCCACAAAATGTGATTCGTTATGTGCAGGTAAAGGATTTTGTGCAATGTTTTGGATGCCCCTGCCTTGGACCACAATTATTCCTTCCTGAATCATTCTTTCTATCTCTCTTTTCAAATCCCGACAACTTTCAGCATCGTGCCCCAGGGCATTGGAGTGGTATTCACACCTTTTGGATGAGTCAAAACTTCTCGCACGTCGGTCCACCCGATTTGGAGGGACATGTGCAATCACGCCACGTCGTTTTAGCTTCTCAAACAAGCTTGCATAGGACTCTCCTATTGGTGTAAAATTATCTTTCAACTTCTGTTCCTTTCCATACCCCTGGCTTGGATGTGGGTTATAAGGTATTTGAAAATTTTGCGGAGGCTGGTAAAGATTTTGTGATGTTCGGGCTCGCTTTCTTGGGTGTTTTGAGGATTGAGCAACATACTGGACTGGTTCAACAGAGTATGGAGGGTTTTGAGGCGGGTAGTAATGCTTAAAGGGGTCATGGAAAACTTGATGAGGTTGCATACACCTTCGAGATGTTCTCATAGGACCTCTTCTCGACCCTGATGTCATCATAATTTCATCATCCCTCCCATTCACATCACTGAATTCACTTTGGACATCCTGAGCCGCATTTTTGAGAGCTGCTTGACTTATAATTTTGCCCGTCTTAAGACCATCTTCCACCATTTCTCCCATTTTGATTATTTCTTCAAAGGAGTGACCAACTGCAGATATCATGTTTTGAAAGTAATCCGGCTCTTGAGCCTAAAGGAAAACAGTGGCCAACTCGTGATCATTCATGGGTGGCTTAGCTCTCGCTGCCTGCTCTCTCCATTTGATGGCATATTCCCTGAAACTTTCAGTTGGTTTCTTTTTCAGTTTAGAAAGGGAAATGCGGTTTGGGGTGACGTCAATATTGTATTGAAACTGTTTGATAAAGGCTCGTGCCAAATCATCCCAGACGTGCCAACCAGATGCGTCCTGATCCCAAAACCATTCAGATGCTACTCCCGAGAGGCTTTCCCCAAAATAAGCCATAAGCAATTCTTCTTTTCTTCCCACACCTCTCAATTGGTTGCAATACCTTTTCAGGTGGGCTATGGGGTTTCCGCGTCCATCATACTTTTCCAATTTGGGAACCTTGAAACCAGGCGGCAAGTGGACATCGGGGAACATACAAAGATCTCTGAAGGCAACACTCTTTTGACCTGCCATTTCTTGCATGTTTTTCAGTCGTTGTTCTAATCTCTTCAATCTTTGGGCCATTTCTTCCTGTACATTCTTTCGGGTAAGCTTCTCAACGTTTGAAGGAAGGTCAAACGAGTACGAGTGGTACTCGGGAGAGTGGTACTGTTCTTGTTGTATAGCAGATTGTGACTCATGAGAAGGTTGTCCTTGGCCATTGGCCCATATTTTGGTCATTTGTTGTTTCAATGCTCCGTTTTCCTCAACCATAGTAGACCCTTGTTGAATTTTCTGACCCTGAGTCTCTTGAGCACTCGTAACAGCTTCGATGTCGGTTATCATTTTCCTTGGATCTTGCTTTCCAATTTACCACAACCAACCACCTCGACTTTCTGGAAATTGACAGAACGAAACCACCGGGTTAGCGTTAAGGTATTCCACTTATTGATTTCCTTTGTTTTTTTTTCTGCTATTTTTTTTTTTTTTTTTTTTTTTTCTTTTCTCTTTTTGTGGTTTTTTTTTCATTTTTCCTTTTTTTTTCTTTTTGTAGTTTTTTCATTTTTTTCTTTCTTTTTTGGTTATGGGAATGGTCGAATCTTTTTTGTGGATTGCCTACGTATCATGACCCAGCATGAATCAGACCGAGCGTAGTTCTTGCAAATTAATGCAAGAAATAAAGAGATGTTTATTTGATTTTTTGATTTTTTTTTTTGAAGGAAAATTATAGAAGCCGACTCCAACTACAAACTTGTGTAGGAGATTTCTACAAGAATAAGAATATTTTTGGTGTCAATTATGACTTTCTACAAAATTGGCCACATAATGGCTTATTTGACAAAATGACTATTTTTGCAAAATTTATTTAAGAAAGATAAACTTGAAATTTTTTTATCCTGTGGCTCATAGGGCATCGTTCGGCATCACTATAAACCAACACAAGACTATATTTCATAAAATGGCCATGTAATGGCTTATTTAAACAAAGTGGCTCTTTTTGCAAAATTTTATTTAAGAAGATGCAAATTCAAAAATTTTATCCTGGGGCCTATGGGGCATCGTTCAGCACCGACACAGGCCAACACAAGACCGAGGAAGTTAAAATGCAAAAATGTGGCTATTTCAGCAAAACTCCGTCCATGTAATGGCTTATTTGATAAAGTGGTTATTTTTGTAAAGTTGAGTGATGACTCAAAACTTGATTTTTGCGGATACAGCCTTTCGACATTTCTGCGAGGGAATATTTCAAGGTTGCGTCCAAAATTATATCCAAATGACTCAAAGTGGCTATTCTTGCAAAAACGGCCTTCCGGCGTCTTTTTGAGGGACATTCGGCTTAGTTTAAGCAAGAATAGCATCACTCGGCTTATTTATAACAAAATCAAAAATTTGACATTTTTTGGTTATTTTTGCAAAAGGGGTGTGAACCCGGACTTGATTTTGCGGTTATGGCCTTGCAACATTTCCACAAGGAATATTTCAAGGTTGTGGCCGCAAATTATTAAAAATGATTCAAAGTGGCTATTTTTGCAAAAAACAGCCTTCCGGCGTCCTTTAGGAACATTTGGCTATTTTCAAAAACAGCATCACTTCGATTTATTGACAAAATTAAACACACATTTTTTTTGATTTTTTAAAAGGGGTGGTTGGACCCGATGAGGGTTGCCTACGTATCCCACCTAATGGCGAGAATCAAACCTGCGTAGTTCGGTCAGATTATTTGACCAATTATTTCAACAGAAGTGTTCTACCTATTTTTTCAAATTTTTTTTTTTCGAGCATTCGACAGCGTTTCGTCGACATTTCGATATTTTTTTTTGTATTTAAAAGAACCCGGTCAGCATGCCAGTCTAAATAAATGCTCACAACAAATATGATATGGCAAGATGGTCTTTCATTTCGGGTTGCCTGTCCCAGACGGACCCAACCCCTGTGTTGAGTCCCCTAAGTCGGATATGATGCAAATAAACGTCCTAAATCTAGGCTCAATATCTTGATGTTTTCAATGGTACTAGACCGTGTACCCGAGCGGACAACTCGGATCGATGAGGGGGCTACGTACCGGTGACCCGCGGAGTCAATCGGCTTTGTAACTTATCCGGCCTCTTTTTCTTATTTTTGGTATTGACACTAACAGAAAGGGGAGTCTCAACCAGTAAGCACATCCCCGGGGGTAAGAAGAGAAGGGTTTTCGGCACAGTTTTATATATACAATTCACGCAATATCAAAGCGGTAAACATGTAGCACATTAATCAAAATATATAAGGAAATCAGATATAAGCAAAAACAGCAATTTTAACTGAGCTCGAATTCTTAAACCCCGAACCGAAGTTCTGGGTTACTTATCCCCAACAGAGTCGCCAGAGCTGTCACACCTCCTTTTTTCACACACATACATAAATGTAAATGTGCCACTGTTTAATACTACACCCCGAGAAGAGATATAATAATAATTAGTGAAGGAGTTTTTCCAATTAAAGGACAGTCGGAACGGGATCAATTTATTTAATTATTCAGAGTCGCCACTTGGGAAAATAATGGTGTCCCAAGTCACCGTTTTAATCCCGAACCGAGGAAATTTATGACTCTGTATACAGTCTGCGAAACTAGAAACCTGGATAAGGAATTCTGTTAACCCGGGAGAAGGTGTTAGGCACTCCCGGATTCCGTGGTTTTAGCACGGTCGCTCAACTGCAATTTTTGTTTTTATCTGATTTCTTTATATATTTTAACTATGTGCTTTTAATGTTCCGCTTTTTAATTTTAGAAGAATTGCGACGTCACGAAAACACATTTCGAGTCACACCGCAACCGGTACGCCTGTGACTTTAATGTATTTCAGTTTCGCCGAGAGTAAGATTTGGGTCACATAAATGCGCACCCGTGATTAGGAAGGTATTATTATTAACTAACGCGCCTAAAGTAATTTCGCGTTTGTACTTTGCGAGGGCCATGAAATTTGCTAAATGGCACGCCCGAATTCTAAGGATCAATTCATAATAAAAGAGGGCCACGCAATTTGTCATTTTGTTTGCGTTAGTAATCCTAATTTAGGGAGATAATACACGAACTAAAATCCAAAATATCTAGATGAGCATGCACATACTTCATAAATGGTGTAGTCTTCCGCAACAACAGACATATGACAACCTTGCTGAAGTAACCAACCAACAGAGTACTATGCGCATGCTCAGGTTCCAAGAATGAGAATAGCAGGTTCATTAGCTCGTCGTCCTCAACCAAAGTTTTGAGAATTATGTCCACCTCGCATGTAAAAATTTCACAAGCAATAAAAGGAAACTTAAAAGTTCTTCTAGAGCCTCTTCCACTATGTACCTGACAAGTTGTTCAACTTGAGCTCTCTTGCGCAGACTAGCTGACCAGCAAAATCTCTAACAGATTGACCATGAAAAGCGAAATCCAAACCAAACAGAGCGCAACACAGCTACAGCAATAAACGAGCGACAACATTCAGCAATCAAAATTGAGTATCAACCCGAAAAAATCAACAGAAACGCGTATCAGAACCCGGACAGAATTCAAATCGGCACTATGACTCTCGAATGGAGACTTTGTCGAATTAGTGAGCAAACGAGGACCTCGAACAGAAACCCGACCAAAAGTTCAAGCTCTGTTTCAGCCGTGTAAAGCCGTCGAGGTCTGTTGCTGCTTCTTCAGATTCTCGATGAAGAAGACCAGCATCATTCCTAAAACCAACAACAATATAAGGTACACCAGCAAGAAAGGACTGGATCCAAAACTTGAGCAATTTCTCCCTCTCATATCTTTACTCAGTATGATAATCCAGCTCGCGACTAGTCTTCAATTCAACATAAAACCTCCTCCCATCATCAGTTGAATCACAACAGTCCATTTCAGCCCCCATTAAAATACGATGCGCACCTAATTTGGTCTTAACTACAGCACAATATTCAACATTGGCATCAACATGGTGTATCCCACAAAGCTTAACATGACATTGTTCCTAATGCAACACTTATCAGAATGGACAAAGGGCACATAGCACACGTGATGCTAGAAACTCCAAAATTTCACGACCTAACATTTTCAACATGATTTTATTATGAATATGGATATTGTGGCATGAAGGATCAAGTGTGGCGTATGACACTTAAATCATTTAGGAGTAAAGAAGGAGATCCTTGAACATTTTCGTACTAGGACTTAAACAAACTCGACTAGCTAATAAAATGATTTGAGGGAACAAAGCAATATTGCACAAGCTTCACATTAACTATTGCTTCAAGAAATTCAGTGATAAACGACTACTGGAAACATAAACATTAACCTTTGTGGCCTTAGAGGTGAAGCTAAGTGTGTTTCGACTCGATAATACGAGAATAAACCAAGCACACAAATTACTTCATGCTCAAATTTCAGCCGAAACAACAAAAATAATCAAACAAGCAGGCTTCAACCTTTAAAATTTCATGAATCTGTTTCAGTGCTCAAATTTAACAAAAACAAATGGGCCGAGATTATACAACTGCAGCCATTTCATAAGTGCATACAATCACTTGTCCAATCTAGAACAAACAAGAACACAAACAGACCTGAATCAAGGCCGAAAGAACTCAGCATTTAACCCAAACGACAAACACTGACTTTTCAGGTAGTCTTAAACAAAATGATGACCAAACATGAACACATGACACAGAATCACGAGTAATCGAAAGATGGAGAAGAAATGAACATGAAATCAGAAATGCTTTCAATAATAAAAGAAGAATACAAGGTTTTTGCTCCAAAATTTCCAACTGAAAACAGCAACAGTACCGAGCATAAATCGCAAACCAAATCCGGATCACGAGACTCGGACGTAACTCAGCACAACACCGTAATTCCGACCCTCAAATTCGAGATTACTTTTGATTTTTTTTTGTTTGAAACAATTTTTTCGGAAGATCTCCTCCCCCAAAATGTGCCTTTCAATTCTGAAAAATGAGAATGGAGAAGAAGATTTTGTGGTGATTTCTCCTCTGTATTGTGCGCCGCTGTGTGTATTAATGAGTGTGTGTTCTCTCTCTGAATTTTTGCCTCCGTCCTCTCTGATTTTCGCCTAGGAGCTCTCTGAAATAGCCTTCAATGCTTGGCTCAAAATGGAGGAGTAGAGACACGGTATTTCCGTGTCCCTAAGGTCCGAAGGCTTCTCCAATGGGTTGGGTCATGGGTTTGATTTGGGCCAGGTGAATTTCAAATAAGAAGCCCAATTTCGGGCACTTTTATTTGTTATATGTTTTCTTCTTATTTCTTTTGCTTTTGTACTCATTTTTAATTTAAATTTTTTTTTTATTTTTTCTTTATATTGTTCTAAAATGAATTAATACCTACTAAATGCGAAACTAATTTTCTAAATGCAAAAAATGCATATTTTTTGTATTATTATTATTTTTTTATATGATTTAACATGAATTAACACACAAATTGTAAAAATAAGGAAAATTTATTTATTTTGAATTTTTATGGGAATAACTCAAATATAGGGTAAAAATCACGTGCTCACACTATTTGACAATGTGCTATTTCAAGTGGTTCAAAAATAGCGTCCACGTCTCTTGGCTTTCATCGGCAAAAATAGCAAAACCTAGAGGAAATATTTGTCTATAACATCTATTGCCACGACTATCAACAACTTAGTATCATACGATAGACATGAGTGCCGTCAATGGATATTACGGGGCGACAATGCGAAAAACCATCAATTATTGGTTTAAATGCCCAAAACATGTAACTGAATATATATTCTGGTTTACTCGGACTCCACTCAAGCTTCCACTCAATAACCATCCCAGGGTTAAAATGTTGCAGTACAGCCATATACCTTAGTAGATCTGCAAATGACTTATCCCAATTTCCATAGACTAATCAAACACTTGTTTGTGCCCGAGAAATGCCTTTCTTTTAGTAATGGTATGGCCATGTTCCTGGTGGATTGCTGTAATGCACTCTTTGATTTTATACCTTATGGACTGTTCGATGTGTGGAATAAGAACAAAAGAAATCAAGTCAATATCCAAGTTGAAGTGATTCGCGTTGAATGTGTCCATTCCGCATGTATGGGTAGGAATGTATTTACCCACTTTCCACATACTTATCTTTATCTTGGTCACACGCAACATCCAATTACATGGCCAAAACCATATGCAGCAAACAACCTTATATACTGTCGGACTTGACTCCCATACCTGTATCTCATGACACTCTTTTACATTGTGCATTTTACAAGTCCTGCTTAGGCGCGCTTTATCAGGAAAAAACATCCCCTTTGCAAGCACCGTTGGTCTAGACTCATCCCACATTGTTGTCCGGATTTCATAAAAATCATTTGTGATAGTTTCCACATCCAGCACGGTTGGCAAGTTATTAATGCAATGAATCTCCCTTGAATGAAACGGCACTTCAGACTCATACACTCTTCGTCTAGGGGGTCTCTCTTCAAATCAGGTCCTTCCTCCTTATCCTTCGCATCACCATCTTTACGAGGAAAGGGCGTTTCGTCTCCAGATTCATCCGCATTATTTTCGTAATCACTGTTCTGTTCCTCACTCTATGTATCTGCTAGATCCCGATGTAATACATTATTTTCGGGCAATTGAGTGAGTTCAACTTGCTCATTTTCACTGCACAACCAACAAAATATAAGCTACTGAATTAATAAATGCTTTACATATGGATATATCATTTCACTTACAAATCATAATGTGATGAAATTCCATGATGGACATTTTCAATTAGGTGATAACTGCTGGATGGGCCACTTGTAAAATTTATATCTGGTCGGTACCCCTTATTATATATATAAGCGTTAATACAAATTCAATATGCCATAAATATACATAATTAACACAAATAAAAATTGAAGTTTTCCACTCCTCTTGTGAATTATGGAAAGCAAGGTATAAATTATTTTCTCGCTGCTCATTTGTCGACGATGATAGTTTAAATCAAGGAAAACTCTTTCATCCAGAACCTGTCCAGCAAAAAATGCTTCAGAATAACCACCCGATGACCGGATTATCTCTACTATGCACAGCCTTTTTTTTGGAACGTCTTTGACTTTTACGTACATCTCCAATATTGTGATTACAATAAATTCCCGGCATTATTCCGGTATCCTCAAAAAATTACTTAAAGTTTCATCATCGTTGATGTTAAACTCCGAGTAAAAAGCAACTCCTTGTGGAGTGACGGAATACGGATATCTTCTGATTACTTTAAGTAACACTGAACGTTTCCTTGCACTCATTTTTTTGCATAACAACGATATAGATGTATTGTACTCCATTTTAAGTGGCAATTTAATATGACACTTAGCAGGTAAATTGTAGCCCCGGAGTTATTCTCCATCACAACCTCACCCCCTCCCCAATATAATAAAACTCTTTTTCTACGCTCTTCAGACATAATGAAAAAATGCTGGAGAATTTAACAACAATAAATGTTTTAACAAGAGTTAACATTTTCTTTGAATGGATTTCTATACAATCCTAACTTCTTTATATAGGAAATGGCTAGCTAGGAATATTTTATATATATCTATATATATAGCGCCAAAACAGTTGGCACTATACGCTTTTTAATTATTGAAATCAACAATTATTGGCGGGGCTAGGAAAAATGAGTATAGCGCCAGGTATTTTGGCGCTATACCTGGCCGTGTCAGCTTTTTCAGTATAGTGCCAAAATACTTGGCGCTATACACTAACATCACAATTACCATTATTGTATAGCGCCATATTTTTTGGCATTATACATAAAGTATCTTTTTTTTTTTTCTGCCTATTTATGTTCTTTGAGTCCAAAAGAATCACATTTTAGTTCCGGACTCCCTTTTCCTCTGCTATCCAGAAAGTAAATATAACACCTATAAGAAAATTGAAGAACTAATAATGATGGCACAAAAGTTTCTCAAAAAGACAAAGCCAATCAGCTTACTACGAATGAATTTGATTGGACTAACAAAATGAAAGAGTGCCCCCTTATATCATCCATCCAAGGAAGAATTTGAAGATCTTTTGGTTTATCTGCAGGAAATTGCTCCTGAAGCATCCAAATTTGGTACCCAAAAAATTAAAAGCTCTCTACTTGTACCTTTTAATATGATTTAAGTTATATATACTGATATTGTTTTCAAGAAATATATATCTTTTTTGTGTCTCAAGGATACATACATATATATATATATATATATATATATATTTCTTATCTTAAGGAAAAAGAAGGAATTGATTGATCCGAAACCAGTTTAACTAATACTTCAAGTCCAGTCTTGAGGATTATTAAATCTAAACCTCAATTTTCAAGTAGGGGGCATTTTTAGGCATTTAATTTTTATTGGATTTATATCCATAAAATTATTTGGACTATATTATTTTAAATTCAAGATATATTAGTTCAAGCAAATGTTATAGGCCAATATAATTGAGTTATACAAGTCCAATATATATGGATTAAATAAATAATTCCAAAGTTGTTGGGCTAACCCATTTATTGGGCTACACGTGATAAGGCCACTTTATTAGGCACGAGATATCATCTTCCTAGAGACCTAGTTTGGTGCCACGTGTCAAATGATGTGCAGCGCCAAGTCAAACGAAAGATATAATAGGATCACGCCACGTGTGCAAGTGACATGTTCTGACCAATCAAATGCATCCATGTCATATTTCAATTTGATTGGTCAAAAAGAGTTTATTCTTATTATAACTCCTCCCTTCCACTACTCTAATTAGGGGTCTTCACAACCTAGAAAAGAGATCGAAAGATATAATAAGAAGCAAGAAAGAGCTCGTGGATCAAACACTGCAAATTCATCCACAAGTTTCAAGCTCCAAGAAAACAAGTTCAAGCTCAAGAACGAAGAACAAATCAAGGTCAAATTCAAGAAATCAAGCTAAAACTCAAGAACAAGATCATCGTTCATGGAGATAACTATATATTCAAGATCAAGCTCAAAGGCCCTTGAATTTATTTACTATTGAAAAGAAGAATAAGAGGATTCATAAAGTTTGTACACTTAATTATCAGAAATCAAATACTACAATTATTGCAATATTTTTTTGCCTGATTTTATTTTCCCGGCGCATATCGTCTACAAATTCTGGTTTCGCATGAAGATTTCCCATTATAGTATTGAGGCATCTTGTTGCAATGCTGAAACGGGGAAGAAAAGAGTGATGACATACCGTTGGCACCATATTCATAAAAGCTCATTGACTCTATTCCTCAAGAAGTTAACATGTGCTAGGAAAAAGTTATGTTCACAAATAATGACCTTCTACAAGGTGACACTCTTTATAACTGCCTGTTGTACATGGTTGGCTATATGCGCGATGAAAAGGTAAATTGAATTTCGGCTGATGGAGGATCCTCAGTGAATACCTTGTCAATTTGCAATGTGAAAGAACTTGGTATTCCCATGAACGAACTCTTAGAAAGTCGTGTGATGATCCAAGGATTCAACCAAAAGGGGCAAAGAGCCATAAGTGCGATCAGGTTAGGAATCATCATTGAAGATATGCAATCAAGTGCATGGCTACATGTAATCGGTGCAAAGACTTCATACAACGTCTTGCTTGGAAGGCCTTGGATACATGAGAACAAAGTGATTCCATCTACCTATCATCAATGTTTGAAATACTATGATGGTGAAGTCGAGAAGAAGATAATTGCTGATGACGAGCCATTCACGAGGCCGAGTCACAGTTCGTTGATGCAAAGTTTTACTTGAAGAGCCGCATTGTGAATGAGCTAAAAGTTGATGATGTCATGAAAAGCATGAATGATGAGCCCACAAATAAAAGGTGTGAGGTGACTACTGGTGGAGCCAAAGCTTTTACTGAGGAGGTACAACCTAACTTGACTAAATCTTATAGATGGGATATTGCGTCTTATGGCAGGAAAGTAACTCATGTGCTCCAATATGTCCCTAAAAGGAAGAAAGACGAAAATGAATCATTTAATCTACAACCTAATATTCTAAAGAAGTTGACTCTTCCAGTAAAACGAATTGAGGCAGTAAATTTGTCCTCAAATCCACTTGTTGGGTTTGTGGCCCAAAATTGTTTGCACAATGTGGTACTCCCTACAAAGCTAACAGATGAAGGTTTTGATCCTAACGCTTACATGATATTTTGCAAAAGCTGGATACAATCCCAATGAGCTATAAGGAAGCTCCTATCAGAAGCTACGACAAGGCATCCACGTTAAAGTTTGGGATACAAACAACAGTCACCAGTGCGCATCCCTATAAAAAGGGCTAGCACCAATCATATCACTGTAGAAGATGAATATGTCGTTTCTAACAGGCCTTTTGTCTTTGATCGACTTGGCAAATCAATTGTGAAGACTTTGGTGTTTGAGAGATTGGGTCCATTAAAGAAAGGGAATAAGTTCTACAGAATTGAAATACAATAACACCCGCTTTGCCCAAAATTCGGAAGATCTCTAAGGATTTCCAAAGTCTGGTTCCTTCTAGATTGAGGAAGTCATGATTTCGTATGATGGGGTTCTAAAGGTGAAGCCACACATTATGGTCTACACTAAAGAACGTCATGAAGATGAAGAAAGTGTGGGTTCTTCATATCATGTTACTACACAAGGCGAGCATGATGTTTCATCTCTAATAGAGGATAATGAGAAATTGGATGATGTTTCACCATGTTATCATATATCCTTCAACGATATGAATCCTCAAGAAGATGAAGATGCGAAAGATGTTCCACCAGAACTTGAAGAAGGGAAAGAATTAACCTTGGCGCTAATGAAGAACCAAGACCCACCTACATAAGTTTTTTACTAGAGGTTGATGAAGAAAGCACTTATATTGAGTTACTCAAGGAGTTTAGGGATGTCTTTGCTTGGAGTTACAAGGAAATGCATGGCTTGGACCTTAAAGTAGCAGTCGATCACCTTCCAGTCAAGAATGGCGCTCGTCCTATTAAGCAAGCTCAAAGGCGCTTTAGGTCGGACTTGGTTCCCCCAATTGAAACCAAAGTTAACAAACTCATTGAAGCTAGATTTATTCGGGGAGTTAAATCCCCAATATGAGTTTCAAGTATTGTCCGTGTAAGAAAGAAGAATGGCTAGATTCGAGTGTGCGTTGACTTCAGGGATATCAACTATGCGTGTCCCAAAGATTAATTCCCGCTTCATATTCCAAAGTTAATGATCGATGCTACTACTGGTTATGAGGCAATGTATTTCATGGACGGTTCGTCGGGCTATAACAAAATTCGCATGGTACCAAAATATGAAGATCTTACTGCATTCACAATCCAAAGGGTATTTATTTCTATAAGGTAATGCCTTTCGACTTGAAGAACGCTGGTGCTACTTACCAAAGGGCTATAAAGAATATTTTTGATGATCTTCTCCACAAGAATGTCAAATGTTATGTTGACGACTTGGTGGTAAAATCAAGAGAGAAGGGCGACCACTTGAAGGACTTGAGAATGGTATTTAAGGTTCTCCGGAGGTAACAACTTAGGATGAATCCATTGAAATGTACCTTTGAAGTTACTTCCGGAAAGTTCCTTGGTTTCATTATATGACATCGAGGGATCAAAATTGATCAAGTCAATGTGGATGCCATTTTGAAAATGCCTGAGTCTCGGGATATTCATGAATTAAAAATTCTTCAAGGAAAGCTAGCATACCTCAGAAGATTCATCTCAAACCTAGTTGGGAGGTGCCAACCATTTAGTTGCCTCATGAAGAAAGGCATTCCTTTCAAGTGGGACCAAGCTTGTAGCAATGCCTTTGAAAGTATTAAAACCTACTTGATGAAGCCTCTAGTTTTAGCAGCTCCTATACCTGGAAAGCCATTGATACTATACATTGTGGTGCAAGAAAGGTCTATTGGAGAACTATTGTCCCAAGAAAATAGCGAGGGGAACGAAAAATCTCTTTACTACTTGAGCAGGATGATAACACCAAACGAGCTGAATTATTTGCCAATTGAAAAGTTGTGTTTGACGATAGTCTTCTCAATTCAAAAGTTGAAGCACCACTTTCAATCATGTTGCCCATCTTGTTTCTAAAGCAAATCCTATCAAGTTCGTGATGTGAAAACATGTTCTTAGTGATCGATGAGAGATGGTGCCTCCAATTTCAACAATTAAAGATTTGGTACATCTCTCAAAAGGCTGTAAAAGGACAAGCATTGGCATACTTCTTGACAAATCATCTAATACCTGATGACTGGGAGCTAACTGATGAACTATCTAATGAGGACGTAGTGGTTGTTAAAGTTCAACCTCCATGGAAGATGTACTTTGATGGTGTTATGCATCATGGAGGAGCTGGTGCTGGCGTAGTATTTGTCACTTCCCAAGGTGAAGTCTTGCTCTACTCATTTACCTTGACTCAACTCTGTTCCAACAATGATATTGAGTATCAAACATTAATACTTGGGCTTGAAATGGCCGTTGATACGAAGCAATTGCAATTTCAAGTATTTGGTAACTCCTAGTTAGTGCTCAATCAACTTTTAGGTAGTTACGAGGTCAAGAAGCTTGAACTACGCCCATATCATGATTACGCTAAATAATTAATGGGGTGGTTCAGTGATGTGAACATTCAACATGTGCTAAGGAAAGAAAATAAAAGGCTAATACTTTAGATGCTCTGGCTTCATCGTTAACCTAGCTTGATCAAGCACAAGTTACTATCTGCCAAAAATAGATAGTACCGCCACTAAATGAGGCTGAAGGTAAAGAAAATGAACTCAAGCATCTTGTCGCTATTACTGAAATTGAGATAGAAGAATGAGGATAACCTATTATGGACTACTTATGCTATGGTATAATTCTAGAAAATCCGAGGAGAAGGACTAAGATCTGCCATCGTGTGCCACGCTTTCTTTACTACAAAAATACTCTATACAGAAGTTCATTCGAGGGAGAACTCTTGCGATGCTTAGGGGAAGAAGAAGCCCTCCATGCTTTGCAAGAGGCACATTCTGGAGTGTGTGGGTCACACCAGTCTGGACCAAAGCTTCACTTCCATATAAAACGGATGGGATATTATTGGCGAATGATGGTAAAGATTGCTTGGACTACGCTCAAAGATGCAAGGCTTGTCAATTCCATGCGAATTTTATTTATCAACCTCCTGAACTGTTGCACCGACTATTGCATCCTGATTGTTTGACACTTGGGGATTCAATGTTGTTGGACCACTGCCAAAATCTTATGGTGGGCACCTATACATCTTGGCTGCAACTGACTACTTCTCAAAATGGACTGAAGCGCTCTTAAGGAAGTAAAGAAGGAAAATGTTGCAAGTTTCATCCAAGTAAACATTATCGATCGCTTTGGAATTCCTTGTTACATAATAACAGAGAATGGTAATCCGTTCAACAGTAGGTTGATGAACAAGATTTGTGAACTCTATGGCTTCAAGCAACATAACTCTTCTATACAATATTGTCACCAATGGTCTAGCCGAGGCATTCAACATGACTTTATGCAACTTGTTAAAGAAAGTCATCTCCAAATACAAATAGGATTGGCATGATCATATTGAGGAAGCTCTATGGGAATATAGGACAACTCACTGCACGCCAACACCAACAACCCCTTATGCACTCATTTTTGGAGTTGAAGTCGTCTTGCCACTGAAGCGTCAAATACCTTCATTACAATTACCTATTGAAGAAGGCATCACCGATAAAGAAAATGCTTGACTTTCATTAGCAGAGTTGGAAACTCTTGATGAGAAAATGTTGGAAGCTCAACAGAGTCTTGAATTTTATCAAGCTCGATTATCTCGCGTCCTTCAACAATAGAGTTCGCCCAAGATCCTTTCAAGTAGGAGATCAAGTCCTTTCCATAAGAAGACCCATTATTACTTCCCACAAACCTATAGGGAAGTTCACTTCAAAACGGGATGGGCCATATGTCGTGCAAGAAGCTTAATCACGTGGGGCTTACAAGCTGGTTGATGTAGAAGGCATGAGAATTGACCCTATCAATGGTAAGTTTTTGAAGAAGTATTATCCTTGAAGTTGCAACGCTCCTTGATGCATGAGCCTAAACTGCATTTTCCTACACTCTTGGCCCGCAGAGTCTAAATTGTATATGACCCATCACAAAAAATAAAGGACTGATAGCTTGGAAACCTCGAAAGAGGCGGCCTGGGGAAAAATTAGGACATAAATAAAAAAAAAATTAGCAATTCTAAACAACCGCATGACTTGATCTTGTTCACCGAGGTACGTAGGTAGCTTAGAGTTTCATTATGAGTTAGTCACATAAGTTCAAAAGATACATAATCATTATCCGAAGAAGTACGATGGAATGTAATCCATTCAATTAGCACTTGAAATTGAGCTGAGATACCATTCTTCTAATAAAGTTTGGATCTAGTTTGATTTAAAGGGGACAAGCCACTATGGTAAATTTGTGTCTCCAATGAAATGATCTTCCAAGAATTTGCATTGAAGTCCAGTGATCCGTTATGTCTTAATGTTCGCCAAACCTTCAAGTTTTTTTTGGTGTGCCTTCACGACGTTTCAAATTCAGTAAGACTTGAGACCAGGATATTTGGTGAGAATGAAGCTCTTGAAGTTTATTTTCTCATAAATCAAGTGGTTTGTGATTTCAACGTCCCTACTTCAAGATACAAAACTTTTGGCGAAGTTGCGCAAATCTAAAATCGTCAGTGGGGCAGAATTTATTATTGACTTCGAAATATTATTTGAAACTATTCTCAAGTCATTAAATTTTGCATTTTGGATATGTTAGATATTTGAAAGTTAAATTTCCAATAGATCAAACGGTTTGTGATTTCCATGTACCTACTTCAAGATAGAAAACATTTGGCGAAGTCGCACAAATCTGTAATCGTCAGTGTATCAGAATTTAGTATTGACTTCAAAATATTTTCTGAAACTATCCTTAATGTATTAAAGTTTGCATTTTGTATATGTTATATATTTGAAATTTAAGTTTCCAATAGATCAAATGGTTCATAATTTTGACATTCTTACATCATGATACAAAAGTTTTGGTGAAATTGTCCAAATCTAAAATCATCATCGTGTCAGAATTTAATATTGATTTCAAACTATTATCTGAAACTATCCTTAAGGAATAGATCTTGAATTTTGGATATGTTATATATTTACAAGTTAAGTTTCCAAAAATCAAAAGGTTCATGATTTTGACTTTTCTTCACCGAGATATGGTTATTTTGGTGAGACTGCACAAATGTGAAATTTTTAACATGGTGGAATCGAATGTTAGTTTTAAAAATATTATCTGGGGCAATTCTGAAGGTGTTTGATTCTATGTTTTAGATATGCTTTAGATATTAAAGTCTAATTTTCTAAAAATCAAACGGTTCGTTATTTGGACTCTCCCACGACAAGATGTGAATCTTTCGTTAAAATTGCATAAACCTGAAAACTATGCGACTAAGATAAATGTCGAGCAATGTAAAGCAAAAGAGAAGCAATCTTATTTAAGATGGAATAAATATACACTAGGTCAATCTAACATAAAGATAAAAGGGGAGGGAATGATAATAGTATAATCTAAATAAAACTTGTAGTTGAGCAATTCTTGATAGCTAGTCTCCAAGTTGAAGTCTTCAAGTCCATCGGTCTTCATACTTCAAGTTCGCCGCTCTTCAAGTTTAAGACTTCAACTTGGAGACTAGGTAGGATCAAATATTTCAAGTCCGCCTCTCTTCAAGTTGAATTATTTAATCCTCCAAATCTTCAAGTTGAAGTCTTCAAGCCTTCTAATTTTTCAAGTTGAAGTTTAAAAGTCCACCACTCTTCAAGTTAAAGTTTTCGAAGTCCGCCAAATCTTCAAAGTTCACCAAGTGTTCGAGTTGAAACTTTTTAATTTTCCAATCTTAAGGAGGTCATGTAAGCCACATTTAGAGTAATATCTTTGATCATCGAGCCATGTTAAGAGTAATCTCTCATATAGTCGAGCTACATTGAGAGTAATCTCTCTGATAGTCGGGCCATATTGAGAGTTATCTCTCATATACTCGGGGCACATTGAGAGTAATCTCTCATATAGTCGAGCCACACTAAGAGTAATCTCTCTAATAGTTGAGCCACACTGAGAGTAATCTTTCCGATAGTCGAGGCACATTGTGAGTAATATCTTCGATAGTCGGGGCACATTGAGAGTAATCTCTCTAATAGTCGGGCCATATAGAGAGTAATCTCTCCGATAGTCGGGGCACATTGAGGGTAATCTCTCTGATAGTCGAGCCACATTGAGAGTAATTTTTCCGATGTCGAGTCGCATTGAGAGTAATCTCTTTGATAGTCGAGCCATAATGATAGTAATCTCTTCGATATTCGGGCAAGGATGAGTACTCATCCCATCACACCTCAAGATTGTCTTCTTCATGCACGGATCATCTCGTTAAACAAGAACATCTTTATTGTTTTCCCTTAAAAAAAAGACAAACAAAAAAAAAAAACATGAGGGAAAATGGAGAAGGAAAAGAGAAATACCTTCACCGGCGCCCTTGCTCAGTAATTGTCAAAAGGCACAGAGGTTAATACTCACAAGTTGAAGAGTATGAATCTATTTATAGAGATAGTAAATAGTGCAATTGAAAGGTTAATACCGATGTGTGATCAGCTAATATTAGGCGGCAGTGTAATCCTTAAAGATTGTTGCAAACAAATTGGCACGTCCGGTGGGACCAATTCTACCTTTCATCTCTTCCTCCTGTAAATAGAAAACTCCAAGTTTCAAAATTATTTGTTGAGATGGTTGAGTACTTCAAGTCTCGTCTTCAAGTTTAGGCATGCCTACACCCTGACAAACCTTGAAGTAGGGGGCATTTGTAGACATCAAAATTTTAAAGGATCAAGCTAAATCTTAAATTCAAGATACTACAAGACTCTTGATATCCTAGGAGTTTATTTAGGGTTTCTTGGAGGTTACTCTACCCTAATTTCTAACGCACACCTATATAAAAGGATGCAATATTCCCTTGAAGAGGCGTCTAAAAAAATCCCATAAATTTCGGGATACTCACAAAGGGATCAAGGCATAAAATATTATCGTGATCAATAGATGTTCTTCTTGATAATCAAGTACTTCAAGAAGAATATTCATATAATGATCGACTTTCGTGGAGATTAAATAATCTAGAGAGGTCCGCATCATCCTACGTTTGAGAATATGCTGATCCAGCCCCCGAATTACGGAGAACAATTAGGAGGAAAAAATCAAGGGAACAAACAGAATTGTACCCGCATCATTTTATCTATAAAATTATATCTCTTTCAAACTTATATATGATTGCACTTTATATTTGTATCACATATAATTTGTTGCAAACACAGTTATTGCAAGAACACCATTAATATTTTAATACAAAGAAAACAATAGGATTATAAGTCCATAGATTATTTTTTTCTTTTTTTCGATTTTTTCTACAATATGTTTGTCCATATTATTTTGCAAGTTTCTGAAAATACAAAACTTTTTTCTCCACTCACAAAAATATAGTAATATTTTTTCAAGTGAAATGGATATCCAAACATAATTTCAATTTTCAAATACTATTTTTCAACTTAACTCTAAAAACTACTTTTTTTAAAAATTATATTTTTTATGTTCAAACTTCTACTAAGAGCCCGTTTGGCCAGGGAAATTTTTTTACTTTTTTTTTGAAATTAATGTTTGGCCATAAAATTTTTAGTTTTCACTCGAAGATGAATTTTAAAAATTTTGAAAAAGTTTAAAAAACTCCAAAAAAGGTATTTTCAAAACTCACTTAGATTTTCTCACAAAAATTTAAAAACAACACAAAATTATACCTATTCTAAATACAACTCTAATTTTTAAATATAAAAAAAGTTCAATTTGTTTTTGAAAATTACAATTCTTATCTCCAAATGCCTACTAAGATATGTAGTGTGATTTTAGTATTAGCTATTTTTAAAAAAAAAGGAAGAAGATTGAAGTTTAAGATATGATTGGCATTGGTATTTGTAAATACCAGATATTTAGGTTGCTAGATCTCTACTTCTTCGACAAGATCTGTAGTTATGTGACTAAGACGTGCCAGCATTTTTTTTTTTTTTTTTTTTTTTTCAAACGGGGTCCTTAAATTTTAATTTTAATGTAAAAGCACTTCGGCGTTTTAAAGTAATTGTCGGCTGCAGTTGATTTTCCTTCAATTTTACCCACCTTAACCGACGACAAGAATAACCCCCTAAACCAAACGCTTCTTTTCTATTATCTTCCACCTAACGGAAATCCAAGATCAGATCACAACCCCTTCCCTTATTAAGCTCCAATTTCTCGATTAAAAATCTCCTATTCAATCCATTAACCCTCATAAGCTCAGGTCTGTTTTAGTCTTTCTTTCTCAATGCTTTTACTAGTTGCTTTCTTGATTCTTCAATATCATTTGTTCTTCTTGATTCTATTGTCCTGCTATAGAAATGGGGTTCGTTTCTTTTTCCACTTTCTCGATTTTTTAATTCGACAGGATTCAAAGTTTTGATTTTTACTGCTTCTTTTTGTTAGATTTTCGGAGATTTACTTTATCTTTGAATTGGGGTTTGAGTTAAATTTCAAGTTGGTTTAATGCAGATTTTTGAACTTATTTTGCTACCAGTGAATTGGATTGGGGGAGCTCATTGCCGATTCCAATCACTTCTAAGGTGTGTTTATCAGATTATAATAGTGTAAGTTTAGAGTTGTAAAAAGGTTCATTAGAATTAGTCTGGTGAAAGATAACTGGCAGATATAGTGCTACATTAGACAACTGAGCGTATTTGCTTGGTTGTCGATGGGAGATAGATGGCTTTGATTGTAGAGGAGAAAGGAGATGGTAGAGAGTGATTTGATTATAGACAAGGTTGAGA
Source organism: Nicotiana noctiflora (assembly GCA_032618575.1). Lineage (NCBI taxonomy): Eukaryota > Viridiplantae > Streptophyta > Magnoliopsida > Solanales > Solanaceae > Nicotiana > Nicotiana noctiflora. The sequence continues at coordinate 27,104 of JASVEL010000756.1, read as the reverse complement.
AGAGTGCAGTTGACAACTTTCGGAGGGCACCTTCCTTCTCGGGCTGGTGTGATGATAGTGGCACCCTCCATTCAGCTCAATTAGGGAATGTTCATACGCTCACTGATGACTTTGACTTTGAACTGTCACTGGTTAATCAAAATGGTGTAGGAAATGGATCTGTAGTCGAGGATACACAAAATTATAAGCAGAGGATGAAGGGTGGTGATGATTTTGCTGTTGCATCTACTGGGAATGGAAAAGATAGATATGTCCCATTTGACGTAGAGAACGGTTCTAGAAGTGATCCAACGTATTCAGGTGCTGGCGGGGAAGGCTCCACTTATACGGACCACCATGGTCCATCACGAGCAATTTCAAAGAATGTTGTTTCTGTTGCTGATGTACTGAAGACGTTGGTCTTGATACTTGTATGGTACACATTCAGTACGTTCTTGACATTGTAAGTCAACTTGGTTATGAACTTATGATTTGACTAAGTGATTTGTTTCCTTTCATCTGTATTGACGCTCTAAACACGTTGGTTCTTATCACGCATTCACCTGCTCCAGGTACAATAAAACTCTTCTAGGGGATCATCTAGGGAAATTCCCTGCTCCTTTACTGATGAATACCTTCCACTTTGCAATGCAAGCCATTTTGTCCAAATTTATTACCTGGTTCTGGTCCCGAAAATTTCAACCCACTGTAATGATGAGTTGGAAAGATTATTTTTTGAGAGGTAACTATGATAATCACATCCATTTTCTTTAAGTTATAATACGGGGTACAGGTGTTTTTCTAGTCATGCATTGTTATGGCTTTTCAACTAATTGTTCGATGTTTTCTACTGTGTATGATTATAATAACTGTAGATGCTAGGAACTGTTCTGACGTTTGGGAGGTGTAGGAGAATTGAGATGCAGGAGACTGTAACCCAAGAGTATTGTATTAGGCTCACTTCTTTCCTTGTATAATATGCCTGTAGGGTTCACTATTTGGATTTTCTCTCCTTCCACACTGTGCATACAATGAAGAATCGTATAGTATTCTATAGGACTTCGGGTTGCTTTGCTTTCTTCTTGCCTCTCCTGCTGATAGCCTCCTTTAGCATTGCCCACTTCATTCTAAATAAGATTTAAAGTGTACTTCAAATTTGTCAGAAAAAGGAGCTGTGTAGGAAAAAGTCATCCAAGTTCTGTCACACATAGTTGTGGTGCAGGTAGCATTTCCCGTTCTTTGAAGTTTCTATTTGAGTAAGGAATTCCTTGTGCATTTTAATTCTGTAGAACACATCAGTTTAGAGGTGCCTCTCATCCTCCGCAATCTTCTCCAAGGCCATTGATCTTCCTTTAGATCGTACTTTAATAAAAATTCTTTTTTTGCTCTCTGGACCAGTGAGTCTGGTTATGGAGATAATGCTTGGATCTCCAACAACAACAACAACTACCGAGTATATTCCCACAAAGTGGGGTCTGGGGAGGGTAATACGTACACAGGCCTTACCCCTACCCGAAAGGGGATAGAGGCTGTTTCCAATCGACCATCGACGACTCAGGAGAAAGGGAAGAGAAAGAGGAGGATAAAGAAAAAGAAAAGCAAAAGAGCATTAGTGACTCCACCAGAAATCGCATAAATATTTAACTACACATAAAATCATAAATTAAAAGGCATGCAATAACATCTACCAGTAACTACCATAGGGGGCACGATACGAAACACAAGATATCTATGGAGGGCCCTACCAAACCCTTCCTAGCCCCGGGAAAGAAGTACGAAAAGCTCTAGAAGCCCTTATCCTACAACTCTAACACTAGACCTCTAGACTTTCCTATCAAGGGCCATGTTCTCAAGGGCCATGTTCTCGGAAATCCGCATTATTGCCATGTTCTCCCTAATCACCTCTCCCAATACTTCTTAGGCCTCCCTCTGCCTCGCCTCGTGCCAACCACCACCAGCCGCTCACAACTCCTCACCGGGTCATCAGGGCTTCTCCTCCGCACATGCCCGAACCACCTGAGCCTCGCTTCTCGCATCTTCTTATCCATTAGGGCCACCCCCACCTTCTCCCGTATAACTTTATTCTTAATCTTATCTAACCTGGTGTGCCCGCACATCCACCAGAGCATCCTCATCTCTGCAACCTTCACTCTCTGAACATAAGAGTTCTTAACCGGCCACCACTCCGCCCCATACAACATGACAGGTCTAACTACAGCTCTATAAAACTTTTCCTTGAGTTTTGGTGGTAGTTTCTTGTCACACAAGACTCCGATGCAAGCCTCCATTTTGACCACCCCGCCCCTATACGGTAGATGACATCCACGTCGATCTCTCCATCCGCCTGAATCACTGACCCAAGATATTTGAAACTGTCCCGCTTGGGGATGACCTGAGCTCCAAGCTTCACGTCCCTGCCTACTTCGCTCGCCTCGGCGCTAAACTTGCACTCCAGGTATTCTGTTTTAGAAGTGCTTAGTTTGAAACCCTTAGACTCGAGAGTTTGTCTCCAGACTTCCAACCTCTCGTCAACACCGACCCTCGTCTCATCTATCAGGACTATATCATCAGCAAATAGCATACACCAAGGCACATCCCCTTAAATATGGCGTGTCTGTGCATCCATCACCAAGGCAAATAAGAAAGGGCTAAGCGTTGATCCTTGATGAAGCCCCATATCCGCCGGGAAGTGATTTGAGTCGCCACCTCCGTCCTAACCCTAGACTTGCTCCATCGTACATGTCCTTGATCGCTCTGATGTAGGTTTCCGGCACGATCTTCGCCTCCAGGCACCTCCATAACACCTCCTTGAGACCTTGTCATATGACTTCTCCAAGTCGATAAACATCATGTGCAGGTCTTTTTTATTATTCCTCGAACTGTTCCACCAATCTCCTGACAAGGTGGATAGCTTCTATAGTGGAGCGGTCCGGCATGAAACCGAACTGGTTCACAGATATGGACATCATCCCCCTCAACGTCGTCTCAACCACCCGTTCCCGGACTTTCATGGTGTGACTAAGTAATTTGATGCCTCTATAGTTGTTACAACACTGGATTTCCCCTTTGTTCTTATACATGGGCACGACTATACTCCACCTCCATTCCTCCGGCATCCTCTTTGTCTTGAAGATCACATTGAACAACCTAGTCAGCCACTCCACACCTGTCCTACCCACGCCTTTCCAGAACTCCGCCGGGATCTCATCTGGCCCGGTCGCTCGACCCCTACTCATCCTATGCAAAGCCCCCACGACCTCCTCCACCCTAATGCGCCTGCTGAAGCGGGCCCTTGTCGCTATTTGTCGCCGCGCACCATCCAAATCACTGCCTCCTCGTTAAGCAGATCTCGAAAGTACGACCGCCACCTTCGCTTGACCTGAGACGGTGAGTGGATAATATTTTTTAAAAGATACATAGTAATGATTAATAATAATATTCGCAAACTTACTTTAGCCAAACAGAATAACTTTCTGTCCCCGCCTTTCTCCCCCAATTCCCCGTGCATACGACCGAACGCCGCATTTTTAGCTTCCGTGACCGCCGGCTTCACTTCCCTCCTCACCACCTTGTAGCTCTCTCTGTTCAGTCTCCTTTCTTCCTCGCTCGTACTCCCTGTCAACTTGGCAAATACCGCCTTCTTTGCCTTCACTTTTCCTTGGACTACATCGTTCCACCACCAGTCACCCTGATGTCTACCTAAATAGCCCTTTGCTACCCCAAGCACTACCCGCGCCGCCTCCCTAACCAAGTTCGCCGTCTCTGACCACATTGCGCCCGCTTCCCCAGAACTTCTCCGAGCTCCACCATCAGCTAACCTCTTTTCCAACTCCTGGGCTTTCTCCTTTGTCAAAGCTCCCCATCTAATCCGCGGTCGGCCCCAAGCACCACTCCTCTTCCTCTTCACCCAGAGACCCATATCCATCATTAAGAGCTATGTGGTGTAGAAAGGGACTCTTCCGGAATAACCTTGCAGTCCTTGCACAACCCTCTATCACTCCTTCTGAGGAGGAGGTAATCAATCTGAGTCCTCGCCTTTGTACGTAACCAACTGCTCCTCCCTCTTTGGAAATGATGAGTTCGCAATCAAAAGCTCGAAAGGCTTGGCGAAATCAAGCAGCAAAGTGCCTCCTCCGTTCCTAACCCCAAAACCAGAGGCACCATGCATCAGCCCCAATATGACCATTAAAGTCCCATCCAATAACTAACTTATCAGAGTGGGGAATACTACTCACCAACTCGTCAAAGCCCTCCCAAAAGCGCCTCTTAACCTCCTCTTCATGGCCTGCTTGCGGCCTGTAAGCGCAGATGACATTAAGGACACATCCACCAATAACCAACTTAATAGATATTAACCTATCATTCACTCGCCTAACCTCAATTACGGACTCCGTAAGATCCCTATCCACCAAGATTCCACACCATTCTTACCCCTCACGGCCATAGAATACCACAACTTAAATCCGTCTACATTCCTCGCCCTCAACCCTACCTACCTAGACTCCTGCACACAAGATATGCTAACCCTCCTCTTCTGAAGAATCTTCGCCAACTCAATGGACTTGTCCGTCAGTGTGCCATTATTCTACGACCCGATCCTCAATCTATGGGCTCCTGCTATCCCCTTCCCACCCTAGCCTCCCATCCCACCCACAGAACTGCTCCCTGCCCCCTACTCACCCCACCACCCCCTCCCCGAGGACATGACCTTACACTACCATCCCCGCCGCGGCCACTATACCTCCAACCGACTACGGAAAACAAAGACGAACAGATGAACCTTAGTAGAATACAAAAAGAATGCTAACTTGATAGCCATAGAGTAAACCACACACAGGATGCTAGCTAGAATACGAAAAAGAGTCGACAAAGTAGACATGAGAGCGGGAGGTACCAACTCCTTATGGAAAAACCTGAAAGTGAGCTTCAGTGCGCCCGAGGATAACTATTGTCAATGCTTGCACGTCCCAGCCGGTGTTGCTTTGCTCTTCACTTCCAAACGCCGCAAGCTCGCCTCGTCCGCCATGACTAGTACCTGAAAATCACACATGCAATAACCACACACAAAAACGAGAGGGGGGCTGCCTGACCCGGGGAGGTGGAGGGGGAGAGGGAGCATGGGAGACTGGGATAATGAAAATAAAAATAATAAAATAAGACTAAAAACAATAAAAATGAATACAAATGAAAAAATAAAAATAAAAGTAAAAAATGAATACAAATGACAAAATAAATGAAAAAAAATAAGACTAATAAATAAATACAATAAGACTAAAAAATAAAAATAAGAATAAAGTAAAAATGGGGGGGGGGGGGAGGGGGCAACGGGCTGGGGGTGGGAGGACATGAGAGCGGGAGGGGAGCAGACGGTGGGGGTGGGTGGGGGGAAGGGGAGCTGACCTCTGGGGGGCTAGTTTAGAGAGAGGGGAGAGAGGAGAGAGAAGGCAGAGAGGGGTGGGGGACGGGAGGGAGGGAGGGTGAGAGAGAGGGAGTAAAGGGTAGCCTTACCTGGAGGTGTCGCTGGTGGAGTAAGGTCGTCGGAGAGAGGCGGCGCAGGGCAGTATTGGATTGGGTTGGGTTGGGGGGCATCGACGGGGTGGGTAAGGGGGAGAGAGGGAGGGGAGCTGACCGTTGTGGGGGGGGGGGTGACCGTAGGAGAGAGAGGGAAGGAGAGAGGAAGTTCAACCTATTCGTAAAGAACAAAATAGGAAATAAAATTTTGTTATGGACAGTTGTCTATTTAATCTGCTCCAATTTCAAAACCAATTTATCAATTCAAATTTATCATGCAACCTCAAGTTCTTAACACCCAGTCCACCTTCTTCCTTAGCTGTTATCACCTTGGACCATTGCACCACCTACATTCTCCCCAGTTCTCTTCCCGAAGGAAATTAGTTCTTATACTGTGCAACTGCTTCTTGATACTTACAAGTATAGCAAATGGAGACGTTACATATGTGAGGACTGAGGATACTGTCCAGCCCAATATTGACCAGTGTTAATATTCCTCCCAGAGCTAAGTATTTTCTTCTATGTGGCTAATATTTTCTCAACCAACCACTCCTTTCCATATTATCTCTTCCTGTGTTTCCTCCTAAAGAAAGTCCAAGTATGCCGTAGGAAATTTACCCACCCTACCTTCCAACGTACTTGCTAACCGTTGGATATCACTCTCTTCATTCACGGGGAACAGGGATGGTTTAGCCTTATTTATGTGTAGACTAAGAGACAGCTTTAAAGGCAACTAGTACAGCTTCTAAAAGCACAATTGTTCCTTGTCCCCCATAGAATATTAATGTGTCATCAGTCAATAGATGTGAGATCCTATTATTGAATTTCTAGGCTTCCAGCATAATTCCTACTTCAAAATCCAGAATTCCACCTTTTGTCTGTTGCTATCTTTATGATCCTATGTAATCTTTTGCATTACTAGTATAAATAATAAAGGAGACAGGGGTTCACTCTTAGCTCAATTCTCCAGTGGAAGGGAAGAAACCTTCATGGAAACCATTAATTAGGATAGCTAATCTGATTGAAGAAACGCAGATGTTTTTCCACTCAATTCATTCTTTCATCAAAGCCCATTTCCTTCATTACAGACCAAAATTTTGTGGTTGCATGCTTTCTCCAAGTCTACCACATTACACCTGCTCTTTTCTGGTTCAATCTCAAGTTCACATACTTATTTGCAATTACTGAGTCATCTATGATTTTACTCCCTATAAAAAAGCAATTTTGGAACGTCAGACCAGTTTCCCGCTGATAGGCGTGTGATCTTTATGCTTTTCAGTAACTTTTTTGTCAAAGCATCAGGTTTTTCATTCAGTTGTTTATATTGCAGTGCTATATTTTGGTAATTGTGGTGTCGTCTGAACTTCAAGGATAGTTCAATTTATCTTATCTACTTGAAGTTAATATTTCTGTTCATTTATTTATTTTTTTCGGGAAAGAATTTCTGTTCTTCATTTATGCAAGACATATGATCACTTATGCCTTTTATTTTCACTTTTATTGAGAAGTCTTGTGCATAACTTATATATATTGGCCTCCAATAGTTTCCTGCTAATTTTTATTAACTTTTCTGACAACTAATGCTACAGATGGCCTTTGCCTTTCACAGTTGTACCCACAGCTCTCAGTACGGCAATGGATGTCAACCTCAGCAATGCATCCCTTGTTTTTATATCAGTCACATTTGCTACTATGGTGTGTATCCTTTGTCCTTGTAAATCATACATTACCAATCAATGTGATGAATTTTTTGTTTTGGGAAGTGTGAATCACCAGGGAACATAGAAAACAATACCACCCAACATTCCTTCAAGTCTCTAGAAATATCACTTACACACTCATTAAAATTTTAACAGCACTGACAATACAATTGTCACTAAAATGTTATTTTGAAAGACTTGAAGGGAGAGTGAGCAAAATAATCCTCTACTTTTAATTATAAAAAAAAAGAATAATCCTCTAGTTTCCTTCCCTTTTTCCCCTCTCTAGTTTCCTTCCCTTACCCCATTAATTCTTGGCTCCTAATGGCAAGTTTATATTGCAGTGTAAATCTGCAGCGCCGATCTTTCTCCTACTATTCGCTTTTGCTTTCAGGTACTTTGTTTAATCTATATCTCATTGAATCTTTACTGTGTATCATAGATGCATGTCTAGTTGAACTACTCATCTATGTGCATAGTAACTGCTCCCTCTCTTCCATTTTATATGACACTCTTTTCTTTTTAGTCAGCATAAAAAAGAATGACATTATTTTATATTTGGAAATTATTTTATTTCAAGTTTCCCATGTTACCCTTAATGACATGCTTATATAGTTCTCGAAATCTCATGACATGTTTAAAAACACGTTTTAAGGGTACTTTTGGTATGTACCAAAATTCTTTCCTTCTTTCTTAAAATCCATGTCCAATCGAACTAGCCATATAAAATGAATGGAACGAGTAACTTCTGTATATGAAGACTCTTCAATCTTTTGGGAGACCTTTTTTTCTCTAGGTAGAATACATCATTCATCTCTCCATGGGGAAAACAGATCAAAATTGCATTCTGTGATTATTTGAAAATGTTGAAATGTGGGTAAACAAAATTGCTCTCTTTGCTACTAAATCTCCTGGAGAGTCCTATGATATGGATTGGTTTTGGTATCTACTAGCCTTTTTGGTGAAGCTCTTTCTGTGCTGTTAGTACTTCTGTTTTGGAATTGCAAGCTGGTCACAATTTAATCCATCTTACCCCTCAAGATTACTGTGTGTTAATCTAATTTTACAATCCCTCCATCCTATTGTAGTTGGCTTACTCTTTATTTCGTCAATGTGACCTATTTCCTTATCCAAATCTCAAATAAATATATTGAAATCATTTGACTGTTTATGGTTCTTAAGAAATAAGAAGAGAATCATTGTATCTCATGGAATGGTTGCTTTCTGTTTTTTTCATGTAATATCTTGCCTTGTTATGAGTAGAAGGTTCAGCAAGACTGGACCTTAGCAGAAGCAGGATAACCAATATCGACCTTAGCAGAAGAAAGAGATATCCCGTGGTAGAATTGTGTGGATTAACCCTTCTTTACCCTGATGTCATTCACTAATTAGGCGCTAAAACAGGATGCCCTTTTTTATTTGTTCTGCTAGTCTCTTTCCCATAAATAAAGCTCAGGCAAATCGCATGCTGGGAAAGGCAGGCCTTTTTTCCTATGTTGCTCGGACTCTCCGAAAATGTCTCCAGGTGCGTATCGGATCCTCCAAAAGTAGTGTATTTTTGGAGGATCCGACACGGGTGCGGCGGCATTTTGGAGAGTTCACGCAACATAGTTTTCTTCCCATCCATTGCGTGCCTGATCCTTCAATGGTTAAATTTTCCATCCATCTCTCATGAATGATTTCATTTTGGTATCTCTCTGAAATGAGTTCATATAATTTTGCATATATTTAGTCTACTGCCTTGTTTTTAACCGCGAACTCTTTTTTTAAAAGGATTGAGTCACCGAGTTTAAAGCTGCTAGGGATCATGTTGATTATTTCTCTTGGGATATTATTAACAGGTATGCTATACACTTACTTTTCTCTCTACTTTTATTGTTTGCCATGGTACATTCTCCCTTTAACTAGAAGGAGGCTGAAAAAAATATTCATAGAACACACCTGGAATGAGAAGTTGAGATGGGTACCAGTGGAACAATAAAGGGAAAGGGACAATATACAAGTACTGAGAATGATGAGGAAAGTGATAGAGTAGTGACTCCACAAAGTAGTGTGAAGACATAAGTTAAAACACGGAATTTGTCATACAATTCTGCTAGGGTGCAGTCATTTGAATGGAGCACTACAAAAACCACTGGTGCAAAGAGTAGAAAAAAATCATAACGAATGAGATGAAAAGAGTAATTTTATAGAAATGTCATGACATATGGGTTAATGGATAGTATAGCCATTGAATGTAGATAAAAGTAAACCGAGAAACATGGAATTCACACAGTGTAGCTGAATTGATTGGTTAAGGCTGAGTTCATTTGTGTTATTCTCTTCACAACTATCTCTATCCATTTGACTACCTCGTTATCTTCAAATTTGAGTTCTTAATTAACTCTATTACGTTGGGATTTTTTTATTAATTCTGTTGTCTGTAAATCATGTCTGTTCAGTAAGCACATCTGACCTTTACTGATTGATGATACAGTTGCAAAGGAAACAGAGTTTCAGTTTTGGGGATTCATCTTTGTTATGCTAGCTGCTGTTATGTCTGGGTTCCGGTGGACTATGACTCAGATACTTCTGCAGGTAGGATCACATTCCTTACTTTAATTGTTAGTGGTGAATTCTTTTCTCAGTATTTTCGTCATCATACTTGTGCTAACTTCGTCTATTTTGTGTTCATTCTCCATATTCCATCCAATGGGTGCGCACTGACCAAAAACTGTCATAAAGAAAGAAGTATACGGTAAGGACTATCAGCAAATTATAGCAAACTTCAAAGCTCTGGAAGTACATTTATTCATGGTGTAGTTATGTTATTAATATTGTTGGTAAATGAGTTAACATGTTCTTCATTTTACCTAGTTTTGGTTTCCCTTAGGAAGTTAAGGTATTTTATTTATTGTTTTAGTTTTGTCATAATAAGACCAGCTGGTATTTATTTATTTTACGAATGAAGATGATAGTTTGGGCATAGTTACCCACCTCTTTACTGAAGAGAATCATGCTGAATTGCCCTCTAGCCCATGTTTATTTAAATTATTCAGAAGTAAAAGATTCATGTAGCCAGATCATGCATCAAACTGAATGTGTTGGCTTAAAGATCTGGTTGGGAACCTTGAATCGAATGTTATTTCTAGTCTAGATTGCAAATTTTCTAGTTCTACTTTAATACAGTTTGTTTTGACCCTAGTCTGGCCAAATTTGATAGTTAATCAGGTTTTTTAGTTTAAATCTGGTAAGAAGATATATTATATATGAAATCTACGTCCTTACATATTTATATGTTTTTTGGAGTAAGCAGATTTTATCTCTAGAGAGGAGGAGCAGGAGAAGAAAATGGAAAGTCAAATAGATCAGAGTATCTTGAGGGGAAGGAAGAAAGAAATGAAAAATGAAAAAGAGAAGAAAACCTTATAATGCTTGTTGCATTGTGAAGGTCGAGTACTGCGGAGAAATGGTAGTCAAGCCAAAATGGGAATGTCTATTATGCCCTCAGATTTAACGCCTTTGTGAAGGGAAACTAATAGAATGGAATAATTGCTTACCTTTTAAGGAGTTAGAGGGTTGGTGCCAAGAAAGCATTTTAGGGGCCTAGTTGCCAACGCAACATTTTGATCAAGTAAACTTTATTGCCAACACATTATTTAAGGGACTTCATAGCAATTGCTAGATTAAAGCTTCAAGTTTACAACTCTGTGGAACAAAGATGAGGCATGCTTTTACCTTGAAATTCCAGCATGCTGTTGTAGCCAAATCCTATGTTGCGCGGACTCTCCAAAATCTAGCCGCACCCATGTCGGATCCTTCAAAAATGCACTAGTTTTGGAGGGTCCGACACGTATCCGGCCTCATTTTCGGAGAGTCTGAGCAACATAGGCCAAATCCCCTTTAACAGTAGCTAGATGATTCGGCCTTGCGAATTTTAAACTAAATCTTCAATATTTAGTGAGTGAGAAGTTTGTCGATGCTCTTAAGAAGTATATGATGTCTAAATCGATTGTGTAAGAAATACATTAATATTAAATCATGGTGAACACAAGTATTACCACAGGACTTAGACAAATTTATCTTGGTTCTCAGAACTTGCATCCCTACCATTTCGTGTAAGGTTCCTCTGGCATTTACAACCTTATGTCTATGGCCTTTAGTTCTGGAGGAAAGGAACCATTGCCCTGTAAGAAAAGTGTTTTAAACTGCATTTGCCAATCCTGTAAGAGCATTCCGTGGCGAGTGAGGAAGTTCTAACTAACGTGGTGTTCTATTGATGGCATCCAAGAGTCTGGCCTAGTGGTCAACGAAGTGGGTGCAAATCTTTAAATCCCAGTAGAGACAAAGAAATATTAGGTGATTTCGTCCATTTGCCTAAACATTGGTGGGCGAAGTTACGTGGTACTTTTGCTGGTGGGAGGTAGCAGGTACCTAGTGAAATAGTTGAGGTGTGTGCAAGTTGGCTCATATACCAACATCTTTATTTAAAAAAAGTAGTGGTCTATTGATGCCCCATTCACACCTTCCAAGGAATGCTAGAAGTGCTTACTCTTTTTCTCGACACTCATGGGAGCTGTAAACCAAGAGTAGTAGTACACTTCAGTTATTAGATAGTTAAGCCCGAATAGAAGTTAGTACTTTCTCAGGGTACAAAGGGCAATTTTGAGCTCATCTAATCTATTAGACATCCTCCGGATTGCATGAACTCAGAACGATGCGCTTGTGTTTTTCTTCCCTGAATAAAAAAGTACCAAGACCGGAGGATCAAAAAGATAGGTCTTAATCTTCTCGAAAGCACTCTGCATAGTCAGTCTAGGGCATCGTTCTACTCCTTTTCTTCTTCCTCAAGAGCTTGAAAATGGGCTCGCAAAAGGGAGTGAGCTGTGCGATGAACCTGCTGATATACTACCCAAGAATCCTCTTCTTTCTTTCCTTTCTCGGGGTTTTTCTGACAAAATCCTGTTTGCTTTTAAGAAAAATAGCTACTTGGAATATTATATATTGAAATTTATCCTTCGAATGTTAACTAGTACTTTGTACATAGATTTATGACACGCTTGCTTCGGTTATTTCAGGTTTAAAAAATCCACTCACACTTATGAGCTATGTTACTCCAGTGATGGCTATTTCAACTGCTGTGCTGTCTCTTATTTTTGATCCATGGCATGAGTTCGGAGACAACAGTTACTTTGATAGCTCATGGCACATTACTAGAAGTTGTTTGCTGATGCTTTTTGGTGGAACATTGGCTTTCTTTATGGTATGCATGTATATCAAGATCAATCAATTCGAGTTTTTAATTATCCAACATTCTAGTGGTAGATTTCTTTTACTGCCTTTTTCTTTCTCTTCTGGAAAGTGTTTGTCTACAAAAACACCAGAATGCCTAGAAGCTATAAACAAATTTGATACACCTTCCATGCACACAGTGATAATTTTCTCTCTGGTCTTTTGCTTACTTGCAGGTTTTGACGGAGTATATTCTTGTGTCTGTTACTAGTGCAGTAACAGTGACAATAGCGGGAGTCGTAAAGGAAGCTGTCACTATCTTGGTATGATCTAAAAACCAAGTTCTCTTTATCTTTTTCTCCTACTTGCTGCAATTGCTTTAGCGCAAATAGCAATTTTGTAAAGTAATGTAACTGACTGATCAAATTAAAAGAGCTTGCAAGTAATGTAACTGAATAAATGGTGATTATTTGTTCACATTTCGTTAGTTCTCTGATAGCAGTTCATGGTATGGAATATAGGTTTTTTCTTCTTGATAGAACATTAGGATTGTTAATTAAAAGATCAGACAATTTCTTCCACGCGTCCCTTGAGTATTCATCTAGTTCGGGCCTCAGTTTCTCTCTTGGCTCTGTCTTGTTGTCCGCATGGTGTGCATTTTGGAATGGTTGAACAGATAGATGGTTGTCCTGCATACAGATTCGGAAGTGTATATCAAACATGGAAAAAATACTACCTTTTTTTGATGAAGTAAGGGGAATGGGAAAATACTACTATTAACATAAGAATACTGCAGAACTGTTGAAGCAATAACAGTTGAATAGCCCTTCCTTCAAAATACCGTCATCTCTGAAATCTAGAAAGCAAGTTTAGCAAATGTGTCTTACAACACTAATTAATACCACTAGCTTCAATTGTTCTCATAGACCTCATTTTTGTAGATATTTTGCCTTCAAGACAATCATGTATCTTCAATAAAATCAGTTTTTTCTCCGGTTTTCGGAATCCATTGTTGCTTCAGTTGCTGAAACTAATTGGAATTATGTTGGTGGCATTTTCAGGTTGCTGTCTTTTACTTCCATGATAAGTTTACGTGGATGAAAGGAGTCGGTCTCTTGACAATAATGCTTGGTGTCAGTTTGTTTAATTGGTACAAGTATGTATTTGAGCTCTCATATTTTTGCAAAACGTTATCTTGTGATTACTTACCTCCTGCTGCTGTTAAAATTGGATAAGCTTTTTCTTTAAAGACCTGCTGCAGATGTCTACTCCTTGTCTTGTCAGTTCTCACCGTCAGTTCATATGAAGTTCACTTGTTTAAACTACTTACTGAAGTATGTTTCCTCATTTTATATCGTCATTTCGTCAACCACAGTTGGTACAAAGTCCACTTGGTTGTTGGTGAAAATAAGCCTTTCTGTTGCTAATAGTTGGATATTCTGCCTTATTGATTATTTTGATGCTGGAACAGCTGCTACTCTTCTTGGATGAGCTACAGATCCTATGTTCATTGTACACCAAGCATGACATTCGCATTTTGCATGTGTGCCTTATTAGGAAAACCAACATGAAGATGCTTCATTTTGTAAATCACGTTTTTATATTCTTATTAACCTTACACACCCTTATATTTAGAAGTTTTTGGAACTTTTTCTGATTGTAGTTCTTCTTTTTTTTTCCATTTAAATGGTTTTGTTCAAGTCTTGTTTCTCTTGCTTAGATTCATGGTCTTGGCCATTTAGAGAAAAAGGCCTCGACCGTGACCAGCTTTGTCCAAGATTTACACCAAACATTCATTCCCCTTTCCATAGTAATGTGGATATTACTGATTAGATGTAAGTAATGTACTCCATCGCTCGTAGTTTACATGACATTCTTTCCAGTTATGGCCGTTCGTAAATGTTTGACACTATATTATTAGTAGTATTCTGCTAAACGATTTTAAGTAGGTATAAAAAACCAAGTATGTTGGGTGTGGTTGGCCATGACTTCACTTACAAATACTGTATTCATTATTTTTAAGTTGAAGTTTGGCCATCAATATTTGCAAATACTGAACTTTAGTATTTGAAATACTAGTGAAATATTGAAAAGCTTGTTTGTGTAGTATTTCCAGTGAAATAATGGTTTTCAATCACGAAGCTTGTACTCTTTTTTCCAAGTGAAATTCAAGTCTAAGCACAACTTCAGCTTCCATGTACTCTTTTTCAATTTCAACTTCAAACACTCTTATTTTTTAACTTCGGCCAAATATTGTCCAAATGCCTACTTAACATACAAGAATTAACCTTGGATGTGATGTTTTTCCTATATAATTTGCTTTTCAACAACTATTTATGATTTCCTGTGCTTATTATTAATATGATAAAATAGTTAATTTAATATATTAAATTTTGTGCTCAGTCAAATGTTGCCATATAAAGTGGGAGAGAGCTTAGTCAATATAGACATGGCAATGATATAGTATAAATCCCTGTTCTCATATCTCTCCTTTGTTTGGTTTTTTTCCACTGATGCACTTTAAGACTATCATTGGCCGATCTAACTCCTTAATGCTTGATACTAAGTTCTTAACACACTAGTGAATATTTGCTTGGAGCAATTTTCTATTTTTCAGATACCGCTTTGCATCTAATTTCAACTTATCTAATACTTGTGCTAGTTCAGTAATTCTTCCATTGCATGGCAAGGGTTTACAAGAAACATGTAGCGATGTATTTTACTTAAGTGACAGCACTTAATCAAACCAAAATTGTTTATAGTTGGTCTTGCAAATCGGCAATAGGATAGGGTTGTCATGAGAGGCATATTGTATGTTGAATTGACAAAGTAGTTGATCCTTGCTTATTTTCTAGATTAATTACTTAAAAACGGTGATTTTATTAGTGATTTGGAGCGTTTAGTTCTCTATGAGCCCCAGCTGCTAGGTCTGTTTCGTTGCCTGTAATTGTTCACTGAATCTATTATTGTACTTCAAATTTTTACAGACAACTGAATCGTGTTACATCATAAAACAGACAGGTTTTTGTGATCCATAAGAAGATGTTTATGCCCATGTTACCAGTGAATTTTGGAATTGTTGAATGGTTTTGCTAGATAATAAAATTGTTATCCGCTTCTGCTTTTCAGGTATGACAAATTACAAAAAGGAAATCTAAGTGAAGATGAAATGTCACCATCCTCAATGCAAAATGCAGCTGCAAAGTATGTTATTCTTGAAGAATTGGAAGATCAAGATGATGGTCCTTGAAGTTCCCATACCACATTATCTGCATTTGTCAAATTATGTAAGCTTCTTAACTATAATGCTCTCTGTATGTTGCATATGAAGGGGGAAATGCTTTTTATGAACTTTAATTAAATTCTCTTTTATCTAGTCTGGTGAACAAACTTATTAAAAAGTAATGAAGGTGTATCAGATAAAAGAATTCTTCAAATCACAAAAATGGACGTAGGAGGTTATGTAACACCCTACTTAAACTCTGTATCTATGTCCAGAAACAAATTATGAATATTACTGTGGTTGTCTGTATTTAATGTTATAGGGAAATCTGTATTTATTAAAAAAATGTCCTAGAAAAATCTATCAGCAAGTTGAGCTTGCGTTAGGCTACTATTTTGGTTGGGAAGTCGGCGGAAAAGCCTGGTAGTTAAACCTGTTATTTTTTTAACTGTTGAGCACTGGACTTTATGGAGACTACAAATCATTCTTGGTCCATGCACTTGATATGAAGCCGAGCTTTTGTGGGTGAGATGAAGATGAGAAAGCCTTACTCCGCTTTGATCCGCCTGATCGCTGATTCTATATTTTACTTAATTTTTCATTATAGTATATATTTGATGCAGTTCTGAAAATTACTTTGGTGTAGCCTATTTTGGTTAACATTTTTTATTTCCCCTGAACTATATCTATCGTAGCTTGTCTGACAAGACATACCATATTAGTTGGAGGTAGTTGGATTTAAATCCAGTTGCTTGTTTCTGTTTATGTATTAGCTCAATTTTCATGAATCACTGATAAACTATGTATAGAAGTTTTTATGAGTCTAACAAAGATTTTCGTAGCCAGCATATGCGTGTAGAGTTGACAGACTACTGTTTCATTGTGATGCGATTATTATATGACTGCTGCCAATGCTGATATTTTCAAGAGAGGATGAGTGTCATATTTGAAGTTTTTATGAGTCTAGCAAAGATTTTTGTAGTCTGCATTACTTGTAGAGTTGACCGACAATTGTTTGATTGTGATACGATTACCAGATGACTGCTGCCAAAGCTGATATTTTCAAGAGTTGGTGAGTTGTAATATTTCAATTATACCAAGAAGCTCAAATGGGACCAAAGTGGCAACATTGACTGGTCTTTGTTCAGCTTAACCCTGCCCTAGACAGCCTTATATGAGTTTGCTGGTGAAATGAAGAAGCTTTTGTTCGTCATTATTGTTGATGAAATCAGTTTCCATACATAATCCTAAGGGCTCCAATTTTTGTTAAACAAATTTTCTACTTTGTTCTTATTGTATCGCTATATTTGGCATCAAAGTTTCATCCTCATTTATTCAAATATTTTTCCGGTTTTATCTCCTTCTCGCTGTAATTACCTTAGTAGCCAGTTGGCATCGGCCAATGTTATAGATCTTTAGTTTACTTGTCAAACAGGTTTGCGGGAGAAATTTAAAAATAACCAGATTTTCAGAGTTTCAAAAGTAAACGAAATTTAGCCACTTTTCATATAAAGATAAATTTGAACGAGAATACTGTTCAAAATTCGGAATATATGCCTGCATATTATACAGGAGTTTCAGTATAAGTATATTTGAACTCCCGCATATTATACGGGAGTTCCAGGATAACTATGTGGAACTCTCGTATAATATGCAAGAGTTCAAGTATAATTATGCTGGAGCTTCCGCACAACATACCAGAGTTCTAGCAAGTATAAATGTCTAGTATAATATACTGGAGTTTTGAGCATCGGTGCTCCAATCTCTTGTATATTATATAGGAGTCATGAAAGTATATCGGTCCAGCATAATATGTTGGAGTTCGTACACAAATGTACCGAACTCCTGTATATTAGACGGGATCGGTCTCTGTTGCAGCAAAATAGTGGCTATTTTTCATTGACTTGGTAAACGCTGTTTATTTTTAATTGATCAGTGCGAAAACTGGCTATACCATGCTATTTTGACCAGGTTTGCCATTGTGTTTTAGATGGGCTTTTGCTTTGATTTATGCGTTGAGCCTCATCGAGAATGTTTGTCATCTAATCTCTTTTATCCCGTTATGTTTTTAACCATGAAATAAATAAGAGATTTTTACCTACCTATACCATATATGAAACCTTATTACCCTAAATGTGCATAGTTTGTTAATTACCCGTCCAGTCCATGTTTTACCTACAAATTTTGTACCATTCGATTATTAGGCATTAAAAGGGCAAAATATTCCGTAAAAAGGGGGCTAAAATTAAGGAGGGAATTTTGGTGTTAATTGATTCTACATTAAATTCAATTTTTAAAAAGGGAAAAGAGATTTCTCATCTACGTATTTTTCTCTAGAACTACAATTCAAATTCTCGAAGAAAAAAAAAGAACGAACAATTCAAATTATCGAGTTTCAACAACTCAAATTTGGAAAAATCTGTTCTTCCATATATTTTCCACCATTGATAGCCATTAAAAAGCTTGAAAGCTTTGAATTCAAATTTGGGTTTTCAAAAATTATTATTTTTTTGGATTGGGTGTTGTTGTAAATAATTTGGAATATGTTTAGGAGTTTATATCTCAATTTTGAGGGGTTTTGGTGAAGATTAGACTTGGTTTTGACTGAATTTCAGATTCATACTCGAAGAAGAAGAAGAAGACATATTTCCATAAATTGTAGATAAATTGTAGTTGAATTATAGAATTGTAGATATACTGTAGAAAAATTGTAGATGAATTGTAAATTGAGAAGACTAAAACTTCTACAAATCTTCTACAATTATGTCGAAAATGTCAATTATGCTACAATTGATATGAGAATTCGGATATTAAAATTCAATATATCTATTTTGTAGATATCTTGTAGATAAATTATAGATTATTTGTATTCTGGTTGTAGATGCATTATTTTATGTATTCACAAATCCAAAACGACTAAAGCTTCTACAAAATCTTCTGCAAAAAATAGTCTACAATTTATCTACAATTTTTCTAATTTGACCACAAAATATCTACAAATTCTGGCAATATGTCTTCTTCTTCTTCTTCTTCTTCTTCTTCTTCTTCTTCTTCTTCTTCTTCTTCTTCTTCTTCTTCTTCTTCTTCTTCTTCTTCTTCTTCTTCTACAATTCTACAGTATATCTACAATTTATAGTAAGATTACTTACTTCAAAAAAAATATTTATAGTGTATATTATAAGATGATCATCCAAAATTATATAAAGAGGCTACAATCTATACGTTCAACTGAAGCTTTATGTAAAGAAAAATAAACTTTGAACTTAACTCAAGCATAAACATAACATTTCTGATATATTGTGTAAAGATACCTTGAAGTAATATGAAACATATCATATAAATGGCTACGTATTGGGATGTCAATCATGTAAATGTGACGGTTTCTGGTAGATCAAAAGACTCTATGGAGTATGTTTATAAGCAAATAACGAGATGATCAAAGTTTGAGTTCAAATTAAAAGATTGCAATTAGCCATTCCATAGACATGGATTCAGAGAAAAGCTAGTCTTATGCTACTTTTTGGACGTGTGACTTGTTATATCTACAATTCTACAGTATATCTACAATTTATAGTAAGATTACTTACTTCAAAAAAAATATTTATAGTGTATATTATAAGATGATCATCCAAAATTATATAAAGAGGCTACAATCTATACGTTCAACTGAAGCTTTATGTAAAGAAAAATAAACTTTGAACTTAACTCAAGCATAAACATAACATTTCTGATATATTGTGTAAAGATACCTTGAAGTAATATGAAACATATCATATAAATGGCTACGTACTGTGATGTCAATCATGTAAATGTGACGGTTTTTGGTAGATCAAAAGACTCTATGGAGTATGTTTATAAGCAAATAACGAGATGATCAAAGTTTGAGTTCAAATTAAAAGATTGCAATTAGCCATTCCATAGACATGGATTCAGAGAAAAGCTAGTCTTATGCTACTTTTTGGACGTGTGACTTGTTATATACTAGTAGAAAGGAAGTTTTTATCGTCGGCTCAGCTAAACTTTTATTAAATTGTATATAATGATGCAAACTAGTCAAACTTGAATGATATCTAAAATAATGCATAAAATAATGACGTAAGTATAATTTTGGATGTTACTTGTTTTTTCGAATTTGTGGAAAATTAACTGTATGGATGAGAGAGAAGCGGGTAAAAATATTAATTGGAAGATTTTGTCCCTAAATACAAGCCTACATTAAATGATAGTATAATTAAAGCCTTAATTTGAATTATGGTACATAAATTGAAAGTTGGTATGCTTAAATGTAATAAACACAAACCTTAAACATGAGAAGTAATAAGGTTTCATATATGGTATACATAGGTAAAAATTCCAATAAAAAATAATATGATAAGGTATAGAAGAAAATATAGTTCATTCAAGGTTCACTGAGAATTAGTAGAAGCACCACTTTTAATTGATAATGTGATGCTCTATTCTCTAGCCTGTAAACAATATGAAATATTTATACGCGGCAGAAACCTGTAGAAAAGCTTGTTAGGTTGGGCACGAAGAAGCTAAGAGAATTCAATATCTACTATATATGCATAAAAATTAATTTTGATCTTGCCTGTGTTGTTCAAACATTATTGGCAGAATATGTTCGATTTAGCCATGTTTGAATCAAGGAACCAATTTGTAGAACTGGTGCTACTTTCTTGAATGAAATTGGGTTGAGCCATCAACTATAAAGATACAAGGCCAAATACATATACATACCATTAAACTTGGCCTAATTTTTCATTTTGGTACTTTAACTCAGCTTTTTATTTTGGCCCTTCAGCCCCATTTTTTTTGTTTCACTTTGACACAAAAAAATTTCTCCTACTACACCCAGCTATATTTATATACATTATTATAGGTACAATGTAGTAATACCTTGGTAAAAATTTCTCCCGAACAATATACATTATTATAGGTATCTTTAATTAAATTTTGTGTATAAATTAGTTATGACATGTGTTCTTTTTTAAGAAAGAAAAAAATAAATAAATATTTTGTATCTTACATTTATATTATGCTAAAGGAAATAGTATTAAAAAAAGAACAAGAGGACAAAGGAAAAAGACAAGAAAATTTAAGGTTTGTTGGTTAACAAATTTTAATTAACCACAAAAAAAAAATGTTGAAAAAAATGCCAAAAGCTAAAAAATGAAAGACATTTCTTCAGAACTCACACATGCGAAATGATTTACACTTGCCTTTTAAATACACTAGAATTTCATATACATAAAAATTGATTTACTATGATAGTCTTGTTATAAATATATTATATTATGGATGTTCATACTCCGTTGTAAATAAGCTTCTAGAATCTTATCCGTATGTGACTCCGCCGTAAATATGTTTATCTATTTAGTACTCTATTGGAAATAAGCCTCCTGAAGAAGCTTATTATTTTGGTACCCGGTTATGGATAAACATTACCCCCGGTAGAAGATTATCCATATCGGATATAGTAGCAGCTTACACACCAGCTTGTAGTAGCTTACACAGCACCTTACACAGCAGCTTGTAGCAGCTTACGCAACAACTTGCAGTAGCAGCTTACACAGCAGCTTGTAGTAGCTTACACAACAGCTTGTAGTAGCAGCTTACACAGCAGCTTGCAGCAGCAGCCTACACGGCAGCTTCCTTTCTTCTATAAATAGAAGGGTTTTCATTTCATTATGTACATCAGCTTGAATTCGAATAATATATCAGTCTCTCTCTATACTTGTCTTTACTTTACAGTCTTTATTTTAGAGAGGCTGTTTCCGGCCGACCCTCGGCTCAGAAAAAGGGAGAGGAACGAGGTAAGAACTTTCTTTTATTAAATAATGTCAAATCTTTCTAAACTTGAATTTATAGCCCTGGATATATCGGGCAAAAGCTATATGTCTTGGGTGCTTGATGCTGAAATTCATCTTGATGCGATGGGTCCGGCAAACACTTTCCGTGATAAAAATCAGGCATCAAACCAAGACCGTGCCAAAGCAATGATATTCCTACGCCATCACCTTGATGAAGGCCTCAAAATGGAATATCTTACTGTTAAAGATCCAGTCATACTGTGGAATAATTTGAAAGATAGATATGACCACCTGAAGATGGTCGTTCTTCCACATGCACGATATGATTGGACTCATCTAAGGCTACAAGATTTTAAATCTATCAGTGAGTATAATTCTGCTATGTTCAGAATTATTTCCCAATTAAAATTATGTGGTGATAATATTACTGATTACGATATGTTGGAGAAAACTTTCACCACTTTTCATGCCTCGAATATGCTCCTGCAGCAGCAATATCGAGAGATGGGATTTAAAAGGTATTCTGAACTTATCTCACATCTTCTTATAGCCGAACAACATAATGGGCTATTAATGAAAAACCATGAAAGTCGACCTACTGGTTCTTGTCCATTCCCTGAAGTGAATGAGACGAACTTCCACCAAGCTAGACGTGGAAGAGGTCATGGCCCCAGTCGTAGTCATGGTCGTGGTCGGGGAAGAAATCCCAATCATGGTAATAATAATGCACCAAAGAACCCTCCTCGCCACCATCAGTGGAAAAGGAAGGAACAAAAGCATGAAGCGGTGCAAGCACCAAATGCAGAAAGTACATGTTGTAGATGTGGAGGAAAATGGCACTGGTCACGTACCTGTCGTACGCCAAAGCACCTGGTTGAGCTTTATCAAGCCTCCTTGAAAAAGACAAAGAAAAATGCTGAAGCAAATTTTATCTGTGAAGATAATTTTGACTTCATGCATTTAGATGTAGCTGATTACTTTGCACTCCCAGAAGGAGAAACAAGTCATGTAATCGGTAGTAAATCTGTAAAAATATAAATAGTTTGATTTTTGTTGTTTGAAATAAGTAGTATGGTTATGTAATTGTACATAAATAAAAGTTACGATTTGATAATGATGTTTACTATAATATATCTTATTTATGTTATTGTGAAGAATATGGATATTATTATTAGATCAACTTAAACTCTAGCAGAGTTTGCAAGAAATATACAACTACCAGAAGTAGTTATTTTCGTATATCTCATTGTAATTATATTTTATTAACCACCATAAGTGGTATATGCCTATGATCACCAGAAGTGATAATTTAGACTTTCTATGGTTACAATTGAAGATAAGATACATAAATATTCTCTACACGCCTCGATTTGCTCCCGAAGTAGTAAATATTTTAAAAGAGGTTGAGGCATCACAATTTATTGTGATTAATGCGCGTTCAGATAATCATGTTCGGTTTTCCTGAAGGATGAGAACTTTTGATAATAATAAACCATTCCCTGAAGTGAATGTGGCAATATTAATAAATTTGGTAAATATGAACGCGCTTTTGATGTAAATATATTTACCTCCAGAAGAGGTAATATAATTGAGAGAATGTATATCCAATATTTCGTATTTTAAATCTGCTCCTGAAGAATTAATACAATTGGAATTGCCTCCTGAAGTAGGAAAATATTATGAAGAGGAGTTTTCTTGTGCTTAAACAATTGTTTACTTGGTTGTGATTTTCTCTTATGGTACCAGAAGTATCATAGCAATATTTGATAGTACAAATGTATCAACAACTTCTGAAGAGCTAATTGTTTGCCTAGAAGACACGTGACACCCGTAGTGTCCGATAAATATTAGATTATGAATAATAATTGAAGGCTCTCGAAGAGATTATTTACAATATGTCATTCATATTATATGATTGTGGTCAAAACACAGGTTGTAGTAAACCCGAAGTTTACTAAAATAAAAGGCTATCATATTAAGATTATAAATGATTGAAAGATTGAAAATCTTCATTTTTCCACAATCATAGGGGTAAAATAATATGTATATGAGAAGTTACCCGCCTTATTCTTCGATTTGTACTTTATCACGTATCACAATAAACCAGAAGTTTACTAATACAAAAGTAGCCTATAGTAAATCAGAAGTTTACTAATGCAAAAGTTTATGTCATAGTAAACCAGAAGTTTACTAAGAGATAGCACATGTCATGATAAACTTGAAGTTTTCATTTGCCATTCTTAAATGAGCTATTTGAGAATTTAGATAAGCATATACTGAAGAACCAGAAGATTCTTCAAGAATTCTCCTGTGTTGCTTGTTCTCATAATAAATTGATTATACCAGCTAAAGTTGGGACTAAAACCCCTTATTCTGAATTATATAAAAGGTGAATACGGGCCTATTCACCTATCATGTAAACCACTTATAGATGCATATATAAGATGGTTACATGTATGTTTCTTGTCAACCTGCAGTTTGGCATTTGAAATTGCTTTTCTCGCTTAAGAGCATAATTTTCAGATTATGAAATTAAGACAGTTCATCTTGATAATGCTGGTTTATGTACAAGCTAGTTTAGCAATGAATACCTCCTATTAATGGCTAAACTATTGTTTATGAGAACAAAGCTTCATGTGTTGGTCTAAGATTTTCTAAATTGCATACAACAGCACTTGTATGCATCAGACCAACAAATGATAAGTCCTCCCCTCATAATTGGTTTAGGATCAGAAATCAAATATTTTACTATCTTTTGATGTATGGTATATGATTAATTTCTCTACCACAATGCATAAAGATATGTTTCCCAAAGAAGATTGGGGATATATGTTAGTTTTTCTAACATCCGGGGAATGGAATAAATAGCTGAAAAATATGCTATATGAATGGAATTATCATGATCCTCACTTAGAAGATAATTCAAGTCAAATGCCAGAAGCATTTGCTGATCCAAAATCAAATATCATATTTCAGCTGCAAATGCTCCTATTAAAATTTAAAGTCCCTGAAGGATAGTGTTTACTGTACACATGAAGCGTGGTAGACAAATCGGTTCCAAAGGTAACGATCATTGAAAAATGATAAGGAGCTAATGATCAAAATGATCATAATAAGGAGGAAATAAGCTCTAGAAGAGCCCACGACATAACATTTCATGAAACTCCAGAAGAAGTTGAGGTACCTAAAAATAAAGAAAGTGATGAGATCTCAACAAGTTATGTCGCTTAGGAACCGACACAAAATGATCGTCGACGATATATTTGATACAATATAGTGCACAATACTGTGAAATATTGTGAGGATCGGACCAGTAGTCCAGACACCTAAAGATGTCATGCCATTTAAATGCGAGTCATAACCTATATGTCTCATTTAATTAAATCTCTATAAAGATTCGTGAAGGATTTAAAATGCCTGAAGCATATAAGTTCAAAGTCTTGGGAAATGTACTCGATCAAATTATAAAGATCTTGTACGGTTTAAATCAATCTGGACGCAAGTGATTTAATCGCCTCAGTGAATATTTGCTGAAAGAGAGTTACATAAATAATGTTATTTGTCCATGTAAAGAAAATGTCATCAGAATTTGTTACACTTGTTGTATACGTTGATGACATAAATCTTGTTGGAACTCCAGAAGAGCTCCAAAAGGCAATTGAATATCTTAAGAAAGAATTTTAGATGAAAGATCTTGGAAAATAAAATTTATCTTGGTCTGCAAATTAAATATTTAGCAGACGAGATCTTTATCCATCAATTTGCCTATACATAAAGGGACTTTGAACGCTTTTACATGGACAAACGCACCCATTAAGTACATCAATGGGTGTTCGATCACTTGAAGTGAATAAGGATCTGTTCCGACCTCCAGAAGAGGATGAGGAACTCCTTGGTCCCGAAGTACCGTATATTAGTGCAATTGGTGCACTAATGTATCTTGCTAATGCTACAAGGCCTGACATAGCATTTTCTGTTAATTTACTAGCAAGATATAGTTCTTCTCCTACACGAAGACATTGGAACGGGATTAAGCATATATTGCGATATTTAAAGGGAACTCTTGATATGGGTTTGTTTTATGCTAACAAAGATAGTACAGATCTTGTTGGTTATGCAGATGCAGGTTATTTATCTGATCCCCATAAAGCTCGATCTCAAACCGGATATGTATTTACGTATGGAGATACTGTCATAAAATGGCGCTCGACAAAGCAATCTATTGTTGCTACTTCTTCAAATCACGCTGAGATAATAGCTATTCATGAAGCAAGTAGGAAATGCGTATGGTTGAGATCAATAATTTATTTTATTCGAGAAAAATGTGGTTTGGAATGTGAAAAAAGACCCAAATTTTTATACGAAGACAATGCTGCATGCATAGCCCAATTGAAGGGAGGATTTATAAAAGGAGATAGAACGAAGCACATTTCACTAAAATTATTCTACACACATGACCTTCAGAAAAATGGTGACATTGATGTGCAACAAATCCGTTCAAGTGATAATCCAGTAGATTTATTCACTAAATCTTTGCCAACTTCAACTTTTGAGAAGATGGTATTCAAGATTGGAATGCGCAGACTCAAATATTTGAAACAAGGTTTTCATCAGGGGGAGTAAATACGCGATGCACTCTTTTTTCCTTACTAAGGTTTTTTTCCCACAGGGTTTTCCTTATAAGGTTTTTAATGAGGCACCTAGCAATGCGTATTACTTATGTGTACTCTTTTTCCTTCACTAGGATTTTTCCCATGTGGTTTTTCCTAGTAAGGTTTTAATGAGGCACATTATTTTTAATGAGGCACATTATCTTTAAATGAACATCCAAGGGGGAGTGTTATAAATATATTATATTATGGATGTTCATACTCCGTTGTAAATAAGCTTCCTCAAGAAGCTTATCCGTGTGTGACTCCGCCGTAAATATGTTTATCTATTTAGTAATCTATTGGAAATAAGCCTCCTGAAGAAGCTTATCATTTTGGTACCTGGTTATGGATAAACATTACTCCCGGTAGAAGATTATCCATACCGGGTATAATAAGTTTATCCTTTCAGTAGCCGGTTATGAATAAACAATACCGGGTATAATGAGCTTATCCTTTCAGTACCCCGTTATAGATAACATTACTCTTACTATAAGATTATCCATATATGGTATAGTAGCAGCTTACACAACACCTTCCTTTCTTCTATAAATAGAAGGGTTTTCATTTCATTATGTACATCAGTTTGAATAGGAATAATATATCAGTCTCTCTATATATCTTGTCTTTACTTTACCGTCTTTATTTTATAACAAGTCTTTCCTTAGAGATAATTATTTAAGCAATTTTTCTTTAGGGTTGGCTTATCTACCTTGCTTATGGTTTTTCTATACAAACTTCTGCAAAGTATGGCTCCTATAATTATATCAGCAAAATATCAATGTCCAAAATGAATTAGAATTTGAAGGTTCATATTGTTAGATTATGACACATTTAAGACCGCGAGAAATCAGAAAATTCTAATTCAAGTGAATTAATTATTCAAGATGAAAAGGTGCATACTTTTTTACATATTGTTATTTTTTTCGAGTTGTGATGTATTTTCTTCGACTTATGTGCCTTACTAACTTAAATTTCTTTCCACATTTTTTTATTTTAGGGAGATCAAATTCATGCA